>CM057167.1:8189680-8264262 GCA_029962745.1 Echinometra lucunter
TCAACAGTACCTGTCATGAATTTCTGTGTTAGATAGTTTTTAACCGTTTGCTGTATAGTTTTTGCTTAAAGTTATACATTTGCAATATCCTTTGATCGAGAATGCTAGGTCTTAAACACATTATGTCCATTGACAGCTAAGAGCACAATGCACTGAAAATTTTAAGTTCACTTCAAATGCATTAAGTTGTGCCATTTTCAAATTGAGCAGTGTAATTGTAACTCGTTAAAGAAATTGACAAGTGAAGTAGTGGCTCTTTCCATTCAATTTTTAAAAATGTTATTTTGCAATCATCTTTCATTTTGTTTCATGTTATATCCATTTTTTTTTTCAAACTACACATGTAAGATTGTAAGTATGAGTGGAAAATGATAACAATTATTG
The DNA here is from genome assembly GCA_029962745.1 of Echinometra lucunter. Classification (NCBI taxonomy): domain Eukaryota; kingdom Metazoa; phylum Echinodermata; class Echinoidea; order Camarodonta; family Echinometridae; genus Echinometra; species Echinometra lucunter. The sequence goes on from CM057167.1 coordinate 8,190,065, forward strand.
CCAATTTGAGGAGTGAAAGTGATTGATTTAGACCTTTGAAAAAGCTGTATTGCTATGGGTTAATTTTGTGGCTGTGCTTGTTTGTGGGTGGTTTTACATGTCTGAAAGAGGCTTCTAAAGGTAGATGCATGCATTGTAAATGAGGTATCAAGTAAATAGGAGGTCCTCATGAAATTCGGCGAAAACAGGGAAAGTGATGCTTAGAATTCATTAGTGTATAGAGCTCAAATGACTGACAGGCTTGCCTCACATTGGCGAGACTGAAAGCCAATGAATACTAATGATCAGGCTTCTACTTGGAATCATTCTAATTTGCGAATCTGAATCCTGACGATTCAATCTTGATGCTGATTTTAGAAGGCAGCTTGGCTTTTGTCGCTGCTTCTTTATTTAAATGTTGGTGTTGGGCTGCATAAAGGCTAGCGGTTATTTGAAGCCTCTGCCAGAATTTTTTATTTGGTGAGGGATTGCAAGAGTCTTGTTTCTGAGGACAAGAGTTGGTTAGCCTAATGTAAAGTCCCCAGTTTTCTGTTTTCTAAAATGCAATTTTCCATGTTCTTCGGTGTTCTAAACTTCGAATTCCATGTTCTTTGGTGACATGTGCAAAACATATGATAAAGCAATTGTAAATAGTAAAAATCTTAGAAAAACATAAGTTACCCTAATATGCAGTATGCAGATAAAGTTTGGCGAACACTGGCTAAACACTGCGAACAGGTTTGATCCAGATTTTCCGCTGATGCACGGTTTTGTTTTATTGGAGTTTGCTTTGTTTTTCATGATTTTCGCTGTATATTTCGTGAAACAAATTTTTGGGGCCTGAAAAATCGCATTTTCCATGAAATTCCGTGAATTCTGTGTTCTTCCCGAATTCCATGAAATTTTTCTGTTTTCCGTATCGTGGAAAACTGGGGACTTTAGCCTAATGGGATGCAGAAAGGGACATTTTTACCTCTCCTAGTAGTACATTATCATGGTAGTAAATGGGTTTTTATCAGTCAAGAGCTTGTACAAAGAATACAAAATAATCCATATATTTGGTTTTAAAAAACCCCACCAACATGTATAAAGAAAGAAAAGAAAAGAAAAAACAACAACAAGAGAAATGCTTCTCAGTTTTTTCACCACTTTTCCATGCAAATTGTGCAGACAAACCCCAAACTGACCTAGGGATGACTTGGGGCTGGCTGAAACCTGAACGCGCTTTAGAACAACCACTTGGAACACTCGCCCTGCATTGATGCTGTTTGCAAAAAAATATCCAACTTATTTTATTTGAATGTTCCTTTTATTTCATATTTTACTGGTAATCAATGAGAAAGAGAGAGAGAGAGAGAGAGAGAGTTATAACTTGTATGCACATGAGCGTGACACCTTGATAAATCAAGATTAGAAATTAAAGAATGGGGAAAATTCTTCCATGTGTGAAAAACAAGACTAAGCTGTGAGCTCACTAATAGCTAAATTACAAATTAATATTATGAAAATAGTGTGACCTTGCATGTCTCGTCCCTTGGACAATTCATAAGGGAGTTCTCGTGTTTTTATTTGTCTGAAAGGCATTCACAGTTCTGATCCATTATCCAGGAAGAAGAAAAATCGTCACCTTCTTCATGAGAATCGTGTTAGAATGCTATATCTGCTAAGTTACTTGGGCCGTGTACTTGAAGACCCCAGACTGTTCTGTTGTTTTAGTTGATGGGGGGGGGGGGGTGTTTCATGGACATTTGTCCACTGACAACTGATACCTTATATAGGGCTAGTCAGAAACTGTCAGTTAAAACAGACTTTGTCAATGAAAACCATTGGCAAGACACTTGATGAAACGCCCCCTGACCACCGCATCTTCCATAATTGGAATCCTCAAGGTTTGTTCACATATTTATGGGACGGCAACCCCCACAGTAAACCTTGTGATATTAAAAACCGAGCATCAGTTTGATCACATCCAAGCTTAGGGCCCCGTTGCATAAAACTTACTATTGTGTAACTCTGCCAGCAATGGTAACTACCATGGTAACATCGCTCAACAGCCAATCAAATTCAAGGTTTCCATAGAAATTACCACTGATGACAAAGTTAAGATCTTTTAGGTGAGATCTTCTTTTAAATGTAGAAATCCTAGATTCTCCCTTAAAATCCCAGGCACTGAAATGTTACCATGTGTTTTTCATTGACTAATGTAGCTGCAGAGTGATATCACAGGCGCACACACATCCCATTGGGCCTCCGAGCCATTAAGCCTCATGATTTGTTCAAATTTCATCCCAAGCTGTTTCCCATTAAGACACATTACATACATTTTCAGATCATTTTAGCCTGCCCTATTTTATATTCCCCTTTCTGGACCTTAAAGAGAAGAATGGATGCTGCCTTCAATTGGTGAAAAACTAGTTAAGAGCTTTCTCATTGATTATTTTTGTGTTAATTTGGAGAAATATGGAAGAAATGTCCCTGGAAAGGGTTGCTGTTCATATTTCAAATGAGCAGAGAAAATGGTTGAAATGTTTGGACTTTGCACCAAGCATTTATGCCATGTGTGTGTAGTAACTATCAGCCTGGTGATTATACCTATTTCTGTGTGTATTGCATGTGCATTGTAGCTGGCATGATTCAAATTTCTTGATTTTGTTAATTCTGAAACCTGATAGTACACCAGTATAAAACAATTATTTCTATTCATTATGTAATCCCCTTTCCTCCTTTCCTTTGAGACAGTAACTTTCACAAAGTAGTTGCATTGCAAGAACTCAACTTGGATCTTTAATTTTGAATACCATTTTTTTTTCTCTCTCTCTCTTCTTCTGTTAATCTTTGAAATGTCAGCTGCCACAGTCAGTCATCCTGATTTGATAACACATTTATGATTTCTCTGCCTCATATATGTGTCAGCTTCAAGAGCTGGGAGAGTGAGATATGAGGGAGAGGGTTTCTCTGGTGATCAGGGGGAGGACAGATGTGAGAGAGATGAAAGAGGAGGTGTCGGATGAAGTGTACCCAATGCCAGTCATGGAAATGTAAAGGGAAGGGGAGGAGCAGCAAAGAAGGATAGAGGGATAGAGAGAGAGAGAGAGAGAGAGAGAGAGAGAGGGGGGGGGGTTGAGAAAAGAGATAGGAGTAAGGGGGAAGGCAAACAACCCCCTCCCCCCCAAAAAAACTGAACAGACTTTATAGGAACAGTTGGAGGAAAAGAGATAGATAGAGGCTAGGGTGATGGAGGAGAGAGAGAGAGAAGTTATAAGGAAGAGAGAGAGGAGGGGAGGTGGATAAGGAGGGGAGAAGAGAGAAAGAAGGAGAGAAAGAGAGAGAGGAGACAGAGAGAAAGGGAGAGGGAAGGGGAAGAGGGAGGAAAAGAGAAGGGGGGGGGGAGAGCGTCTGGTAGCAGGAAGCGGGGAGGGGGTGGAAATGGAAAATATTATACCATTTGTGTCTGGAAAAGTAGTTGGAAGAAATGGAGGCAGAATAAGATGTGGAGAGAAAGGATAAAGAAAGGCAGAATTTATAAGAGATATACATTAAAAAGATGATCGAAAGAGAGGAAAAGATATGATATATCAAAGAGGAATACAAAAGCAGATGGCAAGAAAGATGGATGAAAATAGAAACAAAATTAATATTTAATGAGAATCCAAAAGATTTACAAGCCCAGGTGACGCTGAAATATTAATGCCGCGTTACCCGCTGGCCTCTTGCAGACGTAGTAGCGGCGGCTACCCAAAGCAAATCACGAGTTATGCTGTTCACATTAGCTCCCCCTTTCAGGTTAGCAAAATATCCTGTGAAACAAAAATTTTACAGCTACAGTATATGAATTGATGTATTTTCGTGTCTGAATGAAGAATATTTGTGTAGCAGAACAGAGGTGCATGTAAACATTGTTTCCGATGAAAATTTTGACATGAATCCAGATTCACTTTTAGTGTGAACATCTCATTTTTCCAAATTTTAAAACTGTATGACAGGGCATGGTATACGTACCTGTATGATGGCTCACTGTCACCTTGTATCCTGAGCAGTACCATACATGTACAATAAAATCGTGGCATCTGTTAAAAGCCTAACCTTTCCAAAGCTAACTTCTTTCTATAATTTTCTTTGTACAATAATTCCTGAAATTCATGTGAATGCCCCTATTGCTTTATTACGCTTCTTCATGACATTTCTTCATACAAAATTTCCTCACGCCTGAACAGGCCCCGTTAGGATCGAGGACTGACTTGAGTTCCCCCCTCATCTCCCGTCTGCCAGCCACAAATTGGCCCAAATTAAAGAGTTATTTGCCAGTCGATTTGATTTGTATTTGATGATGTCACTGCTGCGGTACAAGGGAGTACAGGAATCCAAACTAGAATTACCGGTCTTGAGTACCCTCCTAAATTGATGCTTTCCGATGGTCTTGCGTCAGAGGTTGGGGGGTTTGCACGTCCTTTAACGTCAACTGATTCTCCTTTTCAGAAATAATTGGCCGATGTTTCTTTAAATATGCTCATTTTTTTATATGTTTTATGAGGAGATATTTACAGGGGTGATCACATTGTGTAGCTCTTTGAACTCAGAGATTGATGATTTCTGCTATCCTAGGCCTACATCTGAGGTACTTATTTAAAATGTCAGTAACCTCAGTCTGTTAAATTTTAAAGAAGTAGTGTACTGATCTGAAAAGAAGCACCCTGTTTGTTGATCGTACCAAGTCATTGCTTTATTATTTGAGAATGTAGTTGAAAGGATGAAAAAAATGAAGTGTACCATGCTCTGTAAGTTAGAGGTTAAAATATACAGGGTTCCTGGGGGCAAGAATGTTTCTTATCGCAGGGAACAGGAAAGTGGAGGAGTGACGCGACCGAATGGGGGAGGGTTTGGGAGGGGGTACATGTATCTGCCCTCCCACACAAGGAAGCTTTTTCATTTTTAGAATTGAAATTGAACAATCTGGTGCACACTTTTGGTGGTATGTTAGGAAAATTGTCAAGAAAAGAAAAAGAAAAAAGGGAGGGGGTTGAAAATTTCGGGGGGGGGGGGGGTTCCCCTGCCCCCTGCTGTGTACAGCCATGTCCATATTATGGCTTATAAAATTACTTCTTCAAATTATCCTGCCCTCTCTCTCTCCCTCCCTCCCTCCCTTCCTTTCTCTCTTTTCTTTTCTTTTTCATTTTATGCAGCAATTCTTGTTCTTGTTTTTTCACCTTTGTTGGTTTTCTTATTGTCTTTTACCAGATCTTATGTGTCTTTATATTTTGTTATTTTTCAATGTATCTTTATACTTTCACAACTGATGTACGAGTCGTAGCAAGCATAATATGTGTTCACATTAATTTATGTTTGGAAAAAAAAAATGAAATGAAATAGAAGAAATGTAAATAGCATATTTGCATTTAATGTGTTTTTTTCTCATTTTTTTCATTATATTTCATAATAAAAGTGAACACAAGTTATGTCTACAATATTATTATTATTTGAGGGATCCACACTCTACAAGCATTGCTTTTTAGTGGATCCCTTCATTTCCAGTATATATATAATATACTTGTAGATTTATTTTGTTTTATATTTCAAGTTATGTTAACATTTCCTGTATTGTGAAACAAAAATATGAATAGTTATGTATGTTTGATTTTTTCAAAATTTGTTTTTTGTTTTTGGAAATGAAAATAAACTCTTGAACTCTTGAACTCTTGAACTCTTGAATGAACACAAGGGCGTCTAGTGAGGAGACTAGTTGATGTACGAATACGCGTGGGCATGGAGGGCGTCTATGCAATCAAACAGTAATTTGATTCCCTACATTATGGTCTTGTGGTAATCATTATTTGTTCAAACTCCTTAACCCTTAATCCGCAGAATACTTGATAAAGTGGGGGGGGGGGGGGTTTGGGGGGGGGGGGGGGGGTTAGTTTATGTGCCGTAGCTGTGCATATTACTTTTTCAGGTAGTTAGTAAACTTTGAAAAGAAAAGAGAAAAATATGGAGACGTGAACTGATGTCATGAAATACACCGCAAATCCATCAAAGATTTTATAACTTTTATCTAAGATGTAATTTGAATTTTAAATCTGATCTGTTATCAACTCACTTTGTTACTAGCCACTGACATAATTATTTTTTTCAACTTCATTCACATTGCTTGAGTCAGTATACCTGATATCTTCCGAATTTTCCTGAAATTCAATTTAGTCACTTGTCTTCTTTCCTCTTTATGATTAATAACTTTACCAAATGAGTGTAGTTTGTTAGGGTTTTAGAAAAGATAATCATCTAATAACAGGGTAACTTTATAATTTTCACTTACCTTAATTTACTGATTTCTAAGTCATTTGAGTACATTGTAATTACATGTATATTGTGGTGTGTTTGTGTGTGTGTGATTTGTTTTTTCTTCAAACTGTACACCTGTCCCATTTCACCTATTTGGCTGCCATGGCATGTTGCCATAAATCTTGAAAAAAAACTTCATTTGAATTGCAATAGAAATTAATTCATCAATATGTCATATGCCGGTTTGAAAGAATGGAATATCCAGGAAAAATCTGTGATTCTTTTGGAAAACTTTAAAAAGAATTCAAAATAGAATTTATAAGTTCACATCTTCTAAAGATAACATTTGAAAGGGATATTACCCCCCCCCCCCCAAGAAAAAGAAAGCACAAGAGAAAACATTACATGTTTTTGGTTTCCTATCACACAGGCTTTTGTATTAATTGCACCAATGGAAGTGTTAAAGAATAGAGAACTGCTTATAAATAGACAATCAACTCTTGAGAAAAACACTTCAAGGAAATACCATTATTTTACTCCTAGTACTAAACAAGACTTCATTGAATGTTGTATCACTTGGCATTGTATGCGTTTATTGCACTGATAAGTCATTTTGGCGTAAATGATATTTCTTCTGAAATTTATCTACCAAACTATCAGCAGCAGAGACAATAAATTCTTCATATGAATTCTTTATGTTCAAATGGATTTTTTTAGTCAGTCATCTAAATTCCAGATATTTCCTATTCTATGGCAATGAAATGCAAATATCACAATACCCTATCATTTCTCAAATTCAGTTGTATTTTCAAAAGTATCTTTCCTTAACCAAGCATGAGATTTCCAGATAATACCATTTTATTACCATTTTATTACACCTATTGTATCTGATGAATTCACATAAGCAGTCATGCCTAATCACCTTCTGTCTGTTTCTAAGTCATTCACAGGTGTTATCTCGATTTACTATTCCTTGCCAATATTCTTCCTTAGAGTGACTTCTTAAAGGCAATTTTTAGTTCTGGTTAAGACAAAAATGTGAGGAAAAATAGAATAAAACCATTTCAAGTAGCATCTAATGAATGTGAAGACATACAAGTGAATGCAGCTAAATACATTGAATGAATGGGGGGGGGGGGGAGATCGAAAAAAAGAAAGATGTGATCAGCCTTTCAATGGAATTACTCTGTCCCTGTGTCTCGTATCTGAGTTGGTGCCTTTCATTGGGTTTGTTTCTAGAATTAAATTACACTCTCATAGTTAAAAAATGCCCCCAAGATTTGATTTTTGTAAAGAAATTGATCAGTTATTTAAATGGTTTGAAGATGATGTCTATTGAAGCAAAGTTTCAATGCCAAAACTCAAAATAAACCTTTAAAGACCTTTGAAAGCAGTTTCCAGATCATCATCTAAGTCCCACCTGATTCATTTAGGTGTTGGGTTGCCCAGGCAGGGCGTTACCCTGGAACATTGGCTCGCTGTTAAATGCATTCATCATCTCTCGTCCGTGTCCTCTCGTGGCAGGTAGGGAGTCCCAGAACATCTGTCAAGGTTTTGGAACATTAACTTTCCGATTATGATGAGAGAAGAAATCCAAGACTAATGCAGTCAGCTCTGCTACACTGTATGGTGGTTGGCTTGTTCACATATGGGACATCAAAACCCTGCGGTAAATCCTGTCATTTTCTCTGTGTGTATAAAATCATTGGTATTTTAGGCGGTTAAGAAAAACCTGCTGGGGCGATTTTGATCTTATGTGCCTCCAGTTGGCAAAAAGGTATGGACCAATCAAATACTTGTAAAGTTAGCACAAAATATGATGCCGTGAGTATTGTCTACGCAACTGTGGGCATGTATTATCAATATGTACGTGCACATCTCATTTGGTGCGGTTTACTGGACATCCGTGAATACTGAAAAGATATGTGAGGGGTTTTCCACTGATTATGTGAATGAGTCTTAAGTTTGAGAAATTTAAGAAGAAACCATATACAGGTGCATTGTAGTGTAAAGGTGCTTTCACACATGATGCGACAGTGTGGTAACACGCTGTGTCACCACACTTTTTTGTGTACAAGCCTATGGGGTATAGGGCGATAACGAAATGTTGCAGAGGCAGGACACACTTTTGTTTGCTGCCTAGATACAAAAAAATGTGCACCAATCAAATTTCTAAAAAGTTTGCACAAAAATTGTTGCCATGAGATTGCTTGCGCAAGTTTTGAAAATATGCTCTCTTATTGAGAGTCGACGCGTTAATGCGCATTCATTAGCATATGTAGTGACACAAAGTCCCATCATGTGTGGAGACAAAACAGTGTGGCGCAACTGTGTGTTACCACACTGTCCCATCATGTGTGAAAGCACCTTAAAGTTTTACCCACTTGGTTTCAACCTAGAATCAAGAACCATTCCCATCTCAATAATGACATAACAATTATGAAATCAATCTCTTGAAGAGTCATAGAGTCAGCCATAGAGAATTTTTTCCGTCTTCGAACTTTGTACAAAGAAATGCAATTTCCATTGGCAGTTTCATATAGAATCGATATGATTATTCAGGTAAGAGAGAAATATTTCAGAATAAAGAAAAGAAAAGGAAAAAGAAGAAGAGAAAAAAAAAGAAAATGAGAGGAACAATGAGAAGTGGGAGACAAGAAATCCTGGTGGGTGTACACTCGTAATCAAAAGTGAATGTAGAAAAGGTATTTGATCTGGGAAAATTACTGTTGAAGGCCCATCATTATGAATACATTTAATGTCACCTACATCCTTTACTGTTTTTGATAACTTCAGGAGACTGATTTTATAGTGAAAGTTCAATTATGATTTTATTTCTAGGTATCAGCAATATAGGACTCTATAAATCCAGTAGAAGAAATCTAATGCCCCTTTCATGCTGCTTCCAATGGTGAACCACCATGAAATTCACCAGTTAAGAATCTTTTCATTCTGCCGAGAATACTCCGATGAATTTGTGTTTCCTGCTGGCACAGCGGCCGACCTGTAGCGGAAGTCATGGCGCGCTGACGCGTGAAAAAAGGTGTGTTTGACTGGAAGCAGAACATGACCTTTGACATTCAATCGGCATTTTACCCGTTGTTTCACCGTGACAACCTTTCACACTAAGCTTTCACCCGTGAACCACCGCTAGTTCATCGGTATTTACCCTTGAATGAAGGGTAAAATCTCAGAAAATTTAATCAGTGTTTTCACCTGCGTTTCATCCAAGTTTCATGCTGAGACATTCACCGGGTGCACCTGGGTGCACCCGGTGATAATCTCCCCAGCATGAAAGGGGTATAAGTAGAAACTGTGTTGGAGTTGAAGCATTGTGGTATTGTGTTTTAGAGAGAGAGAGAGAGAGAGAGAAAATGGAAGAGAATGGGAGAGGGCAAAGCAGTATCCAACTGTTATCATTTGAAAAAGAAACAGATTACTTTTCATTACTCTTTAGTAGCCAAAACAATTTCTGTTCAGCCAAGAAAATTTGTTTTTATGCACAGGCAAACATGTCACCCAGTTGTTATAAAAGAAAACAAACAAAGATATTAGGCCTTTGCTTTCATGTGACATTTCTGTTCATTTTCATTGCTCTTCATGATTAGTCTTTTCCAGATACATGAAAGTTTGTCTTCTAATTTTAAACTCTTCTGGCTTCCACATGATTTGCCTCTAATCTCTTGTAACCTTTGGGGATGGCTGAGCTCTAACCATGTCAATGTGGTGCGTGGGAACTTTGCTGACGTCAGAAGGAGGAGGAGGAGGAGGAAATGCCAGGAGTTTGGAGAGGGTAGGCAAAGTTCAACTTGAAGGATAGATTGTCGGTTGCCCGGCAGAAGGGAACGAGCACCCTTGACCGGCAAAAGGGAACGAAGAGACATGCCGTTAAATATTGCGATATTTAAGCAGTCTATGAGTAATCACTTCTAATAAATTTATACCAGTTCTATTCTGGAATCTTCTTGAATTAATAATCCATAGATTAAATATCTCAATATTTGACCGCATGTCTCTTCGCTCGCTTTTGCCGGTCGAGGGCACTCGTTCCCTTCTGCCGGGCAACCGACGATTATAAAATTGGAGTGTGCAAGATGCTAGAGAAGAGGGAAGGCCAGAACGAGACAAAGGCCCAATTTCGCAAAAGAGGTTTATATCTTCAATAAACCATGGTTTATGTAAACAGAATTAACGTTAATAAGAGTAAATAAGCATAGTTAAGCATAAATGAGCGTATAAAAGTGCATTACTGCCTGCCTGTTGGATAAGAGGACAAGCACGTTTTATGCTTTGGGAGGTTAAACTATGGTTTGAATTGAACTCTCACAGTACCGATGTCATGTACATGTATATGTGACAAAGAGACTTTGCTTTTTTAATCGACCATTACTCCACTTAAAAAGAAGTATATGGTGATGATAATATGTCAAAGTTTAGAGGATGAATATAGTATTTAAAATATCTATCAGAAACTATATGCTACCGTAGGATTTTTTAAAGAAAGCTGCGAATTTTGGAAAGGATCCATTGTTACTTAGCATAAAACAATATCAAACAAATGAGAAACGAAAACGTGAAAGCCAAGAGGGACGCTCATTTTCATGCATGAAGTTGAATTAATAGGAATACTTGGTTTCATTGAAAGGGTAGTAAATTTTCTACAACTTTTGTGTACAACATATTTGTATAGGAGTTACTGTTGAAGATTTGCAGGGGTTTGAAAAGTAAGCATTGTTCATGATTTGGTAGAATCTTGGAACAAGCAAAACCCCTTGGCACCGTAAGAGTTAAACTATGGTTTTAAATATAAACTTCTTTGTGAATGCAGGCCAAAGAATTTGAGTAGAAGAGAGAGAGAGAGAGAGAGAGAGAGAGAGAGAGAGAGACAGACAGAGACAGAGACAGAGACAGAGAGACAGAGAGAGACAGAGAGACAGAGAGACAGAGAGAGAGAAGAGAACAAGACAGGTTAAAAAAAAATGGTCAGAACTTGCCAACTTTTTAAAATTGTTCTCTTCCTTTCTATTATTCGTCAGCAATTAATACTGGTCTGCAATTTTTAAACAAATTTTCTTTTCTTAAGCATTCATACATGTACATGTATTTAACATTGAACATTTCAAGGTCCATTAAAGGCATTGGCTAACTTTGTGAGTAGCTGATTAAAAAAATTCTCAAACTAAGATGAAACATGTGTATGAGTTCTTGTATTTGTACTAAAAAACCCTGAAACCAACCAAAATTTGGAATGAAAAAGTGTAAGTTAGATGCAAACGGCAATTTTATTATCCTTCGTCTCACGAGACAATCACTAAGAGGACCACTTTGCTTGAATTTGAAAATGCCGTTATGTGCTTCCCGCCGCGCGATACGCCAATACACACAGTACGGTAAGGTGAGTCATACGCGCATGCGCACTCCTTATGTGTATTCTGTGCAACCGACCCTCGTATATTTTTCAAACATTGGTTCACATTTTTGATATTTAAAAATACTTCCTGTGGATATTATACTTTGAAACTTTCAGACTGGTATTTTTACACTATAACCCTTATGTTTATCCCATTTTCAAGTAACAAAACAAGATTTTTTAAAATCATAACAATGTTAACCAATGTCTTTGGCCGGAATTCACAAAAGTGGTTTAAATTAGTCCATGGTTTAGGCAAATTTTGTGGTGTAGGTGCGCTTGATTTAGCGCGTACACTAAGATAGGTCCAATGATAAACGCGCGCGTTTGGCAAAGGGTGCTAGATTTACGCTTGTTGCCATGGTTTAGACCACGGTTTATGTAAATTAATGCTTGTTACCATGGTTTAGACCACGGTTTATGTAAATTAATCTAAGCATGAATTTACACAAACCGTGGTCTAAACCATGGCAACAAGCGTAAATCTGGCGCCCTTTGCCAAACGCGCGCGTTTATCATTGGACCTATCTTAGTGTACGCGCTAAATCAAGCGCACTTGTACCCCCAAATTTGCCTAAACCATGGACTAAATTTAAACCACCTTTGTGAATTCCAGCCTTTAAGTTTAGTTTCAAAGAGAAGCTTGAGTTATGGGTAGAGGTGCAAGATGTACATGTAGTTTTCTTGGTCTTCTACACTAGTTTGGAAGAATATCATCATAGAAATGCTCCTTGAAGTAGGGTTTCTCTTCAGTACCACCATATTCGGAATATATGACGAAAGCATCTGGAGTGTTTGACCTGAAATTGATGTATAGTCCCATATACTCATTTCTGTGTGGAGTGCATACGCTTTTCAACAAGGGTGAGTTAATATCAGTGTGATGATTTCAAAATCTCAGGGTTGTACACCAGTGTTTTTTTACTACTTTATTAAGCTTTCCCAATTCCTTGAAACGGTATCTTTCATTTGATCGTCTGACCAAAACTCAACTTCACTTTGCCTTTAATATTTGAAAGTTTACTATCCATCACTAGCGCTAAAGATAATGCTTTAAGAGCAAGGGCGATAAGATAATCTCCTTCTCTCATTATATTTGGCAAACTTGAGTGGGTGAAGCTGAAAATGAGAACGACTTAGTGCTGAAGGAGATGCTCCTACCAAACAAGCAATGAGAAAGAAAAAAGCAATGGCTTGCTCACTCACCTAGGGATGAACAACTTTAAGTTTACTATCCATCATTACTATCACTAAAGACAACTCTTTTAGAGCAAGGGTGACAAGATTATCTCCTTCTCTCATTATATTTGGCAAACTTGAGTGGGTGTAGCTGAAAATGAGAACGACTTAGTAATGAAGGAGATGCTCCTACCAAACAAGCAATGAGAAAGAAAAAAGCAATGGCTTGCTCACTCATGTAGGGATGAACAACTTTAAGTTTACTATCCATCATTACCATCACTAAAGATAACTCTTTTAGAGCAAGGGCAATAAGATTATCTCCTCCTCATTATATTTAGCAAACTTGAGTGGGTGTAGCTGAAAATGAGAATGACTTAGTAATGAAGGAGATGCTCCTACCAAACAAGCAATGAGAAAGAAAAAAGCAGTGGCTTGCTCACTCATGTAGGGATGAATAACTTTAAGTTTACTATCCATCATTACCAGCACTGAAGGTATCTCTTTTAGAGCAAGGGCGATAAGATTATCTCCTTCTCTCATTATATTTGGCAAACTTGAGTGGGTGTAGCTGAAAATGAGAACTGATGAAGAAGATGCTCGTACCAAACAAACAATGAGAAGGAAAGAGCAACGGCTTGCTCACTCATGTAGGGATGAACAACTTTAAGTTTACTATCCATCATTACCAGCACTGAAGGTATCTCTTTTAGAGCAAGGGCGATAAGATTATCTCCTTCTCTCATTATATTTGGCAAACTTGAGTGGGTGTAGCTGAAAATGAGAACTGATGAAGAAGATGCTCGTACCAAACAAACAATGAGAAGGAAAGAGCAACGGCTTGCTCACTCATGTAGGGATGAACAACTTTAAGTTTACTATCCATCATTACCAGCACTGAAGGTATCTCTTTTAGAGCAAGGGCGATAAGATTATCTCCTTCTCTCATTATATTTGGCAAACTTGAGTGGGTGTAGCTGAAAATGAGAACTGATGAAGAAGATGCTCGTACCAAACAAACAATGAGAAGGAAAGAGCAACGGCTTGCTCACTCATGTAGGGATGAACAACTTTAAGTTTACTATCCATCATTACCAGCACTAAAGGTATCTCTTTTAGAGCAACGGGGATAAGATTATCTCCTTCTCTCATTATATTTGGCAAACTTGAGTGGGTGTAGCTGAAAATGAGAACTGATGAAGAAGATGCTCGTACCAAACAAACAATGAGAAGGAAAGAGCAACGGCTTGCTCACTCATGTAGGGATGAACAACTTTTAAGTTAACTATCCATCATTAGAAGCATACATGTATCTCTTTTAGAGCAAGGCTGATAAGATATCTCCATCTCCATCTCACAAACTTGAGTGGGTGTAGCTGAAAATGAGTACTGATGAAGAAGATGCTCCTATACCAAACGAGCAGTGAGAAAGAAAAGAGCAACGGCTTGCTTGCTCCCGTAGACCCAAGGATGAACAAGTCAGCCATCCCTGTCTAGTCTGGGCAGCAATTCCTGTAAAAAAAATAATGGGTGTGTCTAACAGCATCTTTTTAGCGATAGGAAAAAGTGTACTAATCAAGGTTCCACATCTTAGATATGAGTTTCAAATATTAATTTTATAAAAAGATATTGTGAGTTCAAGTACATACTTCTAATAAACATAAAAGCAACTAGTAGGTAGATTTGTTGATGTACACCCACAAATTAGGGTGATTACAGAAGCAAACTGCCATTTGATTTTGTTTGTTGTGGTCTATTGTTATCCTTTATTTTCTTCAAGCTTCTGTATGGTTAACTTTTAGAATGCTGGATAATGCTTTTTGGTGGTTATTTTATACAGAATAGCTGAGCACAAATGAATTTTTCCAGTGGTTGCTACACTTTAAAAATGACTAAGTTTCTCTTCTCAAAACAGAAAGATTTACCCCATGGTGAAGTTCATTTCCATGGCTTTTATTTTGCCCATGAACATTGATTTTATAAAACATTCAAAACTGGAAAAATTAAAAACTGGAAGATTAAGATACTAAAAATTTGAAATTACGGAAGGGGTCAAAGCCAAGTTCAGTCAGGTATCGTGATATAGGACGAAACGATGAACTGGCTTGGACTGTTTCATGTTTTAAAAAGATGTTGAATTCAGCCCAAGATTAATTACAGATCCCTTTTGCTTCCTGTTGTTATTAGACTGCGTGATATTGAGCTTAAGAAAAAAGCGACAACAACATAATATGTAATATTGGTTCCCCCAAATGATAAGTATATGACTGCAATGCATTTAGTTGCTCTTTCTGTAAGGTTCATTTTATGAATTGTGATATAAGTTTTTGCTTTGTTGCTAATAATAACATCCCATGCTCATCTCCTCTTTTTCCTCCCCTTCCTCCTCCTGCTTCTCCTCCTGTTCTCCTCCCGTTCCTCCTCTTCACCTTCCACCTCCCCTTCCTCTTCTACTGCCTCCTCCTCCTCCTCTTCCTCCTCCTCCCCTTCCTCTTCTTCCTCCTCTTCCTCTTCTTCCTCTTCTCCTCCAATCCCTCCTCCTGCTCCTCCCCTTCCCCTTCCACCTCCTCTTTCTCCTCTTCTCCTCTCCTTCCTCCTCTCCTTCCACCTCCCCTTTCCCCTTTTCCTTCTCCTCTCCTTCTTCCTCTCATTCCTCCTCCCCTTCCTCCTTCTCTTTCACTTCCCGCAGCTCCCCCTCCTCCTCCTCCTCCCCTTTCTCCTGTTCCTCCTCCTGTTCCTTCCTCCTCTAATCATCATCATCATCATCATCATCATCATCATCATCTGACCCAAGAGTCCATTGTCTGCATCATCATCATCATCATCATGATGTCTCCAACATCCGCTGCTCCTGATGCCCATAGAGACCCACTCTCCCTGTCACAATCACTGGCATCCATATTCTTGTCGAGAGTGATCCATCTCTATGGGTTTTTAGCATCATTTTTCACCCCCGGGATGCGGTAATTGTGTTAGTTGGAATTCAATCCTGTCTCCAGAGTTTTCAATGGGTACAATTCAATGGCAGTTTTCTTTCCCAAACTTCCGCCAGGGTTGTCTCTTCTCTCCTTCGATTACTTTCAACTATACCCATCCCCATGTTTCATCCAGTCTCCAGAGTCCTCAACGAATACAAATTCAATGACAGTTTTTCTTAAAGTCTCACTCTTTCATCATTTTTTTTTTTTTACCAGTTCCATTTTTCTGTTACCAATATTAGTACCTCCAAAGACTCACTTTCACTTCTTGGATGTAAAGTGGTCTCCGCCGTATCAATTGCTCAAAGGCATCCGATTTATTGGTAAGGATGCTCACACACAATGACAGATGTTGCGGTAGAGATCGGAAGGTTTGAATTATACTAGAGAGGGAAGTAAAAGGAACTAACCATGATCATGATATAGGGCGTGAGAGAGAGCTTTAACCCACTGGATGCAGAGCCTTTAAAATCTTTCTAAATATATCAGCAGGAAGAGTACAAAATTCTGCACATATATGAATTTGTCATTTGATGCTGAAATCTTATTACAGAAAAATCAGCACTAAAATCCTTAAATTGGCAACACAATGGAAAATTTAAAATCACTGCTTTTCCATGCGAATTGGAAACTTTTTAATACTTCTTTCTTTTTTTTTCCAAATTCAGATTCAAATTCATTTTGGTTTATTTGACACATATCCCAGCAAAAGTCCAAAGACTCAAAATCTGAGTTTACAATCATCAATATTTAAAAAACATCAATATTCAAATACATGTATACATGCAAGGCAAACATGAAACGGGGATAAATAAATGTATATAAATTATTAAAATCACATTAAAAGAATTAAAAATGGCAACTGAAATGAAGCAATAAAAGTCAGGCATATTCATGAATATAAAAAAGAGGAAAAGAGGAGGGAAGGGGAAAGAGAGAGGGAGAACTCAGAGAGGGAAAAGAGGAAGTGAGTGGAGGAATAAAAGTACATGAGATAACAATGAATGACAATCATCATGACAGTAAATATTGCAAAATGTTGAAATACCTATACCTGTATATGATCATTGTTTTTACAGTGATATAGTTTAAGAAAAAGAATTAATCTTAAACATGCATACTTCCTGTCGATTCATATTTTTGTCTCGCCTGCGTAGCGGAGCGAGACATAGGTATCACTATTTCCGGTGTCGGCGTCGTCGGCGTCGTCGGCGGCGTCGGCGGCGTCGTCAACAATTGTGTTGTACACCCAATAACTTTCTATAGCTTTAAGGTGGGATCACCAAATTCATACCAGAGGTCCATCTCTTGAAGGCGCAGGTCAAGTTCGAATATGAGTCGAATTTGAATAAGGTCAAAGGTCAAAGGTCAATGAACTTTCCATGACTGGCACTGTGCTATATTGTACACACAATAACTTTTTATACCTTCGAGGTAGGATTGCCAAATTCATACAAGAGGTCCATCTCTTGAAGGTGCAGGTCAAGTTCGAATGTGAGTTGAATTTGATTAAGGTCAAAGGTCAAAGGTCAATGAACTTTCCATGACTGGCACTGTGCTGTGTTGTACACACAATAACTTTCTATAGCTTCGAGGTGGGATCACCAAATTTATACCAGAGGTACATCTCTTGAAGGCACAGGTCAAGTTTGAGTATGAGTTGAATTTGAATAAGGTCAGAGGTCAAAGGTCAATGAACTTTCCATGACTGGCACTGTGCTATGTTGTACACACAATAACTTTCTATACCTTCGAGGTAGGATTGCCAAATTCATACAAGAGGTCCATCTCTTGAAGGTGCAGGTCAAGTTCGAATGTGAGTTGAATTTGATTAAGGTCAAAGGTCAAAGGTCAATGAACTTTTCATAACTGGCACTGTGCTATGTTGTACACCTAATAACTTTCTATAGCTTTGACGTGGAATCACCAAATTCATACCAGAGGTCCATCTCTTGAAGGTGCAGGTCAAGTTCGAATATGAGTCGAATTTGAATAAGGTCAAAGGTCAAAGGTCAATGAACTTTCCATGACTGGCACTGTGCTATATTGTACACACAATAACTTTTTATACCTTCGAGGTAGGATTGCCAAATTCATACAAGAGGTCCATCTCTTGAAGGTGCAGGTCAAGTTCGAATGTGAGTTGAATTTGATTAAGGTCAAAGGTCAAAGGTCAATGAACTTTCCATGACTGGCACTGTGCTGTGTTGTACACACAATAACTTTCTATAGCTTCGAGGTGGGATCACCAAATTTATACCAGAGGTACATCTCTTGAAGGCACAGGTCAAGTTTGAGTATGAGTTGAATTTGAATAAGGTCAGAGGTCAAAGGTCAATGAACTTTCCATGACTGGCACTGTGCTATGTTGTACACACAATAACTTTCTATACCTTCGAGGTAGGATTGCCAAATTCATATGAGAGGTCCATCTCTTGAAGGTGCAGGTCAAGTTCGAATGTGAGTTGAATTTGATTAAGGTCAAAGGTCAAAGGTCAATGAACTTTTCATAACTGGCACTGTGCTATGTTGTACACCTAATAACTTTCTATAGCTTTGACGTAGAATCACCAAATTCATACCATTTTTCAAACAATAAGTTTGCCATAACACCTTAATAATTAATTTGATTTTACAATTTTACTCACATTATTATCAGTTACATTCTTTTTCACTAACATTCATTTCCTTACTTGCATGGAAATAATTATAGCTTCATAGTATTAACAGCATTCTTAGTGTTATCTGATTTCCTAGGGATAAAGTAGGCCTATACCATTATTGCATATGTAAACTGTCAGAACCACAATTCACCCCCTAAACTGCTGACAGCCTCAGAAGTCATATAGCATAGTTTTGACATGCAGTCTCTTCATGACTGCAATATGCAGGCGAGACAACGCTTGGCGTTTGCCTTGTTATATATTTTCATAAGGAAAAATGCAGCATTAAAAGAAAAAATACTGGTGTTGCCAATTCACAGAAGAAACGTTGATCAAATAAGGCGTCAAACAATTCATGTCGTAAATGGGTTAAAAGACAGCACCTCTAGTTTTGGATCTATGGGGGAAGGAGATGTAATTGTGAATTCCCCCCTCCCTCCTGTTTAGATTGATTGTATGATTATTGTAGGATACAATCAAGGAGTTATCACATATCTCAGAATCCGATTGTACCCCTTTGATATTTGACTGACTCTTATAATAACGGTTGCTTGCACCCCCTCAATAGTTAGTCCAACTCCAAAGAAAGCGCACTCTTGAGGGGAGGGTGAGGGGTAAACTAAATTTGCCTCAGACAGTTGCTGCAGATCTTGGGTGTATTTCAGGTTAAAGCAATACCGAACATTCTAACATTTATTAGCATAAATACAGAATAATTGGTCAGTGACAGAGCTATACAGGGGGTAAAAAACAAGTACCAGGGAGTCAACATGGTGTTGTGTCTAGAATAACATGGATAAAGTTGTTTGTAGTGACATTTTGTGATGTAATTTTGAAGTGATATACATTGACTTTCCAAATACTGCTTGTTTATGGACAGATGTTGCCCAATTAGGATGTGTTTAACCTAGGGGCCCCCTGGTGTGTTCCAAAGCAAAAAATATTTTACTTCCAGGGCGTTGTGCTAGTTGAAGAAGCTATCCATTTAGAAAACGTTACATAGTTTGAGCACAGGAATTTATGTTCATTAGTCATGTATACTATTAGAAAAATATTGTTATAAAGGTCCAACATTACAATTCAGATTAAAGGCCAGTTTTCACAGGCACGTGAAGGATTTGTGAAAGATGATGTTGGACTTTTCCATTTTTTCAACAGTTGTATCCTTTGTGAATCGTTTGCATGCCTGTGAAAACTGGACATTGCAGCATATGGTACGGTTTATCAGTTTTTGCGATCACAATGGTGGCGAGGAATCACCCTGTCTGAAATTCTGAATAGCACCCTCTAAATGACGTGTCGCACAGACTTTGATAGTGAGAACATGTTTCCGGTTAAACTTAGCATTTTACTTTGTATCATAGAGACTTGACTGCAGATCAGTTGTTGCCAGTGTGTGTCTACTATGATCATCTCCAAGACTAGCATAGTGACATGTGAGTGATTGCTGGCAAGTGAATGATTGCTAGTCTTGAGGCAAAGTGTTTACAGGACGTCTGTCCGCAATGGTTCAAGCCCAGAGTAAATACCATTGACCTTGGCAGTCAGATGTCACTGGCCATCGACCATCCATGGGGAGGCTGTTGGGTTTTCACTAGCCCTAGCGAACTCTAACTTGAGAAGTTTTGAAGACCAGCCCTTCATGAGAAATTCCAAGTCCAAAGTGTGAAGCTGAAAGTAATGACCAATGAAGCATAACACAGGTGATCCATTCATTAATAATAGCCCTTATTTCCCCTTGGTAACCATTTTAGCTTTATCAGCTAATATTTCCAGCGGGCCCTGTATAACATTATTTGTTATTATTACCCTTCTCCATTCTTACATGCCTAGCGCCTGGCTGGAAGGCAGAAGGTCCCATTTTTGTAAGTCTTTGGTATGACTCGGCCGGGGATCGAACCCACGACCTCCCGTTCATGATGCTTTGTAGGCATGGCCTAGGGTACAGTGTCACGGTACTTGTGAGACCTATGATCAGAGAACCAAACATTGGACCCATAAAGTGATCAAACGACAGATGTGGAGTCTAGTGATTGGGACCAAGACTAGTCTCCGGGAAGCGAAACTTAAGCCTCATTTTGCTGTGAAGCAGTCAAAAACTACTGCACCAAAATAAACTGACAAAAAGTGTAACATGCTTCATATTTTTCGTATCTTGCAGCATACTGATAAGACAGTTGTACGTTTGTTGTACATGGCCCTCTTTTTAAGCCATCCACCAACTTGTGTTCACACACATGAAATAATCTCCTGCAGCATAATTTATGTGTGTTTGTCCATGTAATGTGTGAACAGGGCTGTATGAAGAGATATAAAGGACATAAAGAGGGGGATAGGAAGCTGGCAAGGACCTCTCTCTCTCAAAAAAAAAATCTTTCTAAATTTGGCGGGCGAGGATGAAGGAGCTGTCGCCGTCGGCACGCATCCCGTCACTAGCGAGATGTTGAAGAGTATGTGACCCTATTTGTCAGTGAGGATCAAGTCGGATCAGTGCAGAGCTGCCAGAGAATTTGGCCCTTCTTGTCATCTCCACGTCTACGCTCCATCGGTAGAAGAATTCCTCGTCTTCCTCTCCTTGACATGTCCTCAAGTTTTTCTTCTCTTAAAAGAATTGAGCGATGGGCTGACTTCTAAAGCATGAGGTAGATTATTCCATAAGTATGGACCTTTAAGTTTGAATGCTTTTCCAATTGCAGATTCGGTGTGTTTCTAAAATGTGTGAGTATAAGGGGCACTTCTAAATTAATTCACTACAAAAAAGACAAGCTGAGGTGAACACCCTCCCCTTCCCCTATAAAGAACAATCTAAAGTCAGAATGTGAACTTATTACTAGACTGACATGTCTTTGAACTTGCTATCATTCCCAAAAAGCACACAAAAAAGGTTGAGATTTCGGAACCATCTTTGAAAAAATTGGTGGTCCATAACAATGAAGTACCAGGTTACCATTAGAATTATGTTCACAGCCACTACTCAAATTCAATCTTTTTTACTTCATTAGCTTACACTATATATGATTCAGAAATTTGTTGGCAATAACAAAGGTTATTTTTAAGAAATGAATTGAATTTTGCTTTGTTTTTGGTGGCATGACACTGTAAAAATGCAGAGAGGGGCTGTATTTTATAATGCGATGTATAGTGTTACCTTTATTATTTCATATTTTTTTGTTGTTGTTGCTGTGGCGTAGGAGGGGCTGCAATAAAAAAGTGTATTCATGCACCAGAGTTGGTGGTTCCTTGGTTAAATTATTTTAGAAGTATAAATCAGGTGAATTTTTTCCTGGTAAAATTTTCTGATAAGCTTCGCTCGCATGCGAAATATAAACTTACACCCTACCCATGAGAGATCACTCTCAATATTGAAGAAAGTGGTTAGTAATGAACTCGAAGGTCTACAAGGCTCAATCTCGCCGTTATGACAAGCATTGTCAATGCCCCAAGGTGCCTGTCGTCAATTACACAGATTTGTGGTAGACCTCTGTTGGAACGCAATGCAAGGATTAAGAGATATATATCTGGACTTGGATAAGGCCAAGCACTTCTGTATATATATCTCGTCCGGCTTGCAGATTTTCGACTTCTCTGTTCGAAATTCACGACCAGTGCTTTGCAGAGGCCCTTTTCTCCTTTCTGTTTCATTGATCTTTGATGGTTATAGCCTGGTGCATTGACAAGAGAAAATGGCCACCATAAAATGAAAAGCACAACTGTTATGTTGTAGGAAAGTTTGTGCAAGTCTCTGGTTGTACATTCAGAATGAACGATTTTGTGAGTGGTCTCTTCGCTCCCTCTTATAGGCAGTTTATCCCCTCAGGTTGTTGGAAAGTTTTCGAAAGTTTCTGCTTATACCATAATATAAACAATGCTAGAAGAGGTCCCTTTCCCTTGGATCAGACACCATGCTACTACTTTAATAGTACCTAAACTCTAAGATTAATGCCATTGAAATGGCCATCTTGAAACGAAATGAAAAATTTTCAGGTTGTTGGAAAACCAGGCAGAAAGGTTAAGTCAGACGGTTTTCAGAGTTTTGAGTTTTTGTGACAGTATGAACGATACTGCAAGAGGTCCCTTAACTCCTCCCCCCCCCCCCCCCCCCCCATTTGCAGCGATCTTGGAGATAGGTGTGCAGTAGCCTGGTGTTGATTAAAAAAAGAAAAAAATGGCCATTATTTTAAAACGAAAACAAAGAACTTTCAGGTTATTGGAAAACTATGAAAGTTTATCTTGGAAAGTTTTCATAAGTTTATAGTTTTACGACAGTATGAACAATGCTGCAAGAGGTTCTCCTCCCCCTCAGTCACATGGATCTCGGAGATAGGTATGTAATAGCCTGGTGTTTTGATAAGAGATCAGCTCATAAGCAGGGATCAAGGAAAGCTGTTTTGCCAATGATGGCGAGATTTAAAAATCATCAGAATAGCATGCATGGCTTTACATCCAGGGCCGTGGCTCTGTATGATGAACCCATGTCTTTCATTACGCAGGGTCTGAACTACGTGTGCAGTAGACTACACTCAAGGAACTGATTGAGGCTTTTGAACCTGTAAGTCATAATGGAGAGTCCAGTGTTCTCTGCATTATAGACTGTTATAAAACTACCCTTGACTAAGGGTGTGTTTGAGCGCTCAAAGCGAACGGTACCGTACCGTACCTTTACCGCGCCAGACTGGTTCACTTTGAGAATGTTTGAGCGCTCTGTGGAGAAAGCGTACCTCAGCGGTACCCTTGAGCATGCTTTGGAACTCGATTCAGAAGGGTCACACGTTGCCTATAGCAACAGGGTCAAGTAATTCGCGGCTTCATGCGCTATTGTACTCTGCGTTCAGCTGCTCTAATAGTGCAGGTATTTCGTGCAAAACTTGTCTTTCTGTTTTGTAGTTTATTTATGATGCAAAAATCCCCCGATTCACCACACTCTACTGCTAAGTGCTAGCACTGACCCCAAATTTAGCGTGTTCTTATGTCCACCATACTTCCAGTATGGTACGCTTTTGAACCAGTTTGCGTGCAAGCACTTTCCTGGTCCAGTACGGTATGCTTTTGGACCACCTCTAGAGGTGGTCCACTTTAGGACTGGTACGGTATAGTAAGGTATGGTATGATACAGTTCAGTATGCTTTAAAAGCATTCAGATGCTCGTCTGGCACGGTTATTAGGGAGTTTTCGATTTGCACGTTCACTAGTGGACTGCGATGTATGCGGTCATTTTTTGAAGCAGGGTTGACGAGGCACGCAGATGTATATTTTACCATTTCGATTTCACACGACGACGACGCGACGTACGTACCAGCTCAGTGACGTCATCTTCATAGTTGTAATTGCATGGCTATACTAAAGCACGGCTAACACCAAATTCGGTGCATGGGACTGTATGCTGCAACAGATTGCCGATGCAGAAATAAAATGTGTTCATTTTATGGATTTTTCTGCAACAATTTTGAATTAAGGGAAATCACAGACAAGAGAATGTGTTAGTTTTAGAGAACTTACGCTTCCACTACTCTCCGCTTGCAGAATCAAGTCAATTGGGTCCATTTTGTGAATTGTAATGTGGTGTTTTGTATAGCGCTTACCAAATATCGCGCCAACGTCGTCACAGTTTCCAAACGACGGCAAAACTAGGGTGAACACGTTCTAGAAATCTGCTACGAACGATGAGCTCGTCGATGCGCATGCGCACTGCTTCAAAAATTACCGCATACGTCGCAGTCCACTAGTGAACGTGCAAATCGAAAACTCGCTATTATACGGTATGGTACACTTAAAAAGAGCGCTGGCATACCATAAGTAACCGCATATTTTGATAACCCCTGTCAGTCATTACGTAGGATCTAAACCGTGTAGACAACAAGCAGTTATCTGGTTTACCTGATCTCATTTTAGGGGTTTTTTCCTTTATATGACCCACTGAGGCTGGAACCCTATGTCATAATGCAGGGTCTTAAAGTAAAAAGGCTAACATTGTGAGAATTTTAAAAAATCTCATTTTGCTACTTGACGATGATATAAACACAAGAGTTATAGTTTAAAAATACCAGTCTGAAAGTTTCAAAGTATAGTGTCGACGGAAAGTATTTTAAATATTAAAAATGTAAACCAATGTTTGAAGAAAATATAGTGGTCGTTTGCACAGACTGGACATAAGGAGCGTGCATGTGCACAGAGTTCACCTGAACAGTGTATGTACATGCATATCATGTATAGTACGGTGGTGTGTGTATGTGCGTGTGTATGCACATCATGTATAGTACAGGGATAGAGGTGAAGCCAACAGGTTTTTTTTTTTAATTGGTTGAAAATGCTCCTCTAGCTATTTGTCTCATGAGACCAACACTAATAAAATCGGCGTTTGCGTCTTATTAACAGTTTTTCATTTCAAATTGTGGTTGGTTTCAGGGTTTCTGAGTACAAATACAAGTACTCATACACATGTTTCATCTTAGTTTGAGAATTTTTTAAATCAGCTGCTCACAAAGTTAGCCATTGCCTTTAACTACCTGCATTGTAGACTATATGCAGGGAGCTGATAAAGCCCCTTTCACAATTGGTTTTATGACTGTTTGTGGCCATTTTCGATTGTGTACAACATATATCATGTGACCATATGGTCGCAAACGATCGCACAACCAATCGTTAAAGCCCCTTTAACCCATAGCAGTACAGAGCTTTCTTGAGGTCTAAATTAATCATCTTCATTCCTCAAATTGGCAACAACCATGATTTTTTTTTCTGAGCTTACATAGTTTGAAAAAAATAAATATGGATATAACATGAACCAAAATGAATTATAATTGCAAAATTTGAATTAGAAATTGCCAATTTGAACACAGAAATAGTGATTATATATTTTTCACTGCATTGCCAATTTAAAGAGTTTAATGATTAGTTACAATTAAACTGCTGTAATTTGAGAACGCTACACCATATGGCATTGGGAATGGTCTCAAAATTTTCAGTGAATTTTTCTCTTTCTGCTCATATGTACTGCCCAGCATTCTGGACCAGCAGATACTGTAAAAGCATCTCCTAAAGGAGACACTGTACCTCTGTGGGTTAAAGGTGTAGAGGTGTCACAGTCTGTGGTTTAATAACTCACTAAACATGATTTGATTTTGATATTACACATATTTTCCACAGGTCCCAACCCAAGTTATCTTAGACTTTGTATTCAGTGAGTAAAGCACTTACATAAACTGAAGATACCCAGGCTGTTGATTTTAATCCAAGCATGGCACCAGCATCTAACATTTGAACTCACCTTATAATGGTAATGATGCCAACATAAATAATAATGATAAAATTTGTTTTTTTAAAAAATGAAAAGAATAGAATAAAAAAAGGTAAAAAAACAAGTAGGACGGCCTGTCACATCTGATTAACTTGGAAAGTTGGCGATGAGCTGGTTCAAGTATATTCTTAGCACAGTGCACAGTCTATCATTCGAAGCGTAGGAACCTCCCCCCCCCCCCCCCCATCCTGTCAGTCATTGCCATCTTAAAAAGAAGTCAAGGTTGCCATCACACCTAGTGACCCTGACCATGTCTACTAGGGGTTAAAGGTCAATGGTGTCAGAAGAACTCTGAAGAAACTTTTCTTTTTGAAGTTGAAGGGTGAGGAGAGAGAAAGCTCTAGGGATTTGCAGCCCTTTGTGCTCTTTGCACTTTACCATCTGGTCATCCATTTCCAAGGCACATTTCTCTTTGAAGTTCATACAGTTTTGGTCCCCAAAAGAAGAATTGGCATGAAACTGATTGAATATAGGCTGCATTCTAGCGACCATTTTTCACCCCAGAATCACGTTTTTCAAAGACGTTTAATTTAAACCACGGTTGCGTTCAATCGATTTTTCGCAGGTCGTAAAAATAAACGTCTTTCAAAACGCAAACATGAAACGCTGAAAAAGGTGCATTTTGAATCATGATTCTGCAGAGCCACGGTTGCTAAAAATCGATTGAACGCAGTGGAGATCTCGATCATGATTCTATTGTTGCTTTCACACCAAGGTTTGAAGAAAGATAAAACAAACAGCATACAGAAAGCTAGAAAAGAAGATAGAAGGAGAAAACAAAGAATAACATAAGAGATTGAAAGATAAGGAGATAGAAGGAATAACATAGAATAACAGGAAAGACGAAAAAGAAGAAGATAGAAGAAGACAACAAAGAATAACATAAGGTAAGATGGAAAGAGAAGAACATAGAAGGAAAAACAGAATAACATAAGAAAAGACAAAGGGAAGAAGATAGAAGAAGAAAACAAAGAATAACATGCGGAAAGATGGACAGAGAAGAAGATATTCGGAAAAACAAAGAATAACATAAGGATAGATAGAAAAGAAAAAATGAGAAAACAAAGATTAACAAAAGATAGATTGAAAGATAAGAAGATAGAAGGAATAATGAAGAATAACTTAAGAAAAGACAAAAAAGATAGAAGAAAACAAAGAATCACATAAGGAAAGATGGAAAGAAGGTAGGAAAAAACAAAGAATAACATTGAAAAGATGGGAAGAGAAAGAATAACAAGGAAAGATTGAAAAAAAGTTAGAATAAATGACATAAGGAAAGATAGAAAAGAAGATTAGAAAAAACAAAGAATAACATAAGAAAAGATGGAAAGAGAAGAAGATAGAATGAAAAACAAAGAATAGCATAAGAAAGATATAGAGACGAACAAATGATGTGGCTAACGTTGACCTTCGTGGGTCAAACTGCGCAGTACGATGCGCAGTGGATGGGCTTGAACTGAGCAAGAATCAGTGTTGATGAAAAATCGTTTGAACGCTCTCTCGCAGTATCCGTGTTTTGTAACAGCGTTTTGATTTGTGATTCATGTTTGTGATTCTAGCTTCAAAAAGTCACTTGAACGCACCCATAGTCTCACATGGCCGCCCTTGCTGTTTATGTGTTCTTCCATTCATGATTTCAAGTGAATTTTAGCTTTGATTGAAAAGAAAGCAATATGATGGCTACACGCAGCCCTACAACAATTCAGAAGAATTGCTTTTTACATAACATACTTTGACTATGGGGTAAGAAAATGTGTAACTTGCAAGAAAATTGAGAAAATGTGAAATTTCATGTACAAAATGAATGGAGACCTGCTCGCATATGATGTCATCAGTGTTGCCAATTTGCAGAGCCGAGAGTAATTTACTAGAAATGAGTGTAATTTTCTTATTCTTTGACTGATTTTGCTCATTTCTTTTTAAAAATGCTGTTCAAATTTATCTCCTTTTATTGAAACGGTGAAACTTCTAGGGTGGACTTTCCCTTTAATATTCAGTAGTCTGTGGGTTAAAGTCCTAGACCTAAGCCCCATATCTCTGATAGGTGACATCCAGAGCATAATGGGGAACTTAGAATATTGCTTTTAAAATATTTTATCTTAGTGATGGATCCCCCAAATACACTGTACAAGATGTTTTATCCATTAAACAGGAACGCTATTGAATACTATATTTCTTTTCTTTGTGTACATCTGGATTTTCAGTACTTGTATTTCGACCTATGTTAAGTTCAGGGTCTGCTGCATTTGAAAGCAAGTTGTCACATGAGAATTGTGAGAATTGAGGATTTACATACATGCATGTACATGTGTTACCTGTGGAAAGCTTATAAATAGAAAGATGTAGACAGAAAGGGAGGTGAAAAGAAAGAAGGAGAGAGAGAGAGAGAGAGAGAAGAAGAAGAAGAGGGAGTGTGAGAGTGAGGGGGAGAGGGAGTTAGGTAGAGATACAGAGAGAGAAAGAGAGAGAGAGAGATAGAAAGAGAAGAGGTGAGGAGAGGGAGAGGAGAAAAGGAAGGAAAAACGAAGGGTGAAGAGAGATGGGGGGAGGGGAGAGAGGTAACGAGTACACCAGATGGGGGGGGGGGGGGGGACCTAACAAGCAAGGTAGAAAAATATGAAGAAATTACACCAGGCTCTGGTAATCTTCCCCCCCTCCCCCCCCCCCCCCCCCCCCAAAAAAAAAAAAAAAAAAAAAAATGTAAGATATGAGAACAGGGAAAAAAAATGCAGAAGAATAATTTTGAAAAGACCAGCTATGTTCAAACAGATTTGTTACACAGGAAGAAAGAGAAAGAGAGAGAGAGAGAAAGAGAGCTTGAGAAGGAGATAGAGAAAGGGGAGAAGAGCACAGGACACAGTGTCTGATGTGGAATTATGGAGAGGGAGAGGGTGGGGGAGGGAGATTCAAAAGAAAATAAACATTGAAAATACAGAAATGAAATGGAGACTGCTGAGAAATAACCTGTTGAAGGGGGATTCGGTTACTAGGTGATGGACCATTTATAGGTTGCTAGGCACATTTCCAAATAGACATGAGAACTTCAGGTGGAATTTCACTCGCTTTCCATCCCATCCCACGTTACCTGAGCAAGGTACATTCTGATAGACTGAGATCATCTCAAAAGAATTTGACAGGACCGTCTGTCCTCCTTCTTTGGCAGTACACCTGTGCCGAGTTCCTGTACCTGGATGTAGAATAAATTATACAGTGGAAACTCACTATATACGAGAACCTGTGGATCAGGAAACTTACCTTTTGTATGAGTAATCTATTTGTTTTATTGTAAAAAATGAAAATAAAATAAAATAAAAACAAGGGAAGAGGGAAGAGTTATCAAGATCTTCGAGATGAAAATGATGGAAACATGAAAGGAAGAGGAAAATGGAGAGGAAGCTTTGAGGGTCAGAGGATGGAAAAGTTGATGGAAGAGTAAAAGGGAAGAAATGGAAGATGAAAAGAAAGGCTGAGGCAAGGTAGAGGAGGATGAGAGGCAGAGATACGATGAATGAATACAGGGGTAGCACCAGGGTATTTAGATGGTGGGTGGGGGGGGGGGGCAAGATGTCATGTTAAACTTGAGTTTATTTACATTTTAAATGAACAAATAAGGCTATTATATAACTGCATGCTCCTCCCCTCTCTTCCCCCATACTCTTCTTTCTTCTTCTTTTTTTTTTTCACTTGAAAAATGATAGGGGCTGCCACCCCCCCCCCCCCCCCGTAGCGCCACCCCTGAATGAAAGATAATAGCACATACATGTACTCGCTGTGTGAATCACTTAGATATCCATCTGCAACTGTTTAGAAGAGGTACCGTAACCATAGCGACATTATTATAAACCATGTGCTACTCCATCAGTAGAACAGTTGAAATTTCATCACCCTCCAACCAGTGTTACCCGAGAATCTAAATCAAACAGACGGGTGGACATTTTTTATTTTGAAATGGATGATATCATCTCCAAGATATTCGGGTTGGCTATCCCCAGCTCGCTCGGCACACCTGCATCATTTGTTTTGTTTTCACCTGGCAACTACCTACCTGTGTTCAGAAACATTTAGGATAATATTTATTGTTTGCGTGGGTATGTGAAAATTGAGAAGGAAGGAAGGAAGGAAGAAAAAAGCGAGAGGTGTTCATGAAAGCAAGGAACGAGAGGCGAAAGGACCTGTATGATGAAGCTTGCGGGAGTCGCAATACCATTACAAGAGTGTTCAAGAGAGAGTGAGAGGGAGAGAGAAAGAGGAGAAGGAAGGAGATTGATGAATTTGGAGAGGAGAAAGAGAGGTGTGGGGGTTAAGAGATTTGGGAAGATAAAGAGAGTGAAGGCAGCGGTACGGAGCAACAATAAAAAAGGGAGGAATAATGGACCTGGATTTTCACTTTTATGGATTTAGCCGATATCCTGTGAGTTAAAGTTGCTCACTTGATTTATAGATGGCGCTTCTCGCAGTGCTTGAGAAAATCTCGCAGGGGAGAGCCATGACCGTTCGCGTATGTACGAACCAATCTAGTTGTGATACGCGAATAGATGCTGATTGTAGCTGTCCCTTTCCGCCGAACTTACGCATATTGCGTATTGCACACACGCCAGAGAGCGGGCATACCATAGAAACTTTGCCGAGATTTGCAAGCTGTCTTAGCACTGCCCTGTGGATTTTTGCAAGCATTGCGTGAAGTGCCATCTATAAATCAAGTCCAAGCATCTTTATAACGATTTTCATCAAGAGGTTATGTAAATATAATCTTTTTCATTTACACATGTTTTTATTTGGGCCCGATTTACTCATATGTGTCCTTGTGCTGCATGTGTAATATACACTGCCCTCTAACATTGGAGTACATGTAGGTTTATGCATAATCTTGTGCTTTCCATGAAATGATCCTTTGTTGTATGCTTCTCTTATACTTTTCTATTTGCATGTAATTACTCCTCTCTAAACATTTCAGCAATTAGAAACTCTGTAATTTGATCGAAAGCTAGCTTGGGAGAATGATTTAAATCCTTGGTGGTATCAATCTCCTTGGAAGCCTGAATGAAATTTCAACTTTTTTCTTCTCCTTTTAGCTCCATGGGGGAAGCTTAGATCTGAAAGCTGATTTCGGAATTTGGGAATCACTTTGAGGTAAGTTAGATATGAAGAAAACTAATTTTTCTTTCAGACATGGAAAACTGTCGGACTTTCTATATACTCTTTATCTATGCAGTTGTTAGTTTCTTGTGTGTGTGTGAATATCAGCAGAATATAGGGTAGTTGTTTTCATATGCATTTTGTACACACTTGTTTTGAAGCCCCGTCCCCCTCTCTCTCTTTTCCTCCCATCCCCCTCCATCTTCATATTTCCCCTTTCCTTATTTCACCCTCTCTCTATCCGTCTCCCTCGCTCTTTCTGTCTCATCTGATATACGACACTGAAAAATGGGAATACAGTCAACTCTGCCTAAGTCGAATTTCTTGGGACTGAAGAAAATGCTTCGACTTAGAGAAAATTTGACTTATGAGGGGTCAAAAACAATAGAAAATAAAGGAATGGGACCCGGTACAGACCTTTGACTTAGGCGATTATTCAACTTATACGACTTCGACTTATGCAGAGTTGACTGTATATCCATGAATTCTCTCTTACCATTGCTCTCTGTATTTCTTGTATGATACTGGTACTATGAAAAGAAATGGAAAATTCATACCGCTGTATTTCTCTCTCTCTCTCTCTATTTGTAGCATGGGATACCCGTAGTATGATTAGAAATAGCATATATATTCATAATTCTTTCCCTCTCTTTTTCCATGTGGTACCTAGAGTAAGATTTGAAAGAGAGAGAGAATTATAGAGAATCTATTCCAATTCTCTTCCCTTTCTTTCTCATCTGATGTGACAAGACTGAAAATTGAGATTCGGTTCAGACATGTTTTCTCTCTTTTTTTTCTCTCTCTCTTTCTCCCTCTTTCTCTGTCTCTCATGCGATACCCGATAGTGGAAATCGAGAATACATCCATAATTCAGTAGAGCGATGTTTGAATTATGAGTGATTATAGTGAGATCGTTTTTCATCCTGAGGATTGGATGTTCCCTGTCCCAGAGACCTACTTCTTGGGTTGCCTGGAAGAAGACGAAAAATCCGAGGATTCCCGTCCTCACTAGCCTAGCAGTTTTCCGAATACTCCGCAAATTGCTGTCCTGGGAAATTAGCCGGATCACAGCTAGCTCATGCTAATTCAAAGTTTAGTCGCAAATGCAGTAGCTAGCTGTGTCAGTGCTTGGGATATGTTAGCACAAGCTATGATCCCATTAAAGAAATTCTTGGAATTGTATGGAAGACGGAGGAGAAGAAGAAGAAAAAGGAGAAGAAGAAGGAGAGGAAGAAGAAGTAGGAGAAGAAGGAGGAGGAGGAGGAGGAGAAGAAGTAGAAGAAGAAGAAGGAGGAGGAGGAGGAGAAGGAGGAGGAGAAGGAGGAGAAAGAGGAGAAGGAGAAGAAAAAGAAGAAGGAGGAGGAGGAGGAGAAGGAGGAGGAGGAGAAGGAGGAGAAAGAGAAGGAGGAGGAGAAGAAAAAGAAGAAGAAGGAGGAGGAGGAGGGGAAGGAGGAGGAGAAGAATGAAAAGAAGAAAGAAGGGAAGAGCAGAAGAAGAAGAAACCTATTTTGTTTTCACACAGCCCTCTAAATGTGATCCAGGAAAATAGGCCTGAGCAGCTATTTTTATGATTTAAAAGTAAAGATATGAATAGCGGGCTGTACCCCTTTGCTTCAGATATCTTAAGCTTTTACTGCTTGTTTGGACAAGGCCCACTTTTAGGCAAAATACTGGGCTATATGTTCTTTGCTGTTGAAAGTGTACTGGGAACATGCACTCTCAATCAAGCTCCCATTTCGTGAAGCTACAGGAAACCTCATCTGTAGTTTTCTTTTGAGGATCTCAAATTGGTCTTATACGTCTCGCAGTGCTTTACAGATACTACTTCGGTGGCAGTGGCATCAGGTTTTTATTTCATCAAAGATAAAGGATAAAGGTTAGGGTTTTAGCTTAGATTTAGGATTAGGGCAAAGGTTATTAGGTGCAGGAAAGAAGTCCAGAATTTTGGCAGTGTTGTATAAGAATGCAGAGCAGTCGTTGAGCATGTGTCATACGACCACCTTAAAGGGGGTACCCAATGCTGAAACAATGTTAGCTCATTTAAAAGAGCATGATTTTATTAGCAGAAAATCATCTGCCTAAAGTTTTTTAAAAAGTCGTGTTGCCAAGGAAACCCCCAAATGTGGTAAGATTTCAGGATATTTTTGACCCCTCAGCTGTAACCCAGTTTTAACTGGGTACCCACTTTTACGTCAAAATGACGTCAAAGTGGGTACCTTGTCGCGCACTTATAGCAAAATGCGCGCAAGGTATAATACATATTGTACAGTCTAGCGCGCAGCACAACTGCAATGCGCGAAACTGGGTACCCTTTGACGTCATACCTCATCCTCAAATTTTTTTAGGTCAGCTCTTGACTTTTATGATAAAATTAGCCAAAATGCATTGATTTCGATTGAAAATCATCATATTTTTAATGTAATGTTTCTTAGAATTCTATTCTTGATCATATATCAAAATATTTTTTTACCATTGTGTAATCACCTTAAGACCAAGCTAGTTGGGGCTAATGGGAACGCATCCACTGAGTTCAGGGGGTTTCCTCTAGGAATGTCTGTCCATCTGTAGATTAATAAAAAGTTGATTTAATTGATGTATCATCCTTCTCTTATTTCACCTTTTGTATTTGTTCAGGTATTCCAAATGTTTTCTTTGTGATTTTTCTCGGGCAAAACATTTTACCCCCTTCTTGCAGAGTACAAGTTACTTGGGAAATTGAAGACTAAACGTTTATGATGGATTTATGGGTAGATATGATTGATTTGAAATGCAAGAGCGGATCTTGTAACATATTTTGAAGTCATGAGCAAGCCATGTCGTGGAATAATAGAATCAGATGTCACCCTACCAGCATTTTTGAAATTGTTTTACTGAAGCTGTGACTCTAGTCAGGTTACCAGGTGAATAAGAGTCTACAATTTTGCTTTGTTAGTAGTAGTTTTACTCTCCACCTTTTTCTTGTTCTATTTTTTTTTTTAATGCCCATGCCTAGCATATTGTTAATAATAATAGTCTGGGTTTTATAGCATCTAATACATCTCTGGTGTCTCTAAGCACTTTATGGAAATATTTTTACCCTGGTCATCGGATTCAGGTTTGCCAGCACCTCCACTTCCTGGGGAGCGTTCCAGCCGGGTGCCTTTTGCTGATGATCAAAATGTTCAACAAACCACAGTGAAATACTGTTTCATATCAGGGGCAGAAGCTTGCACAAGGCTGTATCTCACTGGCGCAGTGGCGTAGCTAGGATTTCATTGTGGGGGGGGGGGGGTGGTAGTTAGCACGCAAAGCGTGCAAATCACTTACTCTTACTCTTACTTACCCTAGGGGGGAGTTTCCCCGCTCCTGTGCGAAGCGCGAAAGCTCTGACGTTTTTTGTCATTGTTCCTTGTCTGCTCCCGTTCTTCTTACGTTCTCTTACTTTTTTATTTTCTCGCTCATGCTTTTTTTTTTTTTTCTTCCTTTTTTGGGGGGCGTTTTTTTTGGAGGGGGGGCGACCGCCCCCATTGCCCCCTGGCTACGCGCCTGCACTGGCGGTGACGTCGCGGATAAACTGATGGAGACATGGCGGAGACATCTTTGAGACCTGCTGAGACTGGAAAAAGTCTAAAAAAAATTGAACATGTTAAAATTTCCTGCGACTCCCTGGAGACCTGGCTAGTCTTGCGGAGATGTTGCGGGGACGTCTCCGCAACCAGTGAAGACTTGAGTTTCCAGGCCAGTGAGATACCCCTTTTAGTATGGACTTAGTCTGGACTTAGCACGCTCCTGCAGCCAGTATGCAGTTGATTGGCGTCAGCATTAGCATTACTCAATCTCTTATTGTGGACTTCTTGACCCTCTTCAAGAAGTGGGTTAAGTTTGGACTAAGTCCTGAATGGAAGTGGATTCCTTGTGATATAAACGCTATCCGCATCACTTGATGAGATTAAGATATACTCTCCATGGGTAGCGGGGCAAAAAATCAGACAACATGGGATTTTTAGGCATGTCATGTGAGCAACAATGGAAACAAATGTGCTTTAATTGCACACTATGCACTCCAACTACTGCAGTCTACTACAGTCCATCAAATTGCAATGTATCTTTCTAATTTTCAGCAGGATGAAAAAGCACCTGTACACAGACATACATGTAGGTCAGAAGAGTCTTGTGTCAAAATGACTTGGTCCATCTAATAAACCATGTCTAGTTCTCCCTAACATTTGAAATATGAGGGGCACTTTATGATCAATCCTGCTCATGTTTCACTAGCAACTATGATGTTTGCAATAAGAAACCTGAGGTGAGTCTACATTTTGTTTTTTTCCCTGTCCTTGATATACCTTTCACTGATGTAATGTTTTTGTTCTAAGTTGTGGAGTGTGTTGAGACTTTAAAGGAGAATGGAAGGAGCTTCCAGTGAATGAAGAAGAACAAAATGAGTGAACAGTGAAAGTGTAAGGAAAACCAGACTATCTGTTCAAGAGTTATAAACTTTGAAAGTTTAAGTAGATCCCTGAATTGGCAACTTTGCCAGCATCTGTGATGTCATCGTAGACAACTCTCCATTCCTTTTGTACACAGAATCTAACATTTTCTTTATTTTCAAGAAAAATAAATATTCTTTTGATTTATTGTGTGAGTATGACATGGCTATATCAATTCTTCCAAGTATTTTAGGAAGAATTATGTTGATTCCTGACTTGAAATTTCATATAAATCAATATTTTTGAAAACTTATGTACAAAATGAATTAACAGTTGTCCATGATGACATCACAGATGCTGGCAAAGTTGCCAACTCAAGGATCCCCATAATAGGGATTTACTAAAACTTTCAAAATTCGTTACTCTTGAACAGATTGTCCGATTTTGCCCTAACTTTGACTGTTTACCCTTCTTAGTCATCTTTATTCACTAAGAGCACACTGATGCCTGGGTTGCATTCTCCTTTAAGATATCATTAATCTTGTTACATGCATGTATGTTTATCCACGTGCAGTATGCAGCAGGTGCAGTGGTGTATACTTCTTTTTTTGAGGCTGTCATTAAATCTATATATTTCAATATATATTGGAAAATTGAAGGCTCAAAAACATATCAAATTGTTCAGGAATGGTCTGATAGCATAAACATGAGGTCTAGATGCATTTTTGTTATTGTTGCTACACCAAACCAAAGGGCTGGAGATAATATTGGTAATAATGGGAGATTCTTGTATATAGTGCTTTATGTCTGGCACATTGGCTATTCCTGCCGCTTTATGATTATTACCCTGGCTTTAGCCCCTTTGCCAAAAATTCAAGAGCTATCACTTTATATCTTCTATTCATCCCCTAACCTTTGGCATTGCCTTTCTCTTCATTTCTCTCTTTTGAACTCTCTCTCTCTTTCTCTCTCTCTCTGTGTATGTCTGTCTTCCCCTCTCTCATTACATTTTTTTTTCTCTGCACCCCTTTTTCAAATTTGAATGTCCCCCTCTCCATTCCCTAGAATGACCCCCCTTTTCTACTACCTTTCCTCTTCCAATATCAATCTATTTCTCTCCCTGTAATACCACGCCTCCCCTTTTTTATTTAAAAAAATGTACGCCCCTCTACCTATAGCAGTTCCTTTCTTGCACCTGTCTCATCAATTCCTTTCCCTATAACATACCACTCTATCTGTCTTCCTTTCTTTCTCTCTCTCTCTCTCTCTCTGTCTCATGATCCTTTCTATTCCTCTTTGAGTCTTTGATTCTTCTCCTTGTAATACACCACCTCCCCTTTTGTCTCTCTTATCTTTTTCTCTCT
Source organism: Echinometra lucunter (assembly GCA_029962745.1). Taxonomy (NCBI): domain Eukaryota; kingdom Metazoa; phylum Echinodermata; class Echinoidea; order Camarodonta; family Echinometridae; genus Echinometra; species Echinometra lucunter. The sequence goes on from CM057167.1 coordinate 8,226,750, forward strand.
CTTCTCTCTTTCTCTCTCTCTCTCTCTACACCCCCTTTCTACACCCCTCCACCAATACCAATCCCTTTCTCTCACCTGTCTCTTCAATTCCTCCCTCCTAACCTTGGGCGTCATGATCAGTGACATGTGTACTCTCTAACACACTGTCATTGAGATCACGTCATTAGAGAGGTGTGACAGTATCATGCTATCCGCCCAATCGAATTACCATTCACCGATCCGGAGATCTGCTGCCAATGAAAGCTCCTGTCCTCCTTGGTTAGTTGGAAGACAGGTTTTTATCCTACCTGGCGTTGATGTTGCACCTTGTATGACCTAGTCTTTAGTTGGCCTTTTGAGGGAAAAAAGGATGTTAATTGAAATTATACAGAGTTAACATCCTTTTAGGTTTTTGCAGAGAAGCTGATTTATAGTTTTTTTCAAGAGCGCATGTCTTAAAATGATAATTATAATGATAAAAATAATAATGATGATAAAGATAATGAGAACAATAGAGTGACTATGATGATAATAGTAATCATGATAATCATAATAATTTTAGTTATTATTAACGATTATTATAGTAATATGTCCTGTGTACCAAGGGTAGCCTTTTCAGTACTATGTACGGTTTCCCCAGAAGGCCCTACAATCATTATAACCCAGGCTTTAGCATGACAACCATAGCACTTTCAAGAAAGAGATCCTAGCAGGTATCCACTCAGTACACCTGGGTTGAGTGTGGCAAATGCGGATTTATGCCTTGCCAAAGGACATTAGTACCATGGCAGGGATTTGAACCCTGTACCTTGTGGCTCACAGTCTGGAGACATACATGTATCCACTAGACCACAACACCTTTACACCTCACTTTGTATCGTATCATCAGTGTAGATGAGATTCTTGTCAAAATATACGCTGATTCGTTCATTCTATAATATTTTCTTTGTCAGGCAATTTCCTTCAGCCCATTGGAAGACCTTACTTTTCCAAGTTCCCTCTTTTGCATCCCCTGAATAACAATCAAGTTACTACCATTCACAATCGGGACCTCTGCTGCCTATGAAACCTGTCCTCAGTTAGTACCTGCCTGGCAAGATGTTGTACCTTGTACGTTCCAGCGTTCATCTATTTAGATGTTAACTCATTTCATTTTACGCCAAGTTAATGCCATTCTTGCTTTCAGTGGATAGGTTGATTTATATATATGTATTTTTCTAAGACTCCTCTTTTTGAATCATATTGGTAAGAGGCTTGATAGATCCTATGACCTGTTAATTAATTCACAGTTTAATTCTCTAAGCCCCCTATTTCTCAGTCTTTGTTTCTTCTCTTATTCTTCATCTTTATTTTCATTCATCAGAGCATTTCCTTGCCATCTTTCTTACTGACTTCTTCAAAGAATAATCCTTGAAATATGGGAAGTACGTGGGAGGTACATTTGAAAAAACTTACATATATATATATATATATATAATATATATATATATATATATACACACACACACACACACACACATATGTGAAATCAATTGAGAGAATAATTACGAGAGTTGCCAAAGTTGTATATGTTATTTGATCACAAATATATATGTATATATATATATATATATATATATATATATATATATATATATCATCTTTGCATCATCTTTGTCTTATGCATCTCCATCTGGGTTCACTGTCATTGAACATCATCCACTCCCCTTCTCGTCGCCTCCTCCTCGTCCTTCCTTCAGATCTGCCCAACTCACTCACCTCCGCATCCGTCCGTCCGTCCATCCATCCATCCGTCTATCCATCGGTAGAGGCCTACCATGCATGTATCCAGGTCAATAGGATTATCAGACACAGCCTGACGAATAGCTGCAAAGAGTCAATCGTGAAAGAGGTGTGACACCGGTATCCAGGCTGCCCACTCAAATCCACATCATCCTCTGAACTTGAAAAGCCTCGCCTTGACATTTCAGTGCTAGATCTCATCCACTCTCCCCCCCTCCATTTTCTTATTTCTTTTTTCACTCTCCCCATCTCTTTCTCTCTCCCTTTTGTTCTTTTATTCTCTCCCACCCCATCTCTCTCCCTCTGTAACCTCCCTCTCTCACCCTCTCCCCTATCCCTCTCTGCTCATTGCTCAACAACATCTATGTCTTTATGTAATCCCCTCTCTCTTTTTTCCCCCCTCCTCTCCCAGGTTTCCCCTTCATCCCCCTCTACCCATCAGCATCCATCTTTTCTCTCTGTAACCCCTTTCTCTCTTTGTCTTCCCCCTTCTCTCCCCCTTCGCAATCCCTCTCTTGTCATCAGAATCTATTTTTGTCTGTCTGTACCCTTTTCTCCCTCCCTTTTCTTCCCTCCCCTTCTCCTTTCCCCTCTCCCCATTTCCCCTCTATCCCTCTCTGCCGTCAGCACTTATCCCTGTCACTTTGTACCCCCTCTTCCCCCTCAAAATCACGTCAAAGTGGGTACCTTGTTGCGCACTTCTAGCAAAATGCGCGCAAGGTATAATACATATTGTACAGTCCAGCGCGCAGCACAACTGCATTGTGCGAAGCTGGGTACCCACTTTTACGTCATACCTCATACTCAAATTTTTTTGTCAACTCTTGACTTTTTATGAGAAAATTAGCCAAAATGCATTGATTTCGACTGAAAATCATCAAATTTTAAATGTTATTCTTCTTAGAATTCTATTCTCGATCATATACCCCAAAAATTCCATTGTGTAATCACTTTAAGTAACATTGCTAAATTATGATAGATGTGTTCCAGTTTCGAGAATGAGCAGGGGAAAAAAGCAAAAAGAGAGTTGAAAAACCTTGCTCTTCTCATCACAGCAGACTAGACATATCTGAGTAAAAATGCAGGCCATTATGAAAATTGTTGACTTTGTCAAAAATAGCCAAATAATGTATTACACCCTTACAATAGCAGTCCAAGGAAAATTGAAATAGAGTAAGCTACATGTATATCAGTCTAACATGAATATACCACTCTAATGAAAATACAATGTGAAGTGCATTTCTCTGAATTGCTTCCGATTGTGAAAATGAAATCTCAAGATGTCTTGCGGTTTTCTCAAAGTTTTTGGCCAGGTACTTCTTGTGGGGGTGAAAAGTTTAAGAAACTCAGAAAGTGAAAGGTGATGTAAAGGTGATGTAAAAGTCAAGAAACCAGGGCATTGCTGGGCGAGAGGGGGGGGGGGGGAAGGGGGTAGTTTTCAGGTACAAACCCTGGTCTGTAGAAACACGTTTATAGAGGTCTGAGTAGAAGACTAAAGGAGGTCAGTGGGGATCATATACTACAGCTGCTCCAGACCAGCCAGTAGGTATGTAGGCTAGGCTTCTCTCAAGACCTAAATGTATTTTAATAAAGTGTCATTGATTTAGCTAGGCCTGGGCCTGCAGATTTGGGGGCAGGGGGTCTGCAACCCCCCTCCTTATAAATGCAATTTTTTTTTCTTGTGCAAAAAATTTGGAGAACTTGTCAAAATTGATACTGACAAATGTGATGACTCACCGGCATACTAATGTATGTTTCCACACCAGTTTTATAGGCTGAAACCACAACGGTTAAGTCAGAAACAGTATTTTGGAGCCATGTTTCTCAGAAATATAAGGCATTACATGTATATATATATAATCTTAGATATTGACTATATTGTATGTAGGTGTTGGCACCTCTCTTGAATTAAAAAGAAAGATGACATGTTTACATCTCTGTTCTACTAGCATAAACCGCCCCCAAAAGAATAAATAAATAAATAAATAAATAAATGAAAATAGATAAAAAATAAAGAATAGAAAATACAATTAAATGAAAAAAAATGAAGCTCCAGTACAAGGCCACAAAGATTCTGTAGATTCTGTAGAATCAAGATTTTTTTCATGTATCAATACGTAAATGGACAAAAGGGGAGGGGGGGGGAGGGGTGTGTTCTCATTGTCTTTTATGTTCATAGTGAGTGATGGTGGTGTGAAAGGGGTTTATGATTAATGTGGATACAAGGCTAGCCATATATCAGATGGGACAGAGTTGTAAGGGTTTGTCCAAGGATAAATATGATAGATGGTCAGAGTGAGTCCATGGCATGATAATCATTCTAGCAATGTGATCCATCTTCTAATATCTACGATTTACAATCTACTATCTGCTATAAACTATCAGCTATCTATGAAAGATAGTATACCTACCATTTATAATGTTCCTGTAATATTTGCTTTACCTATCTGTCTACTTTTTACAAATTTACTACCATCTACTGTTTACCATTTATTTATTTATTATCTTGTTTCTACTATCTCCTATTATAGTATACAATAGCTATCCACTATCTGTTAATTACTTTCCTGTTCACTATAAACTATGACATAGAAAGTGATGCAGCTTATGAACTGGCCTTACATGAATGTTCAAAGCTTTTAAAGGGTATTTTTCATAGATGCAGAAAAAGTTGAAAAATATTTTTTTAACTTTCTTGTGCCGTTTTATGATAATTTGGAAGAGCATCACATTTGCAATAGGTTGCAAAGATTTGTTTTTGAAATGCTGCAATATTTCAAATAGAAGTCTGTTTGACTCAGTTTTTGTTAAAGCCAAATTTCGTATCAAATTCTGATTCCTAATGTTTTTGTAAAAATTTGCACATACCTGCAAAGTATCACAATGTATGTCCAATGTTTTTCATTGTTTCCGATTTTCAGCAGGCTTCCATCAGTGCAGTAATTTTGAGGAGTCAGAAACTCTATGATGCTCAGTTGTTCCTGTTTAGGTGAAAAGTTACAGTCCTTCTTTGTAAAATTTAAAGATAAACTGGACTTCTGGTCCTGTGATGGTAAGGTGAAAGAAACTATTCCAAAACAACTGGGAGAGTCAGATTAGTTGTATATAAACACAGGTGTCTGGCGTGAGATTTGGAAATTATGGAATTGATAAGAAATTCACTTAATTTCCCCAAAAGGTACGATGTACTTGCACTGCACAAAGAAATGAGTATTTGGGACCACACACACAATGTTATCATTGAACTTTTCAGCTTTTTTCTTGTCATATTTTCAATATGAGGGCATTTTAAGAGCAATCCTTTTAGGGGACATTTTTACTATGATAATTGTTCTTCCTGTAACTGACATGGAAAGAATGAGAAAGCTCACAAATTATTTTTTCACATTTTCCAGAACTCAAGCTTCTCTTTGACTTTTGTTCTGTGGTCTGCCCCCTCACTTCCCTTGATGAGAAGATGGCATGACACCACTCAATCAATTTGAGCATTGACCTTCTTCACCTGATCCCAAGTAATTGTGTAGTATGGTTTAACCCATTCGTGACAGAGGATTCCACATTATGTGGTTTGGTCTAATAACTTTTGATGCAGAGCCCTCAAAATCAGATCAAATACATGAGCAGAAAGAGCAAAAAATTCTACACTTACTATGCCTATTTTCGTTGCATCAATATTTGAAAATGAAAAAAGAGGGGTTATGGAACAACTAAACTGATCAAGGAACTTTCTCCTTCTTCCTGAAATTGAAGAGAATTGATGAATCTGAGTGATCCTTCTCATACCTTTTAGATTCCTTCACAAGTTCATTCCTTTCTTTAAATTCATCATTCATCAATGATCTTCTGAAATGAAAGTGGAGTGGTATTGCCCAAACATTGTTAGTAGTGGCCCTTCTCTCATCTTTCTGAACTATGTAAAGATCTCTCATTCCACATTTCTTTTAACCCATTACCTATTGGAACTGGATGGTCCCTGTACAAAACCTATGGGGACTGTAAGAGTTTAGAAGTCAACAGGTTAATGGTCTCCCCCCTCCCTGCTTGGAGTGGAATGAAACATACCAGTCAAAAGTGAGCTGTGACCCGGCCTTTTCACCTGCCATGCCGAAGTATGTTATTTTGTCATACCCTTTTCTGATTCCATGTTTTAACCCACTGAGCATGATTTAACATCGGTATAGCACCCATTTTCCATATAGCCCAGACAGTGTTATCTCAGGCTTAGTGTTCAGTGGGTTAATTGTCCCCCCCCCCACTTCCCTCTTCCCTTCCACAGAAGTTGATGATGCCCACAGTCAGTGGGAGCAGTGACCCTGTCCACCTGACCTCCAGGAAGTATGTAGGGCAGTTGAAGGTTGCTTCCGTTCCATCACTGTCATCTTAGACTATTGAGAGGTGCTAATGAGTAGCCATGTTGCCCTAATCATTTACAGAGGATGTGATCACTGGATTCATATCAATTAGGACCAGTTCACACGAGAGGAATACAGTACTCAATGATATCATTTTTAGCCCATGGTGCAGTACATAGTTTTCTGAAGAGCTAAATGAATCCGCTTCCCCCCCCCCCCCCCCCCCCCAAAAAAAAAAAAAAAAAAAAAAAAAATTGGCAACAATTATCTTTGTTTTTCACTTCTACATGGTTTGAAAAAAATTGCATATGTTACAAACCAATGTTAATGGAAATTACAAAATTTAAAACAGAAAATGACCAGTTTCTACATGGAAATTGTGATTATTCATACTGTGTTGCCAGTTTCAATAGTTTAATGATTAGTTACAATTGACTTAATGACAAGACTTGTAGTCCAAAGTAAATCTCATGCCAGCAGATATGACCAGTCAGAGGCCTGGAATCTTGACAAGCAGTATACAAAATTAAATGATTTACTTCCTAATTTGTAGAGCTTTCATTGTAGTATATGATTTTCAACATGTGAAAGAGGCTTATATGACACTACAGGTGCAGGTTAATGAACTTTTAAAACTGAAGCATGCCAAAGGAAGTTCAACTATTTGTGTTCAAGCTCCAACACCCAGATAATTAGTCCACTGAAAGTTACCTGGAAATGTAGTACTCGGTGTCCATTCAGACTTCCTCTGTCTTAAAGATTGTATGACCCTTACATGTACATGTATGCTTGTGAAGAGAGGAGTTTCCTAAAAGGGATATGGGTGTGAAAGGACAGGTTCAGGTTGTGGCTTGGATAAAGGTTACCTGGAAATATAGTGCTTGGCTCCATATGGATTTCCTCTGTGTTATATACTCTAGGACCCTTTACATGTACATGTATGTTGTGTGAAAGAAGAGTTTCATATAACAGATATGGGTGTGGAAGGACAGGCTCAGGTTGTACATTTACTTGGATAAAGGTACCTAGAAATGTAGGTCTCTGTGTGAGCCCTAGTTTCATAGCTCTTAAAGACCCTATCAGCCTTATATGTTTAGGAATGAGAAAGGATTACACAAAGGAAAGGGGGGAGGGGGCCAGAAGAAATTGCAAATAGGGAGAAATGTATATGATTTAAACAACTGGTTCAAGTCTGTTGCATGTCGTATCACAACCAAAGGATATTTGCAGGACAGTCAATTCACCTTTTAAAAAATTTCAGTCGCATGATATCTTATGCTGATGTGAAACTGCTATTTTTCAACAAATCATGTCAGGAAACATTGGTACCAATTATACCTTTAAAAAACAAAAGTAGTCTACGTTCAGGATTCCATGATTGGAAATGTCATCCAAATTCTCTTGGCAAACAAACATTCATCATTCTTCCCTTGAGCTTTTCACTTACAAGGATGCCAAATTTCAGGCTATTTCAGGCTTTTCAGGCCTCTTCAGACACATTTTTATACCTAATTTGGACCATACTTACGGGACTTCAGTCATGTCCGGGTCTCCTTTACTACACTTGATTTTAAGCACTTTTAGCACAGATTTATTTGCATTTCAAACCTGCTTCATTTTCACTAGACTGGGACTTTTGAGAGACTTCAATTTTACTCGTGGAGATATAAAGAGGGCAGATTTATCAAGACTAGACATTGAGCATAAATTAATGCATAATTCATTTGCTTTCATTTTCACTGGCAAATTATTCAATGGTACCTTGGAGAATATTTGAATGACGGAGTGGGGATATGAAGCAAACGAGATTTAAAGAAAATATATTTAGCATAGATTAATGCACATACTTTCATTTTTGCGAGTGCTTTATGCAATGTTACCTCAGAGAGAAGGAGTGTTTTTTAATAGAATGAGTGGGAATAATGAAAAAGGCAGACTTTTCAGGAATCTAGATCACTCAAGGCTGTAATGCTCATCACATTGTAGTGGGAGATTGTCAAAGGAGAAACAAAATAAATTCAATAGAACTTCACTCAGTTCACAACCACTACTAGAATAGATTGCAAATGTCTTGCACTTTCACTTTTTAAGCTGTTAATTAAATTGAGAGAGAGAGAGAGAGAAAGAAAGAGAAGGGGGGGGGTAGTCTTGCATATGGCCAGTGTTATCAAAGTGTGTAGATCTGGGGGGTGTTTCACAAAGACTAAGCTTGACTAAAATTGCACCTAACTATGGCTGGCCATTCATGCCACTGTTTTCTTTCACCATGGATCTCTCAAAGGATCTGCAAATCATGGTCGAAAATCTGCAGAATTGACAATTTTGTTATAGTTCATTAATGGAAAAAAAGAAGTAAATTCTTCAAGTTTGTGACAATGATTTGTGCATCCCTTGAGAGACCGATGGTAAAAGCAAACAGTGGCATGAATGGCCTGCCATAGTTAAGAGCGATTTGAGTCAATCTTAAGGGGTGTTGCAAGAAAGTTGCAATCGATTGCAAGTTGCAACTGATTGTCACTGGCCAATCAAAATCATTATTGCATGCATGTCTTCTTAAAAGGGCAGACCGTGAGCCAATCAGAATGGTTGTTTCAAAATTAGCAGTTATTTGCAATTGATTGCAACCTTCTTGCAACACCCCATTAGTCTTTGTGAAACACCCTACTGGACTGTCATAATCAAATCAAATCAGGGATCAACATGGGTTAATATAACCATCTCGAGAATGGGGAAGGATGCAAGTGAGCTTCAGGCATCACTGACATCACGACTGTCATCGGTCAGGTGACATGTTTATAATCACATGACCAAACAAAATGTCCAGCGGTGTTTATTTGGTGCTCAGACTGCCATGGTCAGCACAATCCAAACATGTTGATAGCCATAGGGGAAGATAGATGGGTGGTGAAGACTACCAGAGAAAAATGGACAGAGATAGATGAGAGGGAACAGAGAAAGAGAGAGGGAAAGAGAGAGATGAACAGAGAGACAAATGGATACAAAGGGGCACAGAGATGAAGGCAGGGGAGAGGTTGGAAAAGGTAGAGAGAGGGAATCAAGAGACAAAGACAGAGAGACAGAAACTTCTAGAAAAGGGTGAAGGGGCAAACCCAATTTTGAAGATAATGAGAGAGAGAGAGAGAGTGAGAGAGAGAGAGACAAACAGACAGAAAGGGAGACAGAGTCGGGGAGAGGTTGGAAAGGTAGAGAGGGAGTTAGAGACAAAGACGTAGACAGAAACAGAGAAACTTCTATAAAAGGGCAAAGGGACAGACCTAATTTAAAAGATGACAGAGAGAGAGAGAGAGCGAGAAATTAAGATGCACTTTTCCCAGTGTTATAAAACGCCTCATTTACGTGCCTTTTGTAATGTTATATAGCTAGTTCTTTGGGGATCACGAAATGCCCCATTATTAAAGATGAAAATGATTATCATTTGAAGCTTATTATTAGTTGCTTTAAAGTAATAATTGGCATCTGCCAGCAGATACTAAAAAAACTAAACAGACTAGTTTCTAGATTAATAGTTAATAAAGGAAAAATCCATCCTCCAATTGGTTTGAGTGAGAATAAAGAAATAAAGTTGTTATGTCAGTGCATATAAAAGAAGAAGAAGAAAAAAACAAAACCCAACAAACGAGAAGTGAATGTGAAGGGTAAAAATATAATTGTTTCGCAGATTTTGCTCAAAACTTTAATAAATTTGTCAAATTCCTGTTTTTATTTGAATGTATTTGTATTGCATAAGGTTTCCTTTAATGAAACCTAACAAGGTTTCCTTCAAAGGAGAATGCAACCCAGGCATCAGTGTGCTCCTAGTGAATGGAGATGACCAAGAAGAGTAAACAGTGAAAGTCTGAGCAAAATTGGACAATCTGTTCTAAAGTTATGAATTTTGAAAGTTTCGGTAAATCCCTATTATAGGGATCCTTGAGTTGGCAACTTTGCCAGCATCTGTGATGTTCTTGTGGACAACTCTCCATTCATTTTGTGTATAAATCTTCCAAAAAAAATTGATTTTTTATGAAATTTCAAGTGAGGAATCAACATAATTCTTCCCAAAATGCTTGCAGAATTGATGTAGCCATGTCATACTCAAACAATGAATCAAACAAATTTCTATTTTTCTTGAAAATGAAGAAAATGTGCAATTCTGTGTACAAAATGAACGGAGAGTTGTCCATGATGACATCAAGATGCTGGCAAATTTGCCAATTTAAGGATCCCTATAATAAGGATTAACTTAAACTTTCAAAGTTCATAACTCTTGAACAGATTGTCCGATTTTCCTCAAACTTTCACTGTTTACTCTTCTTGTTCTTCTTCATTCGCTGGAAGCACACTGATGTCTGGGTTGCATTCTCCTTTATTGAAACCTAACAAGGTAAAGCTGGGAGTGGCCATTTAAGAGTAAGGTTGCATTTTGCATTAAGGTAGATCTTTTGATTGACCTTTCCCTTTAATTATGTAAGAATTCAATCTAGATTAATGGACATGGATATTCTGTTATCTAATGCAATACCATAAAAAGGACTTACAGCCTATATTGTGTGACAAAAATAGCTCTGACTGAAGGAGAAGACCTTTCTTGTATGATTCACCTATGCTGAAAGTAGAAAATGGCTTCGGACCTTTATTTTGTGAAAATCAATTTTCACAATCAGTTTTCACAAAAGGGCAAGGAGGTTTATGCCAGGATTCTAAATTTAAAAATTTAATTTTATCTCAAGTCTTCATAGATTCTAGAAATTTCTCTTGAACAATGTATGCTCTACTTCAGTTAAAGGACAAGTATTTTTATGATGTTGAGTTATCTTGATTGAAAGGGCGTTACTTTTGTTGAGAGACAGAGAAACATGAATTCTGAAAAAGTATAAAAGAGTTAAGGTCTTTCGGACCTATATAATATAGACAGCATACTTTTTTTCATGTACAGTTCTAGCCTTATTTACAGCAATAAATCAATGTATCTACCTATTTGCTAGTCCCTCTGGGTCTAGCCGTCATTTGAGAAAAGTTTTAAGTCACAACGCGCATGCCCCGCCCGCGTATAGTACCTTCCCATCCACCAACAGCACACGCACAGGCGCCATATTCTTCCTCTTCCTCTCTCGCTGTCATAGAGATCGCACCTTATTGAGATAAGTCCGCGCCAAAATTGCGATTATCACAATTTTAGTGCTTTTTGGGATTGCTCAATATTCTTATTCCATCCACCAATTATTAATTCTTACGTTGGTCTGACAGATTTTTCATTAGTCACAGCTCTTGACGGTATTTTCTTTAGTTATTTGCCGTCGTTTCTTCCCCTTCGGCATGTTCTTTTCGAACGGTGTCTGGGTCACACACATTCCCTGGGTTCCCCTGTCTGTTGTGTTCCCTCTCTGCTGGGGTTGTTCTTTGTTTACGCGCTTTTATTCTTTTGAATTTGGCTCTCCTCTTGCTCTCTCAAGTGCTGGCCTATTCATTTTTGTTTCGTAGTAGCTGCCGCCTTTAGAAATTGTTTACATCTAATTCCTTTTACAGTTAGGCAGCTGTTCGTTTCGGGCGTGGAGTGGTTCTTACTTAGTTAATTTCTACTCCTCACTTGGTAATTTATTCGGTCCTCCTTTGGAGTTGACTTTTTCTGTTAAGCGTTCTTACGTCTTGTAATTTTTTTTTGCGTTCGGGTTAACCCCTCTCGCTTTTCTCATTTCAGATTCATTATGTCTACGAAGTCCACGGCTTCTAAGACGTGCGCCTCCCCCCCTGCGGGGACGTGCCTAGCTCTGGGGGGATTGGGGGCGAGATCTGGCTCTCGCTCTAGCATTATCTTCCCCGGAGCATCGAGCATTGGTAAGTTAGGGTTCACCTCTGGTGGTACCCGACCCGCGTTGAGCTTAGAGTCCGTACGGACGATAAACTCAAACGGTTCAGGGATAAGCCCCTCTTTGCTGTCCAATGCAATAAGGAGCAACGGGATAGGAGAAAGCTCTGGCTCAGAATTAGTATCCACGCATCCCGTGGTAACCGTGGGCCATACCCCGGACCCTGGTTCGTCCCTACCCTGTGGTAGCTCTAGCCCCCTGGCTTCAGTAGCGTCCACTCAGGGGTCGGTTCTTTTGGCTTCCGAGGCCCCCGCGCTCTCAAGCGGGGCGACAAAGAAATCAAAGAGTCGTAAGCTTCTTGAAGGTAAACCGACCCTTAGGCATTCTTCGGAAGCGGCTATTGCTACTGGCTCCATCAGTAAGCGCAAGTACCAAGCCTCTGCCCCGCCTCCCGGGGCGGAGCTAGTTTCCTAGAGCCAGGTGGTATCCATACCGGCTGGGTCGGGGGGAGCTAGGAAGAAACATAGGGGCCCCTCGCGGGCTGCTGTTTCTTCAGAGCCGAGTGGTTCTAAGGAGATTTTGTCTTGTCTCACGACCCTCCTAGAGCAAAGTGGTTGGGTGGCCCCCAGGGCTGGACCCTCCACCACACTCGACTCGGATACCATACCCGACCCGGATCCGGTTCCGGTTTCGGATACCGGTTTCTCGGCTCCGGATACTGATTTTTCGGTTACTTATTCCGGTTTTACCGGTTATACGGGTGGAAACCGCGTTTTCCCTATAGCTTCTACCACTTTTCACAGTGGGCTGGGATCCAGTTTCACTCCTCAGGTATCCGACTCTCAACTGTTGAATACCTACAGACAGGAGTCTTGTCGCCCAACTGCGGGCCTAGCCCGACCGCACTCGGCCTTTGACCGCCCAGTTGGAGCTTCTCCCCTTCCAGCGGAAGGTGCTCCGCCTGGGGAGGAATCCTGGGACTATTTAGCCTGTCCTTCTTGGGATCAGGCTTCTCAGTCTGGATTCTCGGAGGATGATGCCTCTTCGCTGGCGGACGTCAGGCCCTCGGTCAGAGTGCGCTCTAGCTACCGACGCTCAAGCTCTGCTAGAGAAATATCTTCCTGAAGTCTATCCGACTAATTGGGAAGCTAAGGGACACTCATCCCTCCTATTCAGGAGGGAGCGTTCCTCCAAGTGCATACCTCTGACGGAAGACTTCAAGAAAGTCTACCCTGACTTTTCTTCCAAGCTTGCCATCTTCCAGGTCCAAGGTTCGCCCTTTGGCCAAGGACTTTGCCTTCTCCGACCAGGACACTCTGGATTACTTTGAGAGTAAGTCCCTCTCTCCAGACCTAATTCACTTAGGCAAGAGTCTTGGGGTTTGCTTCGATAGCGGGCCCCACATGGCGTCAGAGAGGTTTCCAAGCTTCTATAGAGCGCCAAGCCAGGTCTGCTCTTTGGCTTAATGCCTATCTGGGTTCCCTCCTTTCACTTCGGGCCAGAAGTTAGGAACTGCAGGTGTCAGATTTGAACATCTTGCTTCTTGAAGAAGCCCTCTTGTCTTTAACAGGGACATTATGGTCGGAGCTTTCCATCACGGAGGCTCTGGCCACCGATGCCAGAAGGAAACTTGTGCTTTCCTCTCTGGGCATCGCGGAAGGGGACATCCCTGCCCTGCTGGTGGATGTTCCCCACTCTGGCCAATTCCTCTTCGGAGGGAAGGTGATAGCAGGTGACCCAACAAGAAGTGGACTCCCACAAGCAAGCGGCAGAACTTTCTTAAAGCCTCGGCTCCTAAGCCAAAGGCTCAGGCGCCAGTTCCGCCGCCTCGACCCAGGGGGGCTCAGACTTTCCCACCGCAGGTAGTGCCCAATGCCCAACAGTCATTTGGAGCTAAGGCAAGCTCTTCATCCAAGGGTAAGAAGAAGAGCAAAGGTCGTGGTCGTGGCCAAGGTTCGGCCCAGCCCCCACGGCGCATTTGAAGGTGCGCCCTGAGCGTTGGGGGACAGAGTCGGGGGTCGTCTTCAGTACTTTCTTCCCGCTTGGGAAGAAATTACCGCAGAGGCTTACGTTCTCTCCATAGAGTGAGGAGGCTTCTACATAAACGTAGAATCACTTCCCCACGGAGTCATATGCCTCTACCCTCTGACTCTCTCGCCCCTTTTCCAGGAGCACATCTCTTCAGAGATTCAAGGGCTGCTGGAAAAGGGCGCAATAGAACAAGGTGAGAGACCATCCCCATCTGTGTCTCTCCCTGGTTTTCGTAATTTCCAAACACTCGGGAAGCTCAGAATGATCTTGAACATGAAGATCATAAACACCTTCATTCCTACGGAACACTTCCGTATGGAAACCTGGGCCTCTATCCTTCCGGCTATCGAACAGTCAGATGTGGCCATCTCAGCAGATCTGAAAGATGCCTACTTTCATATCCTGATACATCCCTCTTCACGGGATCCTCTGGGTTTTGCCTTTTGGGGGGAAAACTTCAAAGCATTACCCTTTGGCCTGAAACCGGCACCTCGAGTCTTCATTCAAGTAGTCTCAGCCTTAGCCGCCTTCCTCAGGTGTCAAGGCTTAAGACTTTTCACTTACTCGGACGACTGGCTCCTAGTTGCGAGCTCCGTGTCCGTTCTTCGCACCCAGATGAACCTCCTCCTCCGTACCACGGAAAGTTTGGGTTCATAATCAACTGGGAGAAGTCAGAGCTGACTCCCTCCCGCAAGCCCATCTATCTGGGTGCAGAGATTGACATCGTAAACCAAGTTGCCCGCCCCAGTCGGGAAAAGGTTCACTCGATAGTCGCTCTAGCCCGAACTCTCCGGCTGTTACAACAAGTTCGCGCAGGCCGTTGGCTCCAATTTCTGTGCCATTTGGCAAGCCTTGTCGATGTCCTCCCGGACTGCCGGCTTCTCATGTGGCCGTTCCAACTTCACCTTCTGAAGTTCTACAAGCCCAATGTGGATCCACTCAAGACGTGGCTGCCTCTCACTGTAGAGATCAGACGTCTTCTTATACCTTGGACGAGAGAGACCTTCCTTCGTCAAGGCAAGCCCCTCCGCACACCTCTTCCATCAATATCCATTTTGACAGATGCCTCACTTTGGGGTTGGGGCGGCCACTGTGCGAATCAGATGGTTTCGGGGGACTGGTCACATCTGTCCACCTTACCCCATATCAATGCTCTGGAGTTGATGGCGGTTTTCCTGTCTCTCCAACATTTCCAGGCCATGCTTGTGAATCGTTCCGTGCTAATTTTAATGGACAACACAACAGTTGCCGCTTATATCAACAGGCAAGGTGGAACTCGTTCCAGGACTCTGAACGATCTTGCCGCCAAACTGTGGAAATGGTGTCGGTCTCATCGGATTTTTCCGATAGCCTCCTACATCCCCGGCCAAGACAATCTGATTGCGGATTTTCTGTCTCCGGGCAGACACCTCCCCTCCGAGTGGGCTCTGAACCAAGAGGTTTTCAATTACCTCAACTCGGTGTGGGCCCCTCTAGAAATGGACCTGTTTGCAACATCCCTCAATCATCGGCTTCCGAGGTATTGCTCTGGAGTGCAGGATCAGGATGCCTGGGCCCTCGATGCTTTTTCCCGCCATTGGGGAAACTTTCGGGGCTACGCTTTCCCTCCTTTTGTCCTGATTCCTCATGTCTTGAGGAAAATTCAGGAAGATCGGGCATGGGTCCTACTAATTGCACCCCGTTGGCCGAGGAGACCTTGGTTTCCTCTACTTCTGTCTCTGTTGGACTGGCAGCCACTCTCCCTTCCTCGGAGAGTGGACCTTGTAGCTCAACCCCTATCGGGGATCCTCCACCACTGCCCAGCGGCTTTTCACTTGACCGCTTGGCCTCTATCGGGGAGGATGCGAGATCGACAGGTCTCTCAGAGAGAGCCGCCCAGTTAATAGTTTTGAGTCTTGCACAGAATCTAGGTGAGTTGTTTACAACTCTAGATTAGGGGATTTCTCTGTGTGGTGTGAGGAGAGAGGCATCTCCCCTCGCTCTGCCTCGGAGGGTGCTATCTCTGACTTTCTGATCTCCCTCTTCGACAAGGGAAGATCTCTTTCGACCTTGCGTTGATATCGTTCAGCAATTGCCGCTATCCACCAGGGCTTCTCTGATGGTTCAGGAGTGTCCAACTCTCCCTTCTTGTCTCTTACAACGACCAGCAAATCGTTGATTGACTCCTGCGTGGAGTCTTCCTTTGGTGTTGAAGGCTTTGGCCAAGTGGCCTTGTGAGTCGATGTGCAAAGCTTCACTTCACCACCTCTCGATTAAGACCGCCTTTCTTATCTCTGTTGCCTCCGGTCAAAGGAGAAGCACTATCCAGGCTCTCTCCGTAGCACCTGGACATACCAGATGGGAAAGGCAAGGTGTTTGCCTTATCCCTCGTCCTTCTTTCATTGCCGAAGAATCAGACAGACAGAGCGAATTATTCTTGAGCCCCTCTCAGAATTTTCTTCTGTTGATAGGATAAACTTTGGTGCCCTGTTCGGGGCTCTAAAGTGGTATTTGGACAGGACTAAGGCCCTCGGTTCGAATGATCAGCTCTTCCTCATCTCCCATCACCCTCACTCTCCCGCTTTACGCCAGACCGTGTCCCGCTGGATTGTCAAAGCTATCCAAGCGGCTGGTTCCGAGGCTCTCATGTCTGAGGACCCTCCAAGGGCTCATTACACCAGGAGTATATCTACCTCCTGGGCTCTTTTCTTGGGTTCTCCTTTGGAGGACATCTTACGGGCAGCCTTTTGGCGTTTCCCTAATTCCTTTACATCCTTCTATCTTAAGGATGCCCCTTTGGGCGAAGCGAGGTTTGCTACCTCGGTTCTGGGAGCTGCTTCTTCTTCCCTGTCCCTTCGTTAGTCTCTTCCCTTAGGACATGCCACCCGGAATTTATTCTGTGCTGGTCTAGCAAATAGGTAGATACATTGATTTATAGCTGTAAATCAAGAAAATTATTACTAATTTTGTTATTTACTAGATAAATCTATGTATCTACCTATGTCCCTCCCTCCTTCCCCTCTCCTTGCCTGGCAACATGTCCTAGACACTGCCGTTAGCACGTTCCGAAGAACGATATGGCGCCTGTGCGTGTGCTGTTTGTGGATGGGAAGGTACTATACTCGGGCAGGGCATGCGCGTTGTGACTTAAAACTTTTCTCGAATGACGGCTAGACCCAGAGGGACTAGCAAATAGGTAGATACATAGATTTATCTAGTAAATAACAAAATTAGTAATAATTTTCTTGGTCAACCGGTTGACTACTAAATTTTCAAATTCTCATCGATATAATACAGGGGCTATTGGGTTTGAGGAGTCCTTTGGATATGTGGTAATTCCAGCTTAAAGAAATTGACAGTTATGCTTTGTAGAATGGTATTAACAATTCTACTTTATTTGAAAGGAATGAAAACATGTCCATTCCTTCGATCGGTATCTTCTCAAAGATACTTTGCTACTGGTTCCATATTAATTTTCCTAATTGAAATTCATAAATATGTCCATGATGTTCCCATTATATTCTTTCCTACATTCAAAAATAGATTCATAAATTGATGATCAGTTTCATTCACCAGAAATAACTGAAAACTGCGCTAACTGCTTGTTCACATCTGGAATGTTGTGTGTTAAACCACTGTGGTAAAAATAGGTCATTGATTTACAGCAATAAATCCATGTATCCGCCTATTTGCTAGTTCCCCGAACTAAGCCGTCATTCGAGAAAGTAAAGTCACAACGCGCATGCGCCCCCCGAGTAGTACCTTCCCTATCCACCAATCATGGGCAAGTAGCCGCCATGTTCTTCCTCTTCCTCTCTCGACTGTCAGAGAAAACACACATATTTCAGCTAAGTACCAGCGCTAATTTGCGTTTTACACCCAATTAGCGCTTTTGGTTTGCTTGAAATTCTTTATTCCGTCCACCAATCCTTTATTTACGTTTTGGTTCGACGGACCTTTTGTAAGTCACTTCTTTTAACGGTATTTTGATCTAATTATGTTGCCGTTACTCTTCCCCTTCGAAGCCTGCACACAGACTGTGTCTAGTACATACACATACCGGGCTTCTCTCCGCTAGGTGTAGTTAGCCTTTGTTCGTTGGGGTTCTTTCTTCGCGCATTCAGTAAGCTGTTTATTTACAGGCAGTTGTTCACTCCGGGTTAGGAGTTTGGTTTCTTCCCTCCTTTTGGAGGCTGACGTTTATTATTGTTGTTCTGCCTTCTGTATTATGCTTACTTTAAGACTTGTATTATTTCTAACACTTGTCTCTTATTCTCTCTTTCAGATAGTTATGTCGTCGAAGCCCCTGTCTTGTTCGGCTAGCACTCCCCTCTGTGGGGTCTCGCTTAGCGGTGGGAGTTTATGGTACCAGATCTTATCTCACACTTAGCAACATAATCTTCCCCGGGGCTTCAAATATGGGTAAGTTAGGGCTCACTTCAAGTGAGACCCGAACTGTATTGAGTTTGGTGTCTGTAAAGACGATAAACTCATCCGGTAAGAGAAAAGCCCTGTATTGCCGTCAAACGCAATACGGGGCGACAGGGGAGGTGAATGCCTTAACGGTCAGTAACCACCCCCGAAGTAACTGTGAGATGTACCCCGTCTCACCCGAGTAACCGCCCGTGTCTGTAGGCTTACGTTGCGCTTCACTCAGGGGTCGGCTCCTTTATTCTCACGGTCCGCTTCGCACTCAGTGAGATGACAAAGAGTATAGGGAGTCGTGATCTTCCGACCGGGCTCCGGTCAGAAGCAACGTACCAAGTGTATGCCCAAGCCTGTCAGCTTTTGTTGTGCTTCACTCAAGGGTACAGAGACGAGCTCTCTATTGCGATTACACGCAATACGTGGCAATGCCGGAAGTGAATGCCTTCATGGGTCGCTAACCACCCCTGAAGTAGCTGTGATTGTATCACTATTCACTGCTTGTCTCAACTGAGTGACCGCCCTAGCCCAACAGCTTGCTGCGTTTACTCAGGGGTCGGCTCTTTGTTTCCCGCAGCCCGCTGCTTTTTCAAGCAAGGCGACAAAGGGAATAAGGAGTTGTAATCTTCCGAACGGGCTGCCTTCAGAAGCGACGTACCCAGTGACAGCCCAAGCCACAGGCTTTTGTTGCTTTTCACTCAAGGGTACAGAGACGAGCCCTGTATTGCTGTTATACACAATACGAATATATTGCTGTTCACTCCTCGTCTCAAATGAGTGACTGCCCCAGCCAGCCCAACGGCTAGCTGCGTTACTCAAGGGTCAGCTCTTTGTTCTCGCAGCCCACTGCTTTTTCAAGTGAGGTGACAAAGAGATTAGAGAGTCATGATCTTCCGAACGGGCACCCTTCGGAAGCGGCGCTCGTTTCTGACACTAAAGGGGCAAACGCTCTCACCTGTCCAAGAAGCGTTGCCAAGACTCATCCCAGCCTCTCAGCGGGGAGGAACCCTTTCCCAGACACTGGCGGTATCCATACCTGCTCGATTTTGAAAAAAATAAGAAGAAACACTGTGACCCTACAGGGGCTTCACTTTCTTCTGAGTCATGCAGCTCGGAACAAGATTATGAATTACCTCAAGATCTTATTAGGGCAGAGTGGCTGGACTGCTTCTATAGCCTGTGCCCTCCACCATGTCTGGGACTGTTTGAACCGCCCCTTTTTGGATCAGACCTTCCAGTTGGGATTCTCTGAGGATGATGCCTCTTTGCAGGCCGATGTCGGGCCCCAAACCGGTCGATGTTAGACTGCCAACGCTCAAGCCCTGCTAGAAAAGTATCTCCCCGATAACTATCTGACTAATCGGGTGGTTAAGGGACACTCGTCTCCCCTTTTTAGGGATGAACGTCCTTCTAGAGGCATATCTCTTACGAAGGACCTTAAGAAAGTCTACAATGACTTTCTTCTCAGCCTCCTTCTTCCTTTAGCAAGGCTCGCCTCTTGGCCAGGAACTTTGCCTTCTCCAAACTGGACACTCTCGATTTTGCTTCGAGGAAGTCCTTTTTTTCTCCGGACCTACTTCACTTATGCCGCAGACTTGGCGTTCGATTTGACAATCGTACCTACGCCATATTGAAGAGGTTCCCTAATCTGGTGGAAACCCACGCCAGTTCTGGCCTAAGGCTTACAGCCTACCTGGGTTCCCTCCTTTCCCTTTGGGCTAGGAGCCAGGAGCTTCAGATGTCTGATTCAGACATCTTGCTTTGACAGGCTCACTGTGGTCTGAGCTTTCGATTATATCAGCCCTGACCACCAATGCCAGAAGGAGATTCGTTCTCCGTACTTTGGGCATTGCAGAAAAGGACATTCCCGCTTTGTTGGCCGGCGTCCCCTACTTAAGTCAACACCTCTTAGAGGTAAAGTGGCAGCGGTGATACAACAAGAGATGGGATCCTGCAAGCAAGTGACGGAACTTTCCAGGCGCCCTAATTTCTCGGCTCCCAAGCCGCAGGCGCAGGCCTCGATGCCGCCTCCCAGGCATAGTGTAGCCCAGGTTCATCCGCTGCAGTTTGTGCCCAGTGCCCAACGGTCATTTGGAGCCGAGACAGGCCCTTCCCCTAAGGGTAAGGCTAAGGGTAGAGGTTGTGGTCGTGACCGAGGTTCGGCCCAGGCCCCACGGCGTGTTTGAATGTGCGCCCCGAACTTTAGAGGAGTCAGCGGCCGTCTTGGTAAAAAATTGCCGAAGACGACTTTGTGCCCGCCATAGTGCAAGGAGGCTTCTACATAAATGTAAAGCCCCTCCCGCTACGGTCCGCCTAAATCCTCCTACACTCTCGCCTCCTTTCCAAGAGCACATCTCATCAGAGATTCAAGTGCTGCGGTAAAAGGGTGCGATAGAAAGGATGAGAGACCATCCCCATATGTGTCTCTCTCCAAAATTTGATATTCTCGGGGAAGCTCAGAAAGATCATAAATACCTTCGTTCCTACGGAACACTTCCATATGGAAACTTGGCCTCAGCTCTTCTGGCTTTCAGATTGTCAGATGTGGCCATCTCTGTAGATCTGAAAGACGACACCTACCTGGATGACTGGCTCTTAGTAGCAAGCGCCGTATCCATCCTCCACACTCAGATGAACCTCCTCCTTCGCACCACATAGAGATTAGGGTTCATAGTCAAATGGGACAAGTCAGAGTTGACTCCCACCCGCAAGCCCATTTACCTGGGTGCGGAAATAGACATCGCGAACCAAGCTGCCTGCTCAAGACTCGCTCAAGACTCGCTCAAGACGTGGCTTCCTCCCTGGAGAGATCAAACGTCTTCTGCCTTGGACGAAAGAGGCCTTTCTTCGTCAAGACAAACCTCTCCACACGCCCCTTCCGTCTATCTCCATTTCGACGGATGCCTCACTTCTGGGGTGGGGCAGCCTTTGTGCGGGTCAGGTGATCTCGGGGGATTGGTCACATCTGTGCACCATACCCCATATCAATGCTCTGGCGTTGATGGCGGTTGTCATGTCTCTCCGTCACTTTGAGAACATGATTGTGGGATGAGCCGCTCTAATTTTAATGGACAATACCACTGTTGCTGCCTACATCAACAGACAAGGCAGGACTCCTTCCAAAACCTTGAACGACCTAGCCGCCAAATAGTGAGCTGGTGTCGATCCCATCAGGCTACTTTGATAGCCTCCTACATTCCCGGCCGAGACATTCTGCCTCAGTGGTTGCTATCGCAGATTTTCTGATCTCCCTCTTTGATAAGGGCAGATCTCTCTCTACCTGGCGTGGATACCTGATCGGCTAATGCCACGGTTTATCAGGGTTTCGTTGGTGGTTCGGGAGTATCTAATTCTCCCTACTTGTCACATTTGCTAAGATTGTTTTTCTTACAACGACCAGTAAATCGCCAGTTAACTCCCTTTTGTTGTAGTTTTTGTCTAATCGCCCTTTTCGAGCCGATGTGTAAAGCTTCTTTACTCCATCACTCGTTCAAGACCGTTTCCTTATCGATATCGCTTCTGGGCATGCTGGGCAGAGGAGAAGCACTTTCCTCAGTGCCTGGGCATATCGTTCATTGTCTGTAATCAGACTGTCTGTTCTGGCTCTTTCGAATTGTTTGAGTCTCCTTTCAGAATTCCTTCTGTTAAAGAGGACAGAGCTTGGTGCCCTGTTAGGGCTCTCAAGTAGTTCTTGGATAGGACTAAGGTCTTTTGTAAGGATGATCAGCTCCTTCTCATTTCCCGTCACCCTTATTCTCCTGCCTCTCGGGAGACTTATCCTGTTGGTTTGTCGAAGCTATCCACGCTGCTGGCTCAGAGGCTCTTATGTTGGAGAATCCTCCGAGGGCGCACGACTCCAGGACTGTTCTACCTCCTGGGCGCTCCTTCTGGGTACTCTTTGGAGTATTATGAGCCGCCTTTGGCGTTCTCCCAACTCCTTTTACATCCTCTATTTTAAGGATGTTCTTCTGGGGAAGTGAGGTTTGCTACCTCTGTTTGGGAACTGCTTCGTCTTCTTTCCCCTCGTTAGTCTCTTCCCTTGGGACATGCCACTTGGGTTTTCTAATCCGTGCTGGTCTAGCAAATAGGTGGATACATTGATTTATTGCTGTAAATCAAGAAAATTATCACTAATTTTGTTTTTTACTAGATAAATCTATGTATCCACCTATGCCCCTCCACACGGGAAAAATTAATTAATTTTTTTCCGGGGCTACTTTTTGAGCCCACCCGCCAGAATTTTCTACATTGTATTACAGTTTACATTGGACCCTATGAGAATTTCAGGGGCTCTTTTTTAGATTTCCAGGGCTATTTTTAGCATTGCGGGGGCGAATTCGCCCCAAGCCCCCGTGTATTTTCTTCCCTGCACCAGCCCCTCTCCTTGTTTGACAACATGTCCTAGACTCTGTCTTGATCGTTTGGAATGGGAAGAACATGGCAACTACTTGCCCATGATTGGTGGATAGGGAAGGTACTACTCGGGGGGGGGGGGGGGCATTGTGACTTTACTTTCTCGAATGACAGCAGATAGATTTATCTAATAAATAACAAAATTAGTGATAATTTTCTTGATTATATATATATATCTCTCCAATAAAATTGGATTGTACATGTACATTCATTCCTGTGGAAAATTCCGCTTGTTACACTCCATCCATGTTGAAATAAAGCAGACAGTTTTCCCCTTAGCACATTTCTCCAATGAATAATTTATCTATTTATTTCTTACTAAATTAGACCTAGATCTCATTCCATGTGTTTAAATGAAAACAGGCAAGTTTCTCCTCAGGACATTTCTCCGATGTCTAAAATTTGTTGTTTACCCAAAACTGCACCTTTTCCAAGACGTGTTTTCAAACAAAAGCATTCAAGTTTTTTCTTCAGGTGAAGAAGATTGAAATTTTGCCTAGACTTGTTTTTTTTTTCTTTCAAGAAGATTGTATGTTTGTTTCAGTCAGCCAAAGGGGACGACTGAGTAAGAGACCTGACATGCAAGATAACTCATTTGTATTTCAATAATTCACTTTTGAGTGCCAAAAGGGTATTAACTCTGTGTGAAAGATATGACTTTGTGCCTGTCTGGCCTTGAGCAGACTTCTGCACAATTCCACAAAGTATCCTCAATTGTCCTCATTCAGCGCACGTGCCAAAGTTAGGGATTTTCCCCGCCATACCTACAGTGTACATTTCAGACCTGATAATTTAATTCGTAATCACCCTGGAGATATCAGTGCCGTAGATGATTGAATGCTGTCACAGTGACAGCCAAAGAAAATTGAGAAGAAAATCTTTTTATATCCATATAATCAGAAAAATTGGGCTACAGGGTTGACTGATTTTTGTGTTTTTATTCAAATTTTAGTAGAGGATTTATTTATACAGGGTATAATGAAATTCTGATTGTTAATATAGGCATTAGTGGTCTAGTTTGCATGTGATGTTTGAGCACGCTTTGTCTGAATTTCTAGAGGTAGATTTGATTAGTTGATAAGATCTGTCTCAAAGTGGGAATTAATTGCTCAATTGGATGACCTGATTATGCCTAGACAATAAATTAATTATATATTCTATAATATTCCTATCAATATCCATCCTGCTACCACAACCAACAGTAATCTCTAATCTGATGATATCTGAGAGAAATTTGCGTTCACTAAAATATGAAGCCTTGTTCACACATGACGTTTAACTCTGCAGGCAGATCACGCTATGGGAAGCTCAAACTTGTGATGTCGTATTTTAGTGCCAAGTTCACAAGGATTTGTTTAGTCCACACCATAGCCGTCAGGAGGTACAAAGGATGATTTTTGCCTGTGTGAATGTTTTTTAACCACCTCATATTACCACTCATTTATGACTTTAATAAATACGGGGGCGTTACTATGGGGATTTGCCACTGCCTATGTAAACAAGCCCGAATGCCTATCTTTGTGATCACACATACAAGTGTGAAGTGCACTTCACTGTACTATTATCCTATCTTGCCACACCGTTTTCTATTGAAAGGTACTTTTTTACTCTGCGTGAAAACGGATTTAATGTTTCTTCTATCAGAATGATCTGTTTGAATATAGGAAGTTTATTAACTGGTGAAAGATACAAGCTAAGGATCTTTAATGCCCTTGGAGCAGTAAGCAAGTTTGTAGATACAATCTGAGCCTGAGCAGATGAAGGTCATTCAGGATAAAATAAAAAACTCACTGACATGAATATGTGATGATTATGTACTAATAATTATGCATGGTGTGCATTCCATGATACCCAGGTGGAAGCATTCTTTTCAAAACGGGAAAAATAAAAGCTATTCAGGAGGCACCCCTGTCACTTTGGGAGTGACTATTCTAAGTGCACAAAAAGGGAGCTCTCCATGTCTAACGTATCTTTGGATTATTTGAGGTCGTTCGGGACATGAGCTAACTATGAACTGGCTTATTCGGTGGTGGGGCCCTTGATACAAAGGCTGGACGCTGGAAACGCTGTGGTGTAGTGGGTTTATCTAATTGACTTTCAATTGAGAAGTCAAGGAATTTTACTTTGGTAATTAACTAGGAATTATGATTTGATTGATCTACTGAAGATGTGTACATAGTGGTTATCACATTTGATAGATGTATAATATGAGTATGATATGCTCATTGGATTTGGAGGGTTGAATTGCATTGAACATGGGAGTTTAACAGAGCAGGTGAAAGAGAGAGAGAGAGAGAGAGAGAAAGAAAAGGGAAAGAGGTATGGGGGGGGGTAGAGGGATAGAGAGAATTTAATCCATTTACTGAGAAGCAAAAAGATGTTTTTATTCATATTTGTTTTAGTCAGAGTACACATGAATCTATTTTCCAACAATTGTAATTGTTAGTCACTGCAACTCAATTTTAGCACTATTGCCCCTTTTCCTTCTGCATGCGAAGTAGCATATCTACTGAAAGCTCCTTGTTTTATTCCATAGCTTCCCAACTCTATACCTTCACACTTGGGAGTTGGCACAGTGCCAAGTATCTAATCACTCGAGCATATCATGCTTTTTGTGTGAAGTGGACACCCAGGGTGGTGCTTACCTGGCGATCGAATGAATGGAGACCGGGTGTCGACCCAGGGACCGGTGTATTGCCTCCCCTGTCTGATGCCTCTCTATTAGGGATCCAGCGGAAATGAAACAGCAGGGGTAAAGCAACTTAATCACACTGATGGACATGTTCGTGCACTTGGTTAGCCCTGTGGCGATGAATAAAAACCACTGTTTTGTGGCTTTTAGTGCTTGAGGTTTGCTTGAAAATGCTACAAAATGCAGTGCATGAGCTCACAGATGGAAAAGTCATTCTGTGCTTTGTGTTTTATTTGAGCAAAGCTTTTCATGGAAATAAGCCTAAAAATCTTTATTCAAATCCCCAATTTGGCAATACACATGATTGTGAAGACAGTCAAGAAATCGTCTGTAAGACTGTTTTAGCATCTTGTTTCAGCATCAGAATTTTGTTTCCAATGTACAGAAATTATATAAGGATTAATGCAAGAGATGATGTTACGAATGGCAAACTCCCCATAGCACAAGGCACTCAGCAGTTGAAATGGCCTCAGAAACATTTTCTTGTAAGTTTCTGCAATTGCGTAGGATGGAATATCATCATTCTTCATTTTATTCATTTTTGCCATCTGCAGTAGGATATTGACTCCTAAGATGATATTGATTCAGAATGTTTGTTTGCAAGCCTGCCTGCAGCAGTGAAGTTGGAGGGGAGAATCCTCTTTCAATCCTCTGACAATTCTTTGATGAGTTAGAAGAATCAGGAAGGAAAAATTGTTGCTACTTTAAGCAATTCTGCTCAAGTGATGCTTCAGGGTGAAATATCAGGTAGGGCATAATAATTCACTTGGATTACTTCTACTCTGCATATTTGTCTGAAATATTTAAATAAATCTTCTAAACAATCTTTCATCCTGCAAATGTGAAAAATACTTATTTATCGATGGGAGCTCCCCCCCCCTTCATTTTGGGGGGCTAGAACAAGTAGGAACTTGTTTTAATTTCCCAGAGCTTTAAAAAAAAGCTTTCCAGACTTTGATTGCTGAGCTCAATACAGCTCCTGTCTGATATTTTTAAATCTTTGTCTCCTTTATTCTCAGTATTCCAAATTGTTGTCATACATTTCTCCTGTCTCTCTTTGGCTTTATTTCTTTATGCCATTTCTCTCTTTATCGCTCCCTCTCTTGCTTATTCTCATTTCTTTCATTTTCTCTTTCTTCCTCTTTTTGTTTCTTCTCTTTCTCTTTCTCTGTCTCCTCTCTTTTCTTACGCTCTTTGATTTTCTATGTTTTTCTCTTGTCTCTCCTACCATCCCTACTCTTTCCTATTTTCATTACTTTCATGCTCTTTTCACATTCTCTCGTCTTTCATTAGCTCCCTGTAATCTGTCACTCCCATTGTATTTTTAAAAAATATTTTCTCATTCTGGGCATGATTCATTTCTAATACTCTTAATCTGCACACTATGCAAGAAGCATTGGATTAAAATGATACGACTTGAGATTAGAATACACCACTGCCAAGGATGGGATTTACCTGTGGGTTGGGCCACTCTTGTATTTCTTCTCCTTTCCTTTATGGAGGGAAACATGAATTGCTATAGGGGTTCAGAGAGGGAAGCCGGCAACCTTGTTTTGTAAGCCACTGGAAAAAGAAAAAGAAGAAACCCTTGGATTATTTTCCAGGTTATGAGGTAAGATGTTATTACTTAGCAACGTGAATATACATAGGAGGATTCAAGCTTAAGACAGTTTGTTTCAGAGAATTGAGATGAATAAAAGAAGAGATTCGCAAATGCTGATGCAATTGCGACTGCAACATGTAGGTGGAAAGAAGCTAGATTGAAGATGAAAGAAATAACAATGTGTTAAGAGAGAGGGGGGGGGGGGGGAAGGGGAAATAAAGAGGTGGGGAAATAAAGAGATGGAGAGAAAGATGAGGGAGCTCTTTTTTCCTGAAACTAGTGCTCCGTCATTCATCCATGCTCGGAACTGGATAGGAACGGTTTCCATTGGAGACTATGAAATGTAGGAGGGAGACACATCTGGGTCAGGAGTAACCCTGGCGCGATAATTAAGGTCACAGGAAAAAATGAAAGTGAGAGGGACGGGAGTGGCACCCGAAGGTCGCTATTGATTGGCTTCCACGAATCCCAGCCAAAATTGCTTTGCGGGAGGACGATTTTCATCCCTGCTGGACTGCAACACGCAGACATCAAGCTCATTGATTCCTGCTGTGATTTTTAACATGTACATTACAAAAGATATCTGTTTGGTGCTCTAACGTTGAAAGGGGGGCTGACGGTCTTGAAATTGAAATGATTTTGCCTTCTTGACTGTATCCTACGGCACACAGACTAGCTTCATTGATTCCTGCTGTCATTTGAACCTCTACATTGTAAAAGATTTATGTTTGGTGCTCTAACATTGAAAGGGGGCTGACATCATGAAATTGAAATGATTTTGCCTACTTGACTGTGCCCTACGGCACACAGACTAGCCTCATTAATTCCCGCTGTCATTTCAAAAGTACATTATTACAACGATTTATGATGACAGTACTCTTGCTTCAAAAGCGAATCTAATAGTTAATGTTCATGAAATTAAACTGATTTTGTGTGATGGATGCTACAGCTAGTGCTTGAATGATGAAAAATTAATGAAGCCTTGCTTTTCCAGCTAAAATTTAATCATCAGTAAAGTTGGATATGAAAGTGAATGAGAAATTGGGGCATTATGCAGGGTATGTATATTTGTATCACATGTAATATTTGAATCATAAATGAATTTACGAATACTGGCCAGACTAATTCATTTTGTTTAACTGATGAGCAAGAGTAGTTCCACCTGCAAATTGACTGTCCTGTCTCATATTGATAGATGGACAATTTTCTAAGCTCATGATTTTGGATTTGTCAGTAACTCTGTACCTTCTTACCTATATAACCTCACATGATTTGTAGAAGAATGCTTAGCATGTTGATAGAGATGATGTACATTTTTGGTAAGCCCTCAAAAAGTCTTCAACAGATTTCTTTGCTTTAAGATGGAAAATAACAAGATACATGTAAAACTACGGTGATATTTTAAAATTTATTTTTCATTTATTGAAATATAATTGATAAGGATAAAACAAGAATCAGATATATGGGTAACATCTGTTTTACATCCTGGTCCTGAAAAGATAAAAATGTAATACATAAAAATAGAAATAATGAGAATCAATCATGCTAACAACTAAATACAATAGAATATAAATCAGCAGTGAAACTAATTGTTGCGAGAACAGTGAGCAATTAAAAAAAAAAAGAAACCTTGTTTTCTCCTCAACTGGAATAATAAAGAAAAGGAAGTGAAAAAAAAAAGGTTTAGATCCCTGGGCCAGGGATTTAAATTCCAACAACATGGACATGCATGATGCATAATCTGTAAACATGCAAACCCCATGAGAGTATGGTGCTCTCAAATCATAATGGAGTGCTGTTATCATTTTTGCTGACAACAATTTTGTCTTTTTTCATCACATTTCTGTCTTCTCTCATCTTTCTGTTTCTCTCGATCTTTTTGTCCATGAGGGGAAAATTAGTGTTACCGAAGGACTTTGGAAGTCTCCGTCGTTGAGTTGATAATTACCCTAGAGATTGGGAGAGGAATACTGCCGTTGATGACGAAAGGAAGCAACTCTGTAGAATGTGATTCTTAGTCACTCTTTTATGTGGAAATCTATGAATTTGCTTCCTCCTTACATGTCTATAATTTGGCAATTGGGGGTCTTGTGACCTTGATTTCTTCATCATGTAGAGCATACAGAAAAGTATCCTAAATCATTAAAGAAAAAAGTCAATTTCGAATAAAATCAGAATTGCTTCCTTTTGTGATTGGACGGCAGAATAGCTTTCAGAATCAAGAGTCTCTATAGAGGACCCTGGTGGATTGAGCATTTGCAAACCTGCATACGGAGCCAGTTAAACAGTTTCATCATTTAGTATTTTTTTAATGTTTTGGGCAGCAAATCCCATCAGTCTGAATACTTTTATTTTAAATGTAAGTATAAATTTTACGGTTGGTTTTCCCCTAAAACAGATATTAGGTGTTGAAGTCTGTCCCTTTTTGCACATATTTCCTTATAGATTCAACGATATAAAGATCCAGAAATCCAAATCTGACATCCTGTTAATGATTGACGATTGTTGCTCTAAACCTGATGACTCAGCATTCTAAAAAAAGCATTAGTTTAACCACAATAGTAGAGACAAAGGCTTTACTCTCTTTTTTAATTGTTTAGACATTCCATTTGTGAAACAATTTCAAAAAAAATTTCTCTCCCCAACGAGTATACCAGTATTAGCTTTTTTCTGAACATTTGATTTTTTTGTTCTTATTTGAGTGATGTTTCTGTATTTGGCTTGGCCTCCTTTACATGTTGATGACCTTTCGGATTTCAACATTAACTTGGGGGGGGGGGGGGCGGAATGGGAATGGACTATAGGGAAGGGGAGGTTCCCAAAGTTTAGAGATTGTAAGTTAATTTGTACTGTAATGAAGACTTTACCAGGAACTCATGACTCATCATGACTCATATAAGGGGCAAAAGAAGAGGTTCGGGCACTGAGGTGGCTACCATGAAAATTCATAACCACAAACCCTGCTATTTTGAGTCTCGCGATGTCAAAGGGTCAAAGATTAATTCAAAAGAAAAACGCCAGATGTCCGCACTTCACCCCTGCCTAATAATCTCGTGAAATCGGTCCAAGGGCTTGGGCCTAATGAATATGGACAGGGAGAAGGTACTTAACCAATTTAAAGGCTGGAAGATAGAGGGAAAAAATCGTTGGAGAAATTCACAAGGGGGCTGATAATGACTCTACCGGCTGGACAGGAGGGCAGTTTGCGCCCGAACTCCGACACCTCCACTGCATTAATGAAAATGAAATAGAACTTTCACGCTGCAGGGGATTTATTAGTTGATACCACTTTTCAAACTTTTCATTGCTTCTTCATTTACAATTACAAATACTGATTGCTTTCAGGGGCTTTAAAGGTTATGTATAGAGTTTGGTATCCCTCAAGAAACTATTCATCAGATTTCTTTGCTTTAAGCTGTTCAGTAACAGGATGTTAGCAAAACTAAAGATACTTTGAAGTTTATTCTCCTCAAATTGAATATGAAACATGGAAAGGCAAATTTTGTTTTTTTATATCGGGTCAGTGACTTAAAGCTTGAACACTGTTGACTTGCATCACACAGTGCCTGCTCACATGTACAACAAATGAGAGTTCTTTTTCCATGACAAACATAACTGAAGTGCTGTGATCTATGGGGGGGGGGGGGGGGGTTCAGGGTGCAGGTCTTGGTGTAGGGCAGAGTGTAACCGTTATAATACTGCATTCTTTTCAGATATTTACACAAAAAATCATCCCTAAATAATGAATGCAATATCACATGGTCTTGCGTATATATCTTTTTTGGGCAAGGCAAACTAGGTGAGACTACATTAAATCAGTTTCATGTCAATTTTCTCTTTGCTATCAAACTTTACGTGAGCTTTATTGGTTAAAGCTATCACCCTCAAAACTACTATGACTTGTGACTTTTGTACATGACCTATGATGCCTCTATATTAAAACAAATGAAATGGAACTGCCAAACTGCTAGAGATTCATTCTTAGTTCTATACACAAGATTTTGTATGTAGAGTCTAAACTGTGACAGTTTTTTTTCAAAATTAAAAGTGACATAACCCCATTTCCAACTGGAGCCAGATTGCCTCTGTATTAGCTTAGATGGGAATGATAGAACTTGGTAGCCAAAGAACTTGGTAGCCAAGTGGTTAATGTCAGGTCGACTTCTCTTTTAATTGATTGCTATCTTAGTAAGATGTTAACACACTAGTGCCACCTTGGATCTCATTTTGCTTTGCATTGTATGTCTGTTATTCCATCTTCCTTTATCTCACATTATCCAGTCTCTTCCTCATTCTCATTTTCTCTTAGTCCCTCTTTCTCAAATTCTTCTACTTTCTCAGTTGCCATTCTTTTCTTTCTTTCATTATCTCTGCACCCCTCTCTTCCTCTCTCCCTCTCTGCTTTTGTTCTTGTCTAATCTCAGTTTCCCTCCTTTTTCTCTAAGATCTCAATCTGTATTCCATTTCCACTTTTATATCAGTGGCCTGTAATTTACAGTTGAAAGATTTAATTTTTGAAATAGGAGCCAAGTGACAACTTTTCTATTACATGTGGTATGATGAGGAGACCAAAAGCTACACACTTTTTTTTTTCAGTGACTGAAAAGTCACTAGATTTATTGGCCTACACATTTTAATTTTATTTCTTCTTTCTATTCTGAAGTTATATTGTTGACAAAGTTGCGATGGATGAATGTCATCAAAGGCAGGTCGACATCAATGACTGCATTAAATTTGGTTAGACAAAATGAAAGAATGTTGAAGCTAAGCACACATAATAAATGGATGGAAATCTTAATTTCAAAACTGATGTGAATTTTAACCAAATTTCTAGCTAATAACAACATCACAAAAAATAAAGGAAAATTACTGATTCTTTTTGGCAAACCTTAGTGATATCATTGTTGCCCAGTCACATCGGAAGTTTGGCACGCTGAACGCATCGCAGATTTGCATTGCACACATTTGCAGGAGTGTATTGCTTTTTTGGGGTCTCACTTTACTTGGGCCTCTATCAGCTCAATCCCCATCGAACCGTGCCAAGCCCTTACCCACCCACTCCTCCCATCAGCCAGCCCCTTGCCTTCCCCTGGGCCCACTGATATGTCCCCTTCCCCGAAGATTCCCTGTAGCTCCCCTTCACCTTCTTCCAGTGCACCCTCTATGCCCTCTCCGTATTCCTGGCATTCTTTTGAGTGACATCTGCCTGTCAGTGCGCTTGGCTTAACTCCCAGCTTCGCCAAAATTACTGCCTAAGCCCCCTGGATTAAGATGGGGATTCTGGGATAGCTCCAGGGGGATTGTGGGTAAAGTCGTCGATGAAAAGTACGGAGGTGACGTTATCGTTTTCATACATTTCCATTTCATTTGTTAATCTCGCTGGACTGTTGAAGTGCTTAGCCCCTCATCATCCTCAACCATAGCTTAGGGCTGTAATATCTGATTGTCCATCAGCACGTGAAACATGACATATCAGTAGTGTCTGTTAAGCGGTTGCCAAATTCAAAGAAAAGCACATTTTTGGAAACTGGAAAAAAAACTATATTGTTTTCATACATTTCCATTTCATTTGTTAATCTTGCTAGACTGTTGAAGTGCTTAGCCCCTCATCATCCTCAACCATCCTCAACCATAGCTTAGGGCTGTAATATCTGATTGTCCATCAGCACGTGAAACATGACATATCAGTAGTGTCTGTTAAGCGCTTGCCAAATTCAAAGAAAAGCAAATTTTCGGAAACTGGAAAAAAACAAACTGTTTTATAATATTAACAGTAAAATCAATAGCATTTGTATATTTGACTGCAGTTGGTTGATACCAAGCAGGATGCTACATTATGTTTTAAGTCGCTCTTCAGGCCTATGTCTCTATGATGGGGGGGGGGGGGGGAACTAAAGCTACGCATTTCGTTTTCAGCTAAAAGTCACAAAATCAGTGGTTTGAACTAATTTCTGTTATATATCACGGTTCTTCATATTCTAAATAATAATATTCTTAATGATAATATTCAAAGTAATAATAATAATGGTAATGACAAAAATGATAATAATGATAATAATAATGAGAATAATTATCTGATGATGTTAATGATAATGATAATAATGATAATAATGATAATGATGATAATGATGATAATAATGATAACAATATTAATAAGAATAATACTGATGGTGATGTTTCTTATGTTATGGTACGAGTATATTTAAATATTTATTCTCATACTTATTAAAAGTAGCATTTTTAAAAACCAAATACATGCACTGTGCAATATCCGATAAGTTTCATTAAGAAAGTATGTAAGAGTGAAATTCCGTTTACATTTGCATCTATCGAGTATATTATGTACCGCATACATTATTCCTCACAGTTTGTAATCATCTTCGTAAAAAAATATACAACTTCATGCTTTAAATCTGAATGAACCAGTGGCCTGTAATACCTCATCTCCCTCTCTTTTATTTTGTATTGTCAGGTTAACCACTTATTTTAGGATTTTTTTTCTTGGGGGGGGGGTGGGGAATGGATGCACACTATTTTTTCAATATCCATTTATGCGAGGTTGTTATATGATGTATAAGTTTTGAAGTTGCTCTTATTTTTGTGATATTTTAATTCTCTTTATTTATTCATGTGATGTTTTAATTACCATTGTTATTTTTTTTATCTAAACATGTACCATCAGTTTGTAAACTGAACATTTTCAGCCTGCGAGCTGCTTGCTTGATTTTTTTTTACAATAAACCAACTTATCTATCTATCTATCTATCTATCTAAAGTTAATTTGTAGTGAAAATCGCGGCGGATGAATGGCAATAGAGTATATTTTAAAGCCAATGTCAATGCCACTATCAAATTTTGTGCTGGAAAATGAAGGGGTCCTAAAGCTACGCACATGTAAGAAATGACAGTGAATGCAAATCTTGATTTTGAACTTGACTGGTATGACTTATCTCCAATTTCTAACTAATCATTATATTACAAGGAATACAGGAAAATTACTGGTTCTTTCTGCCAAACCTTGCTGATATTCTCATTGCTCGGTCACATCGGATGTTTGCCACATTAAACACGTCGCATTGCGCATATTTGCAGGGGTGCGTAGCTTTAGGACTTGTGTAGCTTTGGGACTCCCAACCATGCATGTAAGCCTTTACTGCACAATCTGAAACTACTGTCATAATATGGAGTTATGAGATTTGGTAGAATTAACCTTGTCACAGATTCTCCACCTCAGGTAGGTGTATCATAGGGCAAGGTTGGGCCATCTCTGGCACCAGTTGATTTGAATACCAGATCATTATTCTGCAAATAAACTTTGGAAACTCTAGTTTTCAATCTCAGTCTATGAGCCCTGACTTGCGTAAAGAATAGCTTGCATCTGTGTATAACTTGGGGTAAATGCAGGTCACTTTAACACGTTTGCCTCGTCAAAGAGTGTGTACGTTAAAGTGTGAAGGGCAAGGCTGGACGATTTCTGGTACTAATTTATTTAACAGATCAATCCTAATCTGAATCGCCTGGAGTTTTATACCCATTTTGATAAATCCCAGGTCTGGACCAAATAAGGCGTAAAATTTTGATTACTGAATGGCGTGGCCCAAAATAGTCCACACTATTCAAAGCTGCTTTTATCAGTACCATGGGGAGAGGGGGGGGGGGGGGGGGAGAAGGGGTGTTTCACAAAGCTTTCTGTAAAGTTATAAACTTTACGCACAGAATTCCTCACAGAATTCCTCGCACAGTCAAAAGTCTGCTCTGATCTGCTCTATAGGAAGGGTCCTCGAAACAAAAAAGCCTGGGGCCCGTTGCATAAAACTTTTGCCAGACTTTTTTTCTGGCAAAAAAAAGACTGGCAAATTTTTATGTAATGGAAAGTATGGCAATTTTTTTTTTGCCGTAGTTTCCTCAAATTTTGCCATAAAAAAACTCCGGCAAAAGTTTTATGCAACGGGCCCCTGGTCTGCTGTGACTTACTGAAGACAAATTTTACTGCTAGGTGCAGACTATTTAAAGGCAAAGTCCACCCCAGAAGTTTCACTGTTTTAATAAAAGGAGTTAAATTTGAACAGCATTTTAAAAAGGAAATGAGCAAAATCGGTCAAAGAATAAGAAAATTACACTCATTTAAATTTTCTAGTAAATTACTCTTGGCTCTGCAAATTGACAACACCGATGACATCATATACCAGCAGCTCTCCATTCACTTTGTGCATGAAATTTCACATTTTCTCAATTTTCTTGGAAGTTACACATTTTCTCACCTCATAGTCAAAGTGTGTTATATAAAAAGCAATTCTTCTGAACATACATTTACTATGGGGGTTAGAAAATGTGTAACTTCCAAGAAAATTGAGAAAATGTGAAATTTCATGCACAAAGTGAATGGAGAGCTGCTCGCATATGATGTCATCGGTGTTGCCAATTTGCAGAGCCTAGAGTAATTGACTAGAAAATATAAAAGAGTGTCATTTTCTTATTATTTGACCGATTTTGCTCATTTCTTTTTTAAAATGCTGTTCAAATTCATCTCCTTTTATTGAAACAGTGAAACCTCTGGGGTGGACTTTCCCTTTAAGTGTGAACCATAAGTGGAAGAATACTTGAAAACGGTATCATACATGTAAATCCTGTCTTTGCATAATGTGAGAACTTGGATGAAGGCCTTTTTTAAGGTAATGAAGGTCATTTGAATTTACCTTGTCGAAGTACAAGGGCAAGGCCTCACCAACATTGCCTTTTTTTAAATGTAGATACCAGATCAAACTTCTATGATGTAAAGGTTAGTGATGAAAGATTTTAAGTGTCATATCAGGAGAGATATGGAACACTCAAGGATAAATAAGGAATATTGGGGTACCAGAGCAGTAATGGTTGGCTTTGAAAGCTAGGGCAGTCACTGGTGATCCACTGTTGTAACCATTAAAACTTGTTGAGATGATGTGACAAACCCCCTTGACAGACCCCCTAGTGTAGTGTGTAGTAACAAGTAATACCGTGTTTACACAGTGTCTCGGCTGGAGTGTTGAATCCTCAAACAGGATCGAAGGCTGTGAAGAGGGCAACTGTGATCGTGTTTATACCAAAACGAAAAAGGCGAGTTTGACACGGCCCGCGGATCACGAATGGAAGTAGAATTGACATCACAAATGCGGGAAATTTGCCTCCGACTACATTTTTCCACAACGTTCACAACAAAATACATTAAATACTGAACACCGAGAGTGAGGCTGGGTTACGTCAGTTATAAAACTGCCATGGTGACAGCACTATATTAAATATATGGAAGAAAAAGTAATGCAAGGATCATACCAAATAGTGATATACCATACAAACAATTTAACGAGTAAGAGTAGAATTTCACGATCCCTAAAAAGAGTATTTTTTACCTCGGGAAATCGAGCGAAAGCAGGGGCACAGCAAGGACAAGAGAGCTATCTCAAGCGATACTGGATGCAGCTATTCCGTGTTTGACCTAGGTCACGAGGGTTCGACACGGCTTTCTGTTTACACACGAAAAAATAGACGAGTCTGACTCGGCTCGCGGGTTGAAACCTACGATTCTGGTGGATCAAGAAAGCGGTGTTCAACACGGCTCGCGGACCACACTGATCACGTTTACACAACATAAAATTGCCGTGTTGAGCACGGGTCGCATGTTGAACCCCTGAGCCGAGTCACTGTGTAAACACGCTATAAGTGAATGGTAAGTGAGGCGGCAAACCCCACCCCCCCCCCCCCCCCCCCCCCCCCAGGCAAGAGGCATATTTTTTTGCTCCCTGGTGGCAAAAAACTGTGGACCAATCAAATTCTTAATAAGTTATTACAAAATATGATGTCATGAGTTTGTAAATCTGCGCAACTTTTGATATGACTCTTTTATTTGAGCGTTGATGTGTTCATGCTCGTTTATTAATCTAAGTGGCATGGTTTTCCGCGCCATATCTGAACACTAAAAAAATTTTTTTTTGGGGGGGGGTTGGTTTGTCACAGGGATTTGTCGCGTCATATCTGAACAAGCCTTTATGAGAGGGGGGGGGGGGGGGGATGCACGAGTCTTACTGAAAATATTAACCAAAGCTAGTGATTTAAAATAGCTGGTGTTTTGGAGGATGTCCTATACTATCCCTTTCATCCTTCCTTTTCTCTTGCATTTACCCCTTTTTTTCCATATGTTTTTTTGTTTGTTTGTTTGTTTGTTGTTGTTGTTGTTGTTTTTTTTTTTGGGGGGGGGGGGGTTGCTTTGGAATTAGGCATCTGCCCGTTTTTGAATCCTAGCTATACTGTATACCACTGGTCACTTGCACAGTTTAACTTGCATGCCATGATGTGTTTTTTGTGTGATCATTCATAATTGTCTTGGTAGATTTTTTTCACTTTAGTTTTTTTGTAACTATTTGCACTTCTTTGAAATGTCTCTGAAATGAAACCTGTTTGCTGAGAGGAGGTGAAA
>CM057167.1:8264762-8403163 GCA_029962745.1 Echinometra lucunter
GTTTTTTGTGTGATCATTAATAATGCTCTTGGTAGTTTTTTTTTTCACTTTAGTTTTTTTATAACTCTTTGCACTTCTTTGAAATATCTCTGAAATGAAACCTGTTCGCTGAGAGGAGGTGAAATATAAATTGTGAGCTTTTTTGCCCTTTTGACATCAGTATGGAAAAATATCATAGTAGAAATGTCCCCTGAAAAGGTTTACTTTTCAATCACCCTCATATGCAGAATATGACGAGAAACAGCTGAAGTGCTCGGGCCCCAAAAATTTATAGTCCCAAATACCCACTTTTGTGTGCAGTGAATCTTTTTTTTATCAAGACCGAGTGGACTGCTTATCTTTGGGATAAGTTTGACTCAGTACTCAACCTTTCCTATTTGTTTTGAGACAGTTTTTTTTTTTTCATACTGTCGTGACATGACTAAAGCATTACTCAAGCAGTTTACTTTTAAAAGTACCTAGTCTGGTTTCATAGGAGGAAACTGGCTTTAGATGGAGAAAAAAATGTTATCTTTATACGGTATGAATCTCAAGTAGTCCATGGTGGATTCATTTCACTGATAAGTAGATTCAACACTTTAAAAGAAGTTTCTTCTTGGTGGTTTGAAGATACTGCCCATTTTTGAAAGAGTTTTTTTTTTTCTTTTTAAAGAGTGGTCTCTGGCCAGAAAATTTGATGTTAGTATATCCCAACACTATCTCTTTCTCTTTTACTCTCTCTCTTTCTCTTTTACTCTCTCTCTTTCTCTCACGTGTGCCACTCTGTATTATCAAAATGTTTATACTCATTAATGTCAATATGATGATATTCCTATTTGCCATTTTCCATCACTGCTGGTCTGTCCATTAATTTAAAAAAAATCAATTTTATCTTCTTTTCCAAACATTTTTCCAAACATTTTTCCGCATTGTCTTTTGTCTTCTCCCTCTCTCTCTCTCTCTCTCCATATGTCTGACCATGTCTCTTTCTGTCTCTTTCATACTCTCTTTCACTCCTTCCCATCCCTGTTATCCATTAGTCGATCGACATGGCACATGACCCCTGGGTAAGCGGGGACTCATCATTGACTGACCCTGAGGTCAAAGGTCATTGAACCTTCCCAGGGTGCACTAGGTTTAGTGGCTCCAGGCCCCGTGGGCATGTAAATGAGCATCCCTTTTCCCCTAAAATAGATTCTCATTTCGATCACTTCTTTTTTCCACCCGCTTTCTCTTTTTTTTATATCAATTCGGCAGTGCAAGATGTATCTTTCTGCAATGCAAGCATATGGATGTACACTTTATCTTTTTATCACCCCCCCCCCCTTTCGCCCCATCCCCTGCTTTTTCTCCCCTCCTCCTCCACCCTATACTACAAAGCTGGAGCATGAACAATGGCTTTAACATGATAGTCCAGGAATTGCTTAAAAAGGCATTTAAAGGAACCATTCAGAAAAAAAAGCTTATCCCCAAAGGTGAAAATATTTTATGAGAATGTTGTATATGGAAGAAGACAGGAGGGGGTGAGGGAGGGTTGTGGAGAGGGAAAAAGGATTCTTTTAAAAGTGGTAAGCAGAGAGAATAAAGACTGAAAAATAAGAATAAAAATGTGAAAAGATCTTAGGAGTATTTTTTCTTTGGGGGGGGGGAGGGCAGTGCATATACATCAAAAGAAGGATGGAGAGAGTTAGAGACGGAGATCAAGAGAGAATTTCAGAGGGGAAAGAAAGAAAGAGGAAGAGAAAAGAAAGAAAAAAAGTGATATAGATGAACAAAAGGGGAAATAATATGGAGATGAAGATAAGATAGAAAGAGAGAGGAGAGAAAGAGATTAAGAGATCTAGAGGGAAAAGAGGAAAATCAGATAAAAGTAGATGTGATCATAGGAAGAATGAAGGAGAGAGAGAGAGAGAGGGAGAGAAGAAAAGAAAGGAAGAGCATAGGAAGAATGAGAGAAATGTAATGGACATAACATTACAGTGAGAGAGAGAGAGAGACTGAGATAAAGATAAAGAAAAGGAAGTAGAGAAGAAACAGTAGTCAAGGGAGAATAAGGAAAGAAAGAGAGAGATAAAGATGAAGAAAAGGGAATAGATAAGAAATAATAGTCAAGGGTCCAAGGGAGAATAAGGAAAGAAAGAGAGAGAGAGAGAGAGAGAGAGAGAGAAAAGGGATATATCATTACAGCATGTGTCAGGGTGCGTACTGTTTCCCTCAATTGAATCTGTCAGTTATTCTGACTGAAATGTGATGCGGTGTGCTCTAAGATGGACATCCCAGATTAGATGATAGGGCATATTTTCTGACACTGATGAAAAACTCCTGCATTTTTGCAATTTTTTGAAAGCTTGAGGTAGAAAATCATCTTTTTTTTCTACCCCACATGACACATATTGCACATGCCCTTGTCCATTTGAGTCATATAGAGTACTTTTGAAAGGTATGCAATCTGAGGTTTTTTTACTCGTGGAACTGCATTGATGCACAGGTAGATAGAAGATTGCTAAAATCTATTGTGTAACATGCAGTTACATGTAAGTAGTTGATTGGACCAGAAAAGTATATAAAATACACTTTTGAAGTAAAAAAACTAAAGACTATTGGACAATTACTTTCGCCAGTAGAAATGCAGAAAATAATTTTTTTATGTCGTTGTAATTGCAGTCTGAATCTTACAACTTCGTGAGAATTTTCATTTTGCACACAAGTAAATTTTGAAGTTTGAAGTTTGAGGTTTCTTTTATTTCCACATAATGTAAGTAACACAATTAAATAAACATACATATTCTTTTTCTTGGAATAACAATATTTGAAATAAATTTGCATATGAAAAATGATACATTTTACTGTTTGTAAGTGTTAAGTTAAATTAAGAAAAATAAATCAGTGGAGGAGTCTATTTAAAGAAGCAAAGCTTGTATTTTATAGACCCCTATCTGGCTTACAGAAATTTTAACCGTACTTGTCTTGTTTTTCAGTGCATGTGTCATTTGCTTTTTAAATCTTTTTACAATGTGAGGGCAAATCGCATGAAGAAAATGTGAGATCTTCAAGGCCCTTGAAACATGCATGCAATTCATCAAATCTCCCTCTATCAAAATCTCACTTCTTTGTAATGTATCACCTCCATAAAGCTCCATAAGATATCCAGCAGCAGACCCAATGAAACCTGGGCCGTTTTCTTTTTTTTTTTAATTTTTTTTTTTTACCATGCCACTAGTATGATAAAGAGACGTGCATTAACGCATTAGTGGTAGTTCACGCTTAGATAAAAGAGATTTTTGCCTAAAAGTTCTGCACAACTCATGATGTTGCATTTGCACTAACTTTATAAGAAAGAATTTGATTGCTTCACATGTTTTTGTCTCAACAATTTTTGTTATGTACATTCCCCCCTCCTGTACCATTCATTTACACACGAAAAAAGCTGGCGTTTACAGCGAGGTTTGCCGCGTCATGTGTGAACAAGCCCTCATCATGCACAGCTTATTGGAAGACACCAGCGAACAGAAATCCAATTTTTATGTGATTTGAATAACAATCTGAACCTTTTAAAACTAAGTGAACTTTTAAGTTTGCAAAAAAAAAGAATAGTGCAATTCTGATTGTAATTTTCAACTGGTTATCTCTTTTAAAAAGCTCTTTGTAAAGTTTTTATTTGTATGAACAGCCCTATTATTTTCAATCTTTGAAGAGTCCATTATATGATTTGATGTTAAATCCTAGAAATGTTCTCAGTACTTAGCTGTCATTTGATAAGCCTTGCACAATTCAACTTCCATTGAAGTTTTTTCTCTTGTATTTCACTGTTTTGGGATAATGAAAATCAGGGAGAAGAAAGAGACCTCCCATTTGTCCTGAGTATGCACATCTTGAAAAAAAAAATCATTGAAGGTTTTTCAAAGGATAGTATCTGAATTGATTTTGTAAGTGCATTTTGAATAACTCTCAAGACTCGATTAAATAGTCTTGTACTAAAGATTTAATCTGTGCTGAAGGTTATGCTTGATATCGGTATTTTAATGAACAGAGCAGATATTCTTTGATTTCCTGGTTTTTAACCAGTCGCGATGGACATTATTTGAAGCCATTTATTTGATCAGCTTTTCTTCTTCAAATTGACAACACCAGTATGTTCTTCTATTGCTATATTTTTTTTTCACAAAAAATCATATTTATTGACAGAAAGTATGTTGAGAGTTAAAAAGTTGCCAATTTGCTTGGAAATAGCAGTGCTACATATTTCTTTTTTCATAAAAAGTCATATATATTGACAGAAAGTATGTTGAGAATTAAAAAGTTGCCAGTTTGCATGGAAAAGCAGTGATTTTGAACTTTCCATTACATTGTCAATCAAACAATTTTAGTGCACATTTTACTTTAAACGATTTTCAGCATCAAATGACAGAATAATACTGACACAATCAGAATTAGCACATATGCAGCATACTTTGCTCTTTCTGTTCATGTATTTGGTATGTTATTTGGCTGAACCATAAAAGGTGGAATTCTGTCAAGAATGGGTTAATGCACTTTGTGGGTACTAAACATTCTAAAATGTTAGAATGCTTTCATTTTGAGAATTATATATATTTATTTGTTTATTCATTTATTTAAACATATTTATACAGGATAAAAACATGATCAGCAGATGCTCTTTTTGATCATGGTCCTGATTGAAGGCCATGAAACATTAAAACATCAATATAATCAATACAACAGAAACAGTTATATTTATTATTATAATAATAATAAAACTACTATAAGAAAGTGCTGAAGAGTCAGAAGAGGGGTAAAAGAGAATAAGAGAAAGAGTTGAGGTAGATTAAGAAAGGACAGGATAAGAGAATGAGAGAAAGAGTCATATAGAGACGAGAAACAGAGGAGGAGAATTAAGTGAAGAAAAGAAAGAAAAGTTGAAAAGGAAGAAAAGAGAAGAAGAGACATGATTCTTTAATATAACGTCCCAAGATGCAAATACTGTGTAAATACAGAATACATAAATTAGGAACATGATGAATAAGAATATCGATCTATTGTTAGTTTATGAAATACTTGTATATCAACATATGTGATATGTTAATAAGTATAAGGAGAAATTTATCTCCCTGCTATTCTGCTATGTCTTCCATCCGACGAACGACTGCTGGTCTGACATTTTATTTTCTTCATCCAATTTTGAATCATCTTATATGGACAATCAAGCATGTTAGATGACAGGAGGAGACTTGAAAATTTTGATTATCATTAATTAGAAAGGGAATTTTAAACCCATTTAATTGGTATATTGCTTAGGGATATTCTTCCATATAGAATTTTTTTTTAAAAGTCAGTAATCTCCCAAATCATTCTCAAGAGGATTTGACCTTCTCTTCAAAGAATGTTAACTGTACATTTGAAAGCAATAATCCTTTCCGAAGGTTTGAATTCAGTTTTTCTATTTCTGATCTTTATCAGGTCCTGTTAGCATGACATTACCCCATGGTATACACATAATCTCATGATTAGGTAAATTATTCCAAGGTAGCTCCTAGAGCATTGTATGAAGATCAGCTACATAGAATTTGATTGCTCTAATGGAATTCTGTTTGATAAAGCCTGGGTATTGTCGGTAAGCTGCTAAATACAAAATTACTCTGTCAGATTTCTGCCGTCAATTTTGCTGCCAAAGAAGTGAGTCTTATGTGTTTGTCACAGTTGCAAAAATTTGGAAAACATCTACCAGTACAGGATTCTTTCTGTAAACTGAAATATATTATTTGGAAAAGGCATTGTATAAAATGCTATTTTTTCCTCAATGAAACTGTTGTGTAAAGAGTAAAGAATACCTATCTGTTTTTTTGCCCATTATGATATTGCTGCACCTAGTATTTTGTGAATGTAGTTGACAGTATATTCTTCAGTTTGTGTTACTGAGTAAAATATTAACCCTTTGCATACGGGGACTGGATCACCCCTGTATTAAGTCTATGGGGATTACATAATTCAGTAGTCAACGGGTTAACGACCCCTCTCATGGCAGGGAAGGTGAATGATTTGAATCCCAAGTGGACAAATTTCATGCCAAACAAATACATGGAACAATTTGTTCCTTTAAAAAACGTTTGAATTTAATGGTGAGATAAGTAGGTTTAGAACTGCATGGAAGGGTTGGAAATTTAGATGATAATGACAGTAATACCGGAAATACCTGTTTCTTGTAACCTGCTTGAACACTATAAGCTGACCAAAGTGCTTATTATTACCTTGGTATTATTATTACCATGGTCACTGGATGCAAATATACAATTCCATGCATTACAGTGTATGTTCTCCACTCCTGAGGAGCATTCCAGCCATCGCTCATTTCTATGGGGGTACATGCTAATCCAATCACACTAACCTGTGCATTCTACCGGGTACCCAGTTAGCACCTGGGTGAGAGTGGCAAACATGGATTAATGTCTTGCCACAAGACGTCAGTGCCAGGATGGGATTCGAACTCTCAGCTCTTTGGTTGAGAGTCAAGTGAATGAACCACTACACCACGACACCTTCAACAGAGGTGA
Organism: Echinometra lucunter; assembly: GCA_029962745.1. Taxonomy (NCBI): domain Eukaryota; kingdom Metazoa; phylum Echinodermata; class Echinoidea; order Camarodonta; family Echinometridae; genus Echinometra; species Echinometra lucunter. Next base: position 8,271,290 of record CM057167.1, read on the forward strand.
GAGAAAACTTATTTTGTCTTGAAGACAGGCTAAGCCTGACAAGCTCTGCTCATAGAGTTGTCAAACCAGTGGCTATTGTGGCGGAGACCACATCCTTTTAGCTAAACAATTTCAAGTGTCGCCATGGGTGCTTTTCCACTAAATTACCCCAGTCACTTACCCAATCTCAAGGTCAGAGACATTTATGGGCACTTTTATGTCTTTTTGAGACGTGGTTTCAGTCAGGGGTGACCCTTCTTCTTTGAATTGGGGGGGGGGGGGGGAGTTGCATCAAATTTCCCAACTGAAGAAATGTCAGATTTTTAGCTTTTTGAGCTTTTTTTTGTTGAGTTTTCAGCTTTTCAGCCTTTGAAATCCCCCCCCCCTTCCCCTGGCTTGGATGGGGAATGCAAGTTCCTGAAAACTTGATTTTACAGCAGCGTGAACAGTATGCAATAGCTTTAAAAATAGGTAAGGAAAATAGTATGCATTCATATTTTACAGTCTTAATTTCTGAGTTCACTATATCAATATTCCATACTTTAAGTAACCAAATTCTATTTTCTAACTCTCATTACTTCAAATCTTATTAATAACTATAAAGTAGAATACATTAGTTGTTGCTATGTAGGGCAAAAGTCTGGAGAGCTTCTTAGTTGTCAAGGGAAGCTTTTGTTCAACAAGTATGCATAGAATTAGTAAACAGATATATTGCCTTGATGGTTCCTGTAGTTAATCCTGTCGTAATGAAAGAGTTCCTGAGTCATTTATGGTTTTTAGATGAGGTCCAAGTCTGGAGGTTTAAGACTATACCTGATTGATCGTACCTTCCGCCAAACTTGAACAGGACACTGAAAGAAGGAACCACAGGAATGCCATTACCCATCACATCACAAGCGAAGAAAATAAAGGACAGAAAGAAAGAAAAAGAAAGGTGAACAATATTCATTCCTGTGGGATATCATGCCAGAAGTGTTTGGTTTTGTGGTTAGTACTATTATACCTTTTTTTTTTTGCTTTCAAGATTGGCTTGAATATTTCATAACTGCATACTGAAGCAGATAACCAGAAATTCCCAGACTAAATATTTTTACTCAATTTTCAGGATATTGTATTTTGGCTTTACTATGATATAAATCCCCCTCCCCCCCCCTCACTTTGCACAGTAGCAGTTTATTGCATCAGTGATATGGGGGCTTCTTTCCACCCCATAGACTTTACACGTGAGTGTGTGCATCCACACTAGATCAGAGGGGACTAATGTCATGATTCTAGGCCCATATTTTCGGTATAACACTAGAGACCCAAGGAGAAGAACTTCCTCAGTTACAATTAAGCGATATTTTCTGTTTTACTTTTTGCTGAGTGCTGCAAAGTATGTTTCTGATATCGTCCATTTGGAGCTAGCAAACACAGACATGAATAACCGGAAGTTTGTTAGACTGCTACCCCCAGAAACTAATGTCTTAAAAGATGTGTTTTCATCAGTTCAAGCTTGAGGAAAAGCCCGCTATTCTGGGAGCTCATATTTTAGCCCAAACTCTGCTGAAGCATGCAATCGCGTCTGCATCAACATATTGCAGTCTAGCTCGAGCTATAGCCCGATGGTGGCGCAACGTGCATGATGGAATGAATCAGCCAGTTTCTGAAGCTCCAGCTGATGAGGAAATAGCCTGTTGTTTTGCAACTTAGCAGGCTATTCTGCAAATAAGTCCAGGATTTTGGTGGCTGACATTTTGAACGAAATAGCAGGCTAATTGTCTTCATCTAAGAATTAAGCTCACTATTCTCTGATGGGGCTAACATTCATGGGATTAGAACTAGCAGGTTACTCTCTTTAAAAAAAAAGAGTGAATGCATTCAACTCAGTTAGGGGTGAATTTCAGAAGAGAGTGCATTTAGAGTGAATTAAAGAGTAAAAAAAAAAAATTGTGATATTCACTCTTTTTTCACTCTTTTAGGGGTGACCTCTGATCACTCAAAATCCTTGAGTGATCACCGAGATCACCCCTCAAAGAGTGAATATCACAATTTTTACTCTTAATTCACTCTAAATGCACTCTCTTCTGAAATTCACCCCTAACAGAGTGAATGCGTTCACTCTTTTTCCAGAGTAGATATTCCTCAAGTTCAAGCTGATGAAAATACACCTAATACATCATGGCTGATTTTTACAATATTCTTGCAAAGTAAAGAATCGATATGTGATATAGAGGATTGATTTACAGGTAAGTAGCCTAGCAGCTCGCGAACATTTTTCTCTTAAGATCATCTTTCTCTCATTACTTGGAAATGCCTTTCCTTCTTTTGAGCCCCCTTTCCAATTTTTTATTCAAAAAGTTAAAGACTGCATTGTAAAAGCTGTCTGAAGCCTCAGGATGTTGCATAGAAATTGAGTAACAAAAGGCACAATAGAACTTCAAGCTGCGGTAATTGGCTTCAAGCTGAAATAACTGTTACCTCCTTTCATTCTTCCCAGCAACAATGGTGATCAAATTGTGCAGTGCTTAATGTTGGATGTGAAAATCTGTTAAAGGAGGAATGCTCACTTTTTTGAAAACTGGGAGTTTGTGTATTTTTAATTGAAAAAAAGGAGAAGAGATGCCTTTATATTGTGAAGCTGTCAGTCAGTGAAGTAATGGGAAATGTGTTTCTCCCCTTCTTTTGTTTCGCTTGCTTTTTGTGGTGTTGTTTTTGTAATGGAGGTGTTGCACAATCCATCCAACTTCAAAGTCCTTAAAATTGGAGATGCTCCCCCCCCCCCCGCATATGTGCATTTCGGTTCTTAATACTTGAACATTATAATTGTGTGTTATAGGCTGGTCCCTTTTGATAGATAATTGTAATTATAAATCATAATTATATTACCTTGAATAGGCTTGATGTTACCGCCCCCCCCCCACAAAAAAAACCCAACCTGTTTTTTCATATACCAAATTGCAACTGTTCATTCACCACTCTTGCCAACGATTTAGTCCTTTGCTCTTCAAGGCCCCATTTTATAAAACTGGTTATCAGTAACAACTTCCTCATTGCTATGACAAATCTGCTCTCAGCCAATCAGATGCAAGGATTTCGTTAGCTTGTAACAGTTATTGTAACTTGTTAACAAGTCTCATAAAATGGGGGCCGGATGCATCCCTTCATGCTACCTGTATCGCTACTAAGGTACCGTACAGTTATCATCATTGGCAAATGGGACTAGCCCTTTAGTGTAGTGTTTCATTAGACCAAAATGAAAATAATTCCTAGTTTAGCATCCCCTCCTTTTTTTTTTGGGGGGGGGACCTCTAAATTTTGGTTGTTTTCAAATTTTTGTTCTAAAATGAAATGAAATTTTAATCTAAATACAAAATACCCCCCCCCCCCAACCCCCCCCCCCCCAAAAAAAAAAAAAAAAAAAAAAAAAAATCATATCATTCTTGAAACAATAAAAAAGGAAATTTGTGTTACAAGTTGACCAAGTGGTATTTTTTTATGTGTAGGGAAATGATCAAATATCACTTTGCACATAACCCCCTCTTCATTTTGAAAATATCTGGACAGGAAACTAGAAATCCATTTTACTTGGCCTTAGAACTTTCTTTTTAAACCCACTCTTTTTTTACTTCAGCCTTTTTTGTTTGAAATATGACTAATGGGTTTGGTACTTTGCTCTGATGTATGTGTGATTCAAAAATAATAATCACTATAATAGGACTTTACATTTATATTGTGTTCATAAGAAGAAAGAAAACAGGGTTGATTTGAAAGGGTTTTTGTTTGGAAGGGGATGGAAAAATTATTCATTTTTTCAGCTATTGTACCAGAACTGTTAAGAATTTGTGTCAGTTCTGCCATTCACAGGTCTTGGTAGCTGTTGTTCTGCACTTTTGATATTGACCACCTTAAATTCTGCCAGCTACCTAAAAGTTCTCCCTTTCCGGTCCAAGTAGACTCCCCCTGCCCCCCCCCCCCCCCAAAAAAAAAGGTTTCTCCAAGCTTGAATCTTCATCCACATAAGATCTTCAGAATATTAGTAATGATTAGGAAGTTCTGTGGTCGGTTGAAATTTCCTTACTTTTGAGTTAAAATCAATCTGAAAATTTTTTCAGCATTTCATCAGGTTGACCAGTCTGTGACCTCTGAGATGAAGTCTGAAATCTGCTATGAACTTTCAGTTTGGCCTTGCCCAACAGATATCAATTGAGACAATTTCAAAGGCGATATTATACTCTCGTTTGAATGGCCCGATTCTGCTACACAGGCACTAGCCTGAAGTCATTTCTGCAGCTCTTTGTACTCTTGCAGTCTTTTTTGAGAAAAGAACCTTTGCGTCATTATCAGCATCAATTCATTGGCGATCAATGTAGGAAATGTCGACAATAAACACATTTTCTGCCTTTTGGTAGATTCCATTCAGAGGAGATGAAAATAATTGATGTTTGAGGTTGAAGAATGGTAGGTGGATCGAAGGATGAAATATGATTGAAGACTTGCAATGGTTTCTTTTTAAACCCCCGAAAGACAAATTAAAGGGAAATTCCACTCTGATATTAAGTTGGCATTAATAAAAGCTTTAACATGAGAGAAATTGAGCAGTGAAAGTATAGGGAAAATCTGTTGAAGAATAAGAAAATCCACAACTTTTAAAGTTGCAGTGAATAGAACGAACACAGCATATCTATTCTATTGCTATGTAGTAAAATGCCTTACATTTCAATTTTGCCATGTACATTGTGCCCTAGGCATACTAATGGACAGTGCCAAGCTTTTTTCTCCAATACATTATCTGCCACATTCAATATGATTATTAATAATCTCTGATTATTGTGTGAAGATCATGGCCCTATAAAGCTGGAATCACTGACATACAGTATGAAATGATGTGATAAATGTCAATTCATATTCCAAATGCCAGAATACTTAATTTGTGAGACATCAAGTGCCCAAATACCTGGGACCTGACACACGATTTTACATGCCCCATCTGTGAAGCGGGCATATCTTTTCATCAGCAAATCAAGGAAATAAAATCTGAAAGACTCGCCCTTTAACATTACAAATAAAAATAAATTAATATGGGATGATGGCAGTCTTACTGAATGACTGATTATCTCTTGCAGCAATGACATAAAATGTCTGGAAGATAAAAGAAAAAAGTTCTATTTTGTTTTGTCTATCAAAACAAGGAACTCTTTGATCAAAATAAGTTAGTCACTTTCAGCTCTTAAAGGATAATTTGCCTTATAATTTTCCATATGCTTACAAAGAATTTTTCTTCAGATGGAGTATATCATGCAGGTGACCCAAAGGACAAAATTTGATTAACCCATAGCAGTACAGAGCTTTCTTGAGGTGTAAATTAATCATCTTCACTCCTCAAATTGGCAACAAAAAATTTTTATTCGATGCTTACGTAGCTTGAAAAAAATGAATATGGATATAACATGAAACAAAATGAATTATAATTGTAAAATTTAATCAGAAATTGCCAATTTGAACACAGAAATAGTGATTATGTTTTATTCACTGCATTGCCAATTTAAAGAGTTTAATGATTAGTTATAATTAAACTGCTCTAATATCGAGAATGCCACACCATACAGTGTTGGGAATGGGCTGAAATTGTTCAGTGCATTTTTCTTTTTCTGCTCATGCATGATATGTTCTGCCCAACATTCTGGATCAACAGACACTGCAGAAACGTCTCCTGAAGGAGACGCTGTACCTCTATGGGTTAAAAGAAAGAGTTGGGCCCTGGTTTCCTTGAGAAAACGAAATCCATCAGGACAACGGAATATCACCCAAAGTGCACTGACAAAAGAAATAATGGGCAGTCTTATTGAATGAGTGATCATGTCTTACAGCTATGACGTAAATGTCTGATGGAAGGAGGAATTAAATGAAAGAGATTTGATTGATGCTATTCAGCTATTCATATCTACTAATGTGAGATAGAAGTGGATTTTAGCCCTTAAAGGGACAATTTGCATCATGGGGCTTCTTCGTTAGTGCTGATTAGGATATGTTTTAGAAAAATATTTGTATTCTTTCATTTAGGACTAAATCTTAATCAGAAGAAAAAGGTGGGGGTTGCCGCTGCATATGTGCATAAATCTCCAAATGGATAATCTGCAGGTGTCTTATAATCATGCTGACTTAGGATAGAATGATCAAGTGGGTTGAAGGATAAAATTTGATGAAAAACGTAGGTGCTGGTTTCTTAGTGAAACAAAACTTATCATGACAACCTAACGTCACACAAAGTGCTTCAATAAAAGAAATAATGGGCAGTCTTATTGAATGAGTGATCACATTTTGCAGCTATGACGTAAATTTCTAATAGAAGAAGTATGATGTGGAAGAAGGCTTGATTGATACTGTCTTATACATTAGTCCCACTGCCAAACTGACTCCATGTCAACTCCGTACCTACCTATTTTTGTCTCGCCCACCGGAGGTGAAGGTGAGACTAAGGGATCCAAATGGCGTCCGTCCGTCACAAATGTTAAAGTTTACCTGTTTGAGTTTACCTGCAAGACTCTATTATGACAAATAACTTTGCAACCGTTGCTCCCTTTTCAAATAAACTTGGGTCATAGATGCACTTGGGGGACCTTCATGTTACAGTGGCATCGGATGTCACATGGTAAGGTCAAAGGTCATTTTATTTCAAACGTTAAAGTTTACCTGCAAGACTCTTATGACACATAACTTGACAACTGTCGGTCCAATGGCAACCAAACTTGGATAATAGATGTACTTGGGGGACCTTCATGTTATAGTAGTATCGGAGGTCACATGGTAAGGTCAAAGGTCTTTTGAGGTCAAATGTTAGAGTTTACCTGCAAGACTCTATTATGACAAATAACTTTGCAACCGTTGCTCCCTTTTCAGCTAGACTTGGGTCATTGATGCACTTGGGGGACCTTCATGTTACAGTGGCATCGGATGTCACATGGTAAGGTCAAAGGTCATTTTATTTCAAATGTTAGAGTTTACCTGCAAGACTCTCTTATGACAAATAATTTTGCAACCATTGCTCCCTTTTCAACGAAACTTTGGTAATAGATGCACTAGGGGTAACATCATGCTGCGATGCTGTCGGAGGTCACATGGTGAGGTCAAAGGTCATTTGAGGTCAAATGATAAAGTTTACTTGCAAGACTCTCTTATGACACATAACTTGACAACTGTTGGTCCAATGACAACTAAACTTGGGTCATAGATGTTCTTTGGGGACCTTCATATTATAGTGGTATCGCAGGTCACATGGTAAGGTCATAGGTCATTTTATTTCAAACGTTAAAGTTTACCTGCAAGACTCTCTTATGACAAGTAACTTTGCAACCGTTGCTCCGTTTTTAACTAGGGCTGTTACCGAACCGTCGAACCAAATGGAAATTCGCCGAACATGGCACTTCCGAACAGGACCGAACAGAACCGAACTCAAAGGCCAAGTTCAGAAGTTCGGCAGTTTATAATAGAGGATCATTGATTCAGCCCTCGGTGAAAACTTTGTCCTGATTTAATTATGCTGAATGGGAGATACACCTTTGCTTTATTAAAAAATTAATACATACATTTATTGGTGGGATTTTTCTCAATTCATCTTCTAAGTTTTTCTTGAATAAAAGATAGAAAAACACTTAATATGCTTGTGTCTCATTTTTCCTTTGATACTGATAAATTTCATAATATTTGGCACCATGAATTCTAGTTGTTTTCCCCCAAAATCATGTTAAAAGCTTCAGAATATGCCCAAAGATACTCACGATTGTAATCGACCGTACAAAAGGTTGTAATCGATTAACAATCATGATCGATCATAATACTAAATAAATATTTTTAAAATAATTAAAAATAGAAAAACGCTGCTTTCTTGATAATTTCTTTTAATATTTTCATTCCTTTCCTTTTTTTTTTCAATTTAAAAAAAAATTTCTCTTTTCTATTAATCAGTATATGAAAATTATCTTTCCCTTTCATTCAGAAAATAAAATAAATAACAAAGAATCATGCAATAAATGTAGTAACTATTTTTTGTCATACAAAATATATTTATAAGAAACAGTGACTTTCAAATGCAGTAAAGATAGACAGTGTTCTGGTGGTCATTTATTATCGATGCTCACCCTTTTATTTTTTTTATACTGTATTGCCGAACCCCGAACCGAACCCGAACATGGTGCTAAATTTACAGCCCTATTTTAACTAAACTTGGGTCATCGATGCACTTGGGGGACCTTCATATTATAGTTGCATCGGATGTCACATGGTAAGTTCAAAGGTCATTTTATTTCAAACGTTAAAGTTTACCTGCAAGACTCTCTTATGACACATAACTTGACAGCTGTTGGTCAAATGGCAACCAAACTTGGGTCATAGGTGCACTAGGGGTAACATCATGTTGTGGTGCTGTCGGAGTTCACATGGTGAGGTCAAAGGTCATTTGAGGTCAAACATTAAAGTTTACCTGCAAGACTTTCTTGTGATGTCAAACTTGGTTAGGGATGTGCTTGGGGAAACCTTTGTGTTGTTTAGTCACGGGTGGGCGAGACGCAATCTTGCAATTGGCTTGTTGGCCTTTTGAGATTTTTGAAATTGTATTTTTTTGCCAGATCTCTCGCTGTTTTTTTGTTGGTCTCATTGGTGAGATTGGCATATGAATTGTATCTCTTAGAGGAGTTCTCTATCTCATACCCCTTTCAATAAATTGCTGGTCCGGACCAGGTTTGCACTTAGTCGCAAATTTTGAATTACTGAACGGTACAGCCCAAAATAGTCCGCACTGTTTTAGAGCTGCTTTGAAGAGACCAGGAGCGGACCAGGTGCGGACTAAAGAATTACTGAAAGGAGCAGTACCAAAGTCCGCCCTAAAATTCCTCTCACAGTCAAATGTCACTCTTTTAAGCGCCTGTCTTTGGGCAGACATCGCACAAAAAATCATAGTCTCTTCCGCTCTGACAGGAAGATGACGTCACTTATATGTGGGAGTATTCAGTTACCATCACAGTTACTTCTTTTTGGACTGTTCATTGAAAGGGTTCTTCATAAGAGATGTGTAGTCCACTGTGAATTACTGAAAGCAAAGTTTACTGCTTGGTGCAGACTGTTTTAGTAATATTTAAGTGTGGACTAAAAGTGGGAGAATTATTGAAAACGGTATTGTATTCTGGCTTATCCTGACTAATGTATGTGATGAAATAAGGTAGGTCCTAAGATGAAACTTGATGAAAAGCCTAGGCACGAGTTTCTTTGTGAAGAAGAAACCCATTTGGGTAACGTGACATCACCCCAAAGTGCATTGATAGAAGAAATAATGGGCAGTCTTACCAAATGACTGATCTTGTCTTACAGCCATGACGTAAATGTCAAGTAAACGAAGAACGATACAAAAGAGATTTGATTGATGCTATGTAGCTATTCAATGGCTATGGACATGAGATACTGTTAGTAGCTCTCAAGGAATCATCATCTACCATATAACTTGCCAATGCCAATAGAGATAGCATAAATGGAATAATTGCAGCGGAAATGAAGATTTTCTCGATAGTGAGAATTCCTGATTATTTTTATAGGGATTTTCCAAGACACTTCAGAGCATAAGACCCCAAGGAGGAGAGAGAGAGAGAGAGAGAGAGAGAGAGAGAAGTTAAAAGATTGTAAGAATGTAGTGTCAATTAAAGATAGCATCTTAATATGGTGTCTTAAGGCAGTTAATCTATTGACATACCCCCAGCACACAATGTACAATCTGTGTGTAGATAACACATTAAAGCCTCTTCATAATCACTCCTCAAATAATCTAATTATAATTGGCAGAGGCTCCCAGGGACTGTTTGATTAACCCATGGCTGATGTAACTAGTCAGAACTAACCCTCATTCAGACTACCAAAATTCATTGTATTCCCTGCATTCAGACTATGTCCTGTTTACCACAGTGTGGATGATCGCTGGGACTTCTTCCTATGGTCCCAGCGAACATGATGGGTTTGGGGACAAAATCTTGAGGGGAGAGTGACCTTGGGCGCATAATTGATATCTTTCAGCTTATTTCATCAAATGTGCGCATACACGTGGTGGCATTGTGATGTAAGGCACAGCTGAAATCACTTCAGCCGTGATCCCTCCCTCCTCCCCCCCCCCCCCCCCCCCCCCCGAAAGCCAGAGTATTTGAGGATAGTGTGGACATTTGGTTGTAAAAAGTAGAAGACCTCTCCAAACTGTCCCCAGTAAACGGAACCTAGTCTGCATGCGGGGATTGCTGTTTGAAAACCATTAATTTGACTTTTATACCGTGTTTACACAGTGACTTGGCACGAGTGTTGAATCCTCAAGCAGGGTCGAACGCTGCTAAGAAGGCAACTGTGATTGTGTTTATACGGAAACAAAAAAGGTGAGTTCAATACAGCCCGCGGATCACGAACGGAAGTAGAATTGTGATGACTGCTGAGTTCGCCCAATGACCTAGGTCAGTGGGTTCGACACAGCTTTCTGTTTACGCACGAAAAAATAGACGAGTCTGACTTGGCTCGCGGATTGAAACCTGCGATTCTGGTGGATCAAAAAAGCGGTGCTTTACACGGCTCGCGGGTCACACTGATCCCGTTTACATGACATAAAATTGCCGTGTTGAGCACGGGTCGCGTGTCGAACCCCCGGGCCGAGTCACTGTGTAAACATGGTATTAGAGTCTGGACATTGTTTAACAAAATGTTTATCAAAACACATGTTTAGGCCTGTTTTCTAGTGAAAGCTAGCTTGATAAAGAATCCGCATTTACTTGTAGTCCAAGCACTGTAACACATGAAAGTTCTTCAACTGGACGAAACTCATTGTGTGTGACTGCTACTACGATCAATCAGCTATAATTTTTTTGCATCACTGCTACCAACGACATTACTGATATGAAAATATGATTAAAGCTGACCTCCCAAAAGTAGTATAAATGAAATGTTTCTTTATTCAATTCATTTTTCACAAGAGTCTACTCCCCTGCAGCTGTACAACTTTTCCTTAAAGTTTGTACAATGTGATATAGTCTGCTGTCTGAACAGGCTGTAGATCTAATAATCAGGATTGGTTTAATATTGGACAGATTCATAGAAGGTGAATTAGAAGATAATGATCTTCTGCAATCCCATCATTGGCAGAAAGGTCATTGCATTTCATTAGTGATATAATGAATTAAAAATACTGATAATGGAGGTTATGAACTGGTGCAGTATCTCCTTTACGAGATTGCCATGATCACCAAGGTATATTGGCCTTGATATGTAGGCCTAACTCATTTGTGAGAAATTATATTCCTGTGTAAAACGTGAAGAGCAAGAGCTATTAAATGATATTTTCACCATGTTTTTTTGATATATGTAAAAGCAGAAATATTCACGCCACATTAATTTTCGTGGATTTCGCGCTATTTTGGGCCGGTGTGAATTCTAGAACACGCAAAAAAAAAGAGCTTAAATGTTTTGAATGCATGCTCTGGATCTGGACAGCTGATTTTTAGAGAGGGTGTGTGTAGGGTATGCGTACTAGTAGTTGTGTCTGTGGTACATGTATGCGTCTGAAAAACAATAAATGGAGCGGCACTGCTGTGTACAGTTGTGTGCCTAAAGTGACCATTTTAAAGCTAAAGTTATAGCTAGGGCAGAAAAATACTTGTCATGCATTGAAATATGAAATCAAATCTTGCAGTTGCACTTTAGTTTTGCAAGTGAACAATTCTGTAGCATGAATTCAAGAACCCGCGAATATGTTTTGGGGTCGCTCAGCGCGAAAAATTAATCACGCGAAAATAACAGCGTTTACAGTAATAAACATATTCTTAGTAGTTTTATTTGACCTTGATTGTTCTTGAAGTTCTTGTACATTCACTAGTTTGTTTTGTTTTGGTGGGGTTTTTTTTTTTTTTTTGGGGGGGGTGTACCGGGTTTTGCTATATTTTCATATCAAATATAATGTTTATTTCTTATTCAAAGCTACTAAAAATTTGCTATGTTTCAGGCACTGCATATCATTAATGAGGGCATAGGACACATGGGCAAAGTTACAGACTCTAAGGCCCGAATTCACAAAAAAGGTTTGAACTCAAACCATGGTCTAAATTTTCAAAAGAGTAAAATACACATGTTCTCTTGTCCAGTAGGTGGGTAGTATTGTGCCTTTACACTGTATATGCTCATTCACGCTTCTCTATGCTTATTTACTTTTATTTACGCTTATTCCATTTAATAAACACTGGTTGAAATATAAACCCAATGCCTAAGAATTCATCTTGGACCCATGGTATGACACTTCTCTGGTAGAAGTATGGAATGATTATCGTGATAAACATTGTGTAGTTTTCCTCTTCTGAAGTGGATTGAGTTTGGGGTTGGTTTCGCTTCCAGATGGGGCACTTTTCCTAACCCCTCTTTGCACTTTGCCCTCATACAGAAGCTGTTATGGCTGTAAAGCCCCTTAATCTCCCCCTTCTTCTACAACAATGTGCTTTTATTTTCACAGGTAAAGAACACTTTAGCAGCTAGCCTTTCTCCTAGAAATGTGGTCAATTTTTTTTTTCTTTGAAGAAGAAGAAGACTGTATTATACTCTACTGTCACTCCGTTGCCCTAGCTGCAAACTGACCGTTGATCAGAGAAATTTATGCTATTTTTTATGCAGTGTTGCAATTTTTTGTGTTCGGTCTGTTGAAAGTGTGGTTGTTACGACTAGATGTGAATGAAGCCTTGTTTTTAGGTGCTCTCTCCTTGTTGAATTAACATCATTAAGAATTAAGATTTGTGAAACTTTAGTGTAGAACTCAATCAGCCTGTTGACTAAGGTCACCTAAAGGGATGTCACCTACCGGGTACTTTTAATTTATTTTTAAAGAATTAACGGTTTTAGTTTGTGTTATTTTTGTAAGGATTCATCGCGGGTTTCGTTCCATTGCTCCCTGTATTAACAGAGCTCATCACAAAGAGAAATATAAATACCTGGGCCTGGGACGAAGGCTAGATGGAAAGGACAACAAAAGGTGATATTTGGGGTTCAATTCTCTGACAATTTGCGTGAACATGCCAGGGCACTTAGCATGGGAGTGCAAAGGATTTGAGCCTTGCTGCAAGTTTTGCACAACCCATCTTCGAAGTTTACTGATTTGAATTCCTGAACCCTTTGCTGCTTCATTGGGAATTTTTAAAGAGAAGCCTGGAGTTCTTGAAGGAGGTGAAAGACAAATCGTGAGCTTCCTCTGTCTTTTGATATCGGTTTAGAAGAATATCAGGAGAAAAGTTCCAACTCCCAGGAAAAGGATTACTTTTCAAACGCCCTCATGTTTGAAAAAATAAAACAGCTTGAATGTTCAGCTCGATCATTTTTGTGTCTAGTCCCAGCGTGTATTAACAATCTTGCTATTTATCAATGACGATTTTAGAAATTGAATTGAAATAGAATTGAATTTAGCATGTGTGTTCTGCTTCAGGGCATGGGAATCAATCAAGATAATTTCAGGATATCTTCACAGTGGGACAATAGCACTGTCCATAATAGTCATATTTCTTCTCCCATGTTTGTACATCCATCATTTCACTTTGTTTGAAAACCATCCATTACCACAGACAATAAATAAACTCCTCAGGCTTACAGACAGACTAGACAGAGCTCTGATTGATCATTTTCCTCCACCATTCCATCCCTCCTTGTAGTGGACAACATCCCCTTTGGGGCACCCCCATGCATGAAGTGGACAAGTCTCTGGGACTTTCTTTGAAGTGATGTGCTCATTCAGCCAATAGGAGCAGAGATTTCATTGTGTGTGTAGAAACATTGGGTCCAACTATTCAAGGCTTTACACACTGTGGTTCACCTGTGTGTTATCTATCAATTCATGCTCTGTGTATAACTGGGCACTGTTTGGCAACCCTGGTTTTAGTGTCATCACCATAATCCCACACTAGTCTTCTCTCCTCCAATTTCTGCACTCTGTTTTATGAATCTTCTCATAAATCTATCCAACTCTTGTTTTGGATGTCTTTTGCCATCTCTACCATTGCCATACATCACTCTGTGCAAAGAGTTCACCAAAGAAGGACCTACTCTCAGGTACCACTTTTTGAGCCTTTTTCACATCATTATACCAAGTGCTCATGCTTTTTAACTTACCGTACCATGGATACTATATTCTGACTTTGACCATAACAAACATTGGCCAAGGACACACTTCTGAGATAGCATCTTCCATCTTTTCAACTCAAAATTGCATACCTACAGACTGTACCTGCAATGCATAGATTTTTCAAGTTCTTTTCATCTTGTGAGTTGATCGCAGACTAGGTTTGCTGGAGCTGAAAACGTACACACCTGGAAATAATAGTAGGGTGAATTTTGAATCTGTTATCATTTTTCTCAAGCATTCAGCCTCGGGTAGGAGGAAGAACAGCCGCGTTTGTATATACAGCAAGGTCTCCCTGACACAGAATCGGTTTGAATTATAACCCAAACTTGAACTGCAAATTGGACCTTACTCAACCAGAGAAGACACCCTTTTTTTTGACATTTTCCATTCTCTTTCCTTTGAGTTACTCTCTAGGTGTGCACACGTGCAGCTTCATGAAGCGGTTCTGGAATTATCATCAGCCTCTCCCACCCTTCCTTTCGCTGGACAGATGCAATCGTGTCTCAGGGTTTTGAACTTGTAATTCATTTATCTCTGAGTACCTTCCACTTGGTGTGAACTAACTGCTCTTTGGACATAAATCTCTCGTTGGAAGTGCTGAGTTTGAATTTGGACGATAAAAGGTGGACTGACCTCAAGATTTCAGGAGGACTGTACAGAACATAGTGCCATCAAGCCTTTTTGGATGATATCAGCTCATAGGTAAGTCCATATGCAGGAATCCACATATTTACTCCAGGCTTTTTTCTTTTTTTTTGAAGGGGGTCCAGATTAAGATATTAGGGACTGTTTGCATCCACCCATAAGAAAATTTAAATTTTAGGGGTCCAGACCAAGATTTGGGGGGCCCAAGTGTCCCAAGCGCCTTTCAATGGCAAGCTCTACCAAACATCAAACCATCTATGATTTTGGCATGTCACATGCATGTTGGCCTTATGTCTGTGAACATTATGCTTCCAACTTGTGTTTTATTTTCTAGCACAAAAAATGGGGTTCAGTTGCTTTGCTTCATCAATGTATCTTCTTCTTCCGTTGGCAGCATTGTTAGTGCTCAGTATTTGTAAAGAAACGAATACATCATAAAAACTTAATGCCAGATATCGTTTGTTCTATATTGATTGGAAACTTCTTTCATCAGTTATTTTGTGAGTGTAGGCCTAATCATATAAGTTACAGCTCATGAAGAGATTCTTTTAATCGATTTTTGTTTTCCATGTTTTCCATAAACCCCAACCTGAGATTTCTTTCTGGCTTAGTACCCAACAGGTTACAAGTGATATTTTTTTTGTTTAAAATTGGAGACACCCTAATGCAGTGTTTACTCAGTTAAGCATTGTAGGGTGACATTTCCAGTGTATAATTTCCTCCTGAATTCTTCTTTCAGGGTGTTCAGACGTAAAAAATTTATACTAGAACGGTATAGCTATACTAGAACGGTATAGCTATATGATGAATTTATACATCTGAACAATGACTAACGAAACGATGTATAATGAATGAATCAGCATTCCAAGTACGTCTGAACGTATGGCGACCATAGAACGGTATAACTGGGCGGGGCTTAATGTGACTGCGCGCGAAAGGTGACCTGTGATTCGTGGAAGAGGAAGGCAAGCCGGGGCTAGCGCTGACGTCATGGCTATAACAACATGTGCAGTGCAACTGCACATCTATACGATGTTTTCCAGATATATCGAGATTACATGTATGTGTCTAAACAGTCTGTCAGCTATACGATAATTCTTTTAATATACATTGTTTCTTTATCGAGTTTTGGTATAAACTGGTTTGCGTCTGAACATGGGGTTTCTTTCAAAGGTGTATATATATTCAGGCCCGCATTTATTACTCTCAACTTGATCTTGTGTGTACTCTCGACTTCCATTCAAGAGAATTTCTGTGACAGTGGTGTACGATTACCTGTACTGAACAGCCTCCTTTTGCCAGCTTTTCTCTGTGCTTTTGTTACTTCCTTTCTAGATTTAAAAAACCCATTAACAAACTGTTCAACCATACTCTTTGTGTTTTTTTTTCTCTTTTTTGCGAAAGGGGGGGGGGTGGGGGGAATAAGGATTTGTATTTCAGGTAATGGGAAATGAGAGAATAATCCCCAATTTAGGACTGAAGTAGCTGCTATATAGCTGTCCTGCTAAGTGAATTCAAGAGTGAAAGAGTTTGCATTGTTGCAAGGTGGCCATTGTTAAGCAGACCATTCAGGAGGAAAAAGTGGCTTTTATGGTTCACTAGGTTACGAGCATGGGCAGATTATGCTCATGCATGCACTTGAGTAAGCTGAGTGTAGATCAGGATTTTAAAGGTCTTGTACAGGTTTGATAAGCCCTCTAAAACTTAAAAGCAAGATGCTATGAAGTTCACCCCCCCCCCCCAAAGTTGAATATCAAACAAAAATGAAAGGCAAAAAATAAGTTAAGATCCCTAGGCCAGGGACGGAAGCCACTAGCAACTTTTACATGCCTGCTTCAAGCATAACGAAGCGCTGCAATGGTAGGAAGCTGTCAAGTGTGCAGGTCCTAGCATATGGCAGAGTACTGCTAGTGTGTCCATTTTCTTGTGTATTTGGATCCCTTCCATGGGACCGCCCTCCTCTGGCAAGACATTAAAGGCATTGGCTAACATTGTTATGATTTTTAAAAAATCTTGTTTTGTTACTTGAAAATGGGATAAACATAAGGGTTATAGTGTAAAAATACCAGTCTGAAAGCTTCAAAGTATAATATCCACAGGAAGTATTTTTAAATATTAAAATGTGAGCCAGTGTTTGAAAAATATACGAGGGTCGGTTGCCCAGAATAGACATAAGGAGTGCGCATGCGCGTATGACTCACCTTACCTTACTGTGTGTATTGGCGTATCACGCTGCGGGAGGCACATAACGGCATTTTCAAATTCAAGCAAAGTGGTCCTCTTAGTGATTGTCTCGAGAGACGAAGGATAATAAAATCGCGGTTTGCGTCTAACTTGCACTTTTTCATTCCAAATTATGGTTGGTTTCAGGGTTTTTGAGTACAAATACAAGTACTCATACACATGTTTCATCTTAGTTTGAGAATTTTTTAAATCAGCTACTCACAAAGTTAGCCAATGCCTTTAATCTACATTTGCCACTCTTGATCCAGGTGATGGTAAAATGGAAGGGTTCTACTTGGTAGGATGAAATTTGATAATGCTGGAGCACCTTGAGGTACATGGGAAGTTGGGGGTCATCAAAAAATATTCATACATCACTGGGAAACATTAGTGTTAGTACCCTCCTCTGGCAAGACATTAATCTACATTTGCCACTCTTGATCCAGGTGATGGTAAAATGCAAGGGTTCTACTTGGTAGGATGAAATTTGATAATGCTGGAGCACCTTGAGGTACATGGGAAGTTGGGGGTCATCAAAAAATATTCATACATCACTGGGAAACATTAGTGTTAGTACCCTCCTCTGGCAAGACATTAATCTACATTTGCCACTCTTGATCCAGGTGATGGTAAAATGCAAGGGTTCTACTTGGTAGGATGAAATTTGATAATGCTGGAGCACCTTGAGGTACATGGGAAGTTGGGGTCATTAAAAAATATTCATACATCACTGGGAAACATTAGTGTTAGTACCCTCCTCTGGCAAGACATTAATCTACATTTGCCACTCTTGATCCAGGTGATGGTAAAATGCAAGGGTTCTACTTGGTAGGATGAAATTTGATAATGCTGGAGCACCTTGAGGTACATGGGAAGTTGGGTGTCATCAAAAAATATTCATACATCACTGGGAAACATCAGTATTAAAGGCAACTTAAAATGAACATATTTTGCGCATTTCCTTCACTGTGGGATGTGCTTTAAATGTAGAAGTGTCTATATTTTCGTTTAAGTTTTTATACTTTGGACCTCCTTGCTGCAGAAAATGAGGATTCACAAAAGTTTGTGGGTTTGCTCATGGATCTAGTATGGGATTTTTTTTTTCTTTAAACAACACATGCACACGTTGGTATCAATATGCGTATAGCACATCACTTTATTTGATAGATGGTGAAACAGCAATGTAGATAGAATGCCTTGCTCAAGGGCATAAGTGTCGTGCTGGGGATCGAACCCCGGACCTTTGCGTCTCCAGTCAAGCGCCTTAAACCACTCGTCTACGGCACCTCTATATTATGGGAAAATGTCCTTGGAAGCGTTCAGGGAGAATGAGGATCCATGCAAGTGGTACTAGTAGTTTATGTGAGTTGTAGCAGGCACATTTTTTGGTGTTTGTAAACAGTTGAGTTATGCAAACATCAAGGCCCCTTTTAGAGCATTTGCATTATACATGTAGTTTTTTTTTGTAGGACACTAAGGGAGGTGCTACATATGTACAAGTAGCCTGCATCTAGTACCTCGTTTTAAAACCTTTCCATTATCTGTTTTTTATGTTGTGTATGACACCAACTTTTAAAAAAAAATGATTTCACAGTTATCTGTGTATTTAAGTTTAGATATTTTTTTGACAGATAAGGTAGTGGTAAGCAAAGTAACCAAAGACCATAGCTGCATTATTTGGCAATAGGTTTGAAGGTCACCATATGTATTTAGATAAGTCTTATCCTTGGGAGGTAAAGGATTTGAAACCATGTTGAAACGCTAGTGCCAGTTGGTATTAGGCATCAATTTTCGTTTTTAAGTCATTTGGATAGTTCACTAAGCTTTAGGTCTACTAGTTGCTTGCATTAGCAGCATATTGAATGAAATATATCATTAGCATTAGCATCATAATCATCATCATTGTCATCATCATCATCGTCAGCTTTTGATCATCATTATCATTGACAGCTTTTAATCATCATTATCAACATCATCATCATCATTATCATCATCATCATCAGCTTTTAATCATTATCAACATCATCATCATTATCATCATCATCATCATCATCATCATCATCATCATTATCATCATCATCGTCATTATCATTATCATCGTCACTGTAGTCGTCATCATCAAAGCATCTCAGGACCATTTTCCTATGTAGTTGCTCATCGTTTTTTTCTTGGACCAGCATCTCCTAAGTCCAGCCTTGCCCCACGATGTTGGCTTCTTCAGCCCCCCTCACCGGTCCTCCTTTCTGACGTCAGCGGGCTCCCGTTGCGATATCGATGCCAGCAGGGGCTCAAATAATTAATGATCGCTCATCACAGAAGTGCCAATGATGCATTTCAAATGGAACGGCCCCTCAGCTCATGTCGCACATGTGTAATCTATTCTGTAGCTTTAGTCCCTCTTGGTTTCACTTTGAGCGGATCGGTGTCGGCACCACAATGGGGTGCAATGCGATACTTGTTGTATTTCTTAGTAGCCTTGGAGTATGAGCTCTTTGATTGACAATGGTATCCGTGACTTGAAATCAGTACTTGCCTGGATACTGTTGACCACTGCAAAGCTTGTTGGCCATTCTCAATTCCTGCATTTGGGAGTCTGGATTAAAACTTTGGTGTCAGTGTGCAGTAGAGTTCCATGTTAAAAATTTGAAATTTCAGTTTGCGATGTGCACATGGATGTGGGTGTCCCTGCACCCGTTGGTGTCAAGTCCTTGATAAAGGAACATCTATCAGCCTCCAAAGACTGCATTTAGTTTGTATACTCTTAGAAATATGTGCATGCATGCAGGTTAGCTCATCTCATTTTACAGAGATGATATGATCATTTATTTGGTGTTCATTCAGTGCGGGTGGAGTCCTGTGAGCAGTAATTGATGTACTTGTATGTGGGAGGAGGGGGGGGGGGGCTTTCAGTTCATGTAAACATTGCATGGCGATGAACAGCCATCCATGATGTTAGTGACGAGAGATTTGTAAATGGAGTAGATGGGGGAGCTTGTAGGATGTGATCTTTGGGCTCTATCCTTGCCCTGTGATCATTGCTAGTTCTAATCAGTGCCCTCTGATCACTTCTTGGCCTTGACTCGGAGATGGAACTCTCTGGGATTGTGAACGTTCACATGGCCTCATCATAGCTTAAAGCTGTAACCTGTTGACTACTCATTTCTCCATCAAAATAACCACTGCTACAGGTTTTAAACTATGAGCCTACCAAGCAGTCATTTAGTGTGTGGGCAATTATAAGTTAATTGTGTCTTATACTGCAAATCTTCAAATGACATCTCCCCCCCCCCCCCCCCCATAGTTATCTCCCTAACCTTGTGATTGATTGTGATTTTAAAAGTTTGATTAAACTTTCAATTTCTGAAACCATCTGCATGGTCTTTACATATGGCAAGATAACTTTGAAGTTCAAAACCACAAGCTTAAACTGGTGTGAACCTCGCTTGGGGAGGGGACAGCATGATGGGTAACTGGAGCTGATGTCATTCATGCAGCGAGGGGTTCTCAACACCCACTATCCTCCCAGGGATGAGGGGAGAAGAGAGATTGGAAGAGATGGAGGAGAGTGATGGATCGATAAGGGTAGAAGAGAGGGAGGCAGAGAGAGAGAGAAAGTGGGGTGGGGTGGAGAAGGGGAGATGAAAGATGAGAGATTGGGGGGGGGGGTGGAGAGAAAAGACTGATTTGGTAGAAGAGGAAAAGGATGAAGGAGGATTGGGAAAAGAAAGATGGAGAGGGACCAGAGTGAGGGAAGAATGAAGGGTTGGAGAGAGAGAGAGAGAGAGAGAGGGGGAAATAAGAGGAGAGGAATACAGAGAGATGAAGAAGTGATGGGAGATGAGGGAAGGGAGGGGAGAAAAGGGATGGAAAGAGATGTGGATGGACATAGGAAGGGGAAAGGGAATTGGAGAGTGGAAGATGTGTGAGAGAAGAGAGAGAGAGAGAGAGAGAGAGAGAGAGAGAGAGAGAGGAGCGGATGGAGATAGGGTTATTGGAGGAGGAAAATTGAAATAAAAATTTGATAGAGTGAGGTTCTTCAGAGAATCAGATAGGGGGGGGGGGCTAAGAGAGGAAGATTGGGGTACACTCTCATTGATTGACACTGTACTTCCTCTCCCTAGCATGGTATCAATCCCGCAAGGGTTTGGGAGAGGTATTCTTCCAACGCCCGGAATCCCAGGCTCTCTGAGAATCAAATACGTTGGTATTTCTTGGCCAAGCATTTGTCCACATGGACGTAATTACCCACGAACAGGCTATGGCCGTGATGCTATGGCTGGCCCCAATTTTGCCCAAATTTTCCCTATGTTCTATGCAGGTTGCTACAACCCTCTCTGAATGAACCAGAGATTCTTAGCATTCAAAGCAAGGTTATAATTATCTCTGCCATTAAACAAAATGTCAAATTATGTTGCTGCCGTAGTATAATATGTTTATAGGGAAAAGAAGGATGGAGAGGAAACAAATTGAGGGAAGAGTGAAGGGTTGATTATATAATATGTTTATTGGCAGAATTTTTCAAACTTCATCCAATGTTGCACATGTAGGCTTTATGCTTGTAAAAGAAAGAAGTGAGTAGGTTATTTCTGTAATAAATTATGGTCATACCTAGTGATCATTTAAGCATTTGTTTGTAATCTAGCTTAACTTTCCTTCAACGCCTTGAATCCTGATACATGGTTTTAAAAAAAAGAGAGAGAGAAAGAGTTGAGTACTGAATACAATATGCTTAGTTTGGGCCCGAGGATTGGTGTACGGTAAGGTCCTAACCCCCCCCCCCCCCTCTGAAGATTTTTGGGTTGTCATGATTGTTGCAGCCAACATTATAGATCCAACAGAAGGCTTGGCCGAGATTCTTATGGATTTAAGGTAGCCCATGAATTATGGATGGTCTCTTCATCACAATTATAGAAGATAATTGCACCACCGCTACAGACAGTGTGGAACCCCAACTGCGAAGATAAAATGATGTAGAACCCGATGTAAAGTGGCCATTGCCGATACATTTTAAATTTCAATCCTAATGCCCCCCCCCCCATTGCTAAGTTGGTACTAGAAGGTGGGTCATCATCAGCTCGACCTTGAAGAATAGCCCACTCATTTTGGAGCTGAGGTGTCGGTGCGAAATCCACTGAATTGCGTCCACACCAGTTCGAGGTATGGTATGCCTATGAAATATGGTCCTACAAGTAGATGTGGCTGCCTCCAGATAATAATCATAATTTATAGTGACGAAAAAGAGATATTATGAAAAAAATGAGAGATGCCAATAGCATTACTTTTTTCAATATCAAAGCTATTTGAAAATAATAGTATAATAAAGCTCGTTGGTGATAATAGTCAAAACTGACTGATTGCCATTCAACACGAATAAACAACAACAGAAGATCTCTATTCTGTTTGGACCATGGATGGTCTAAGCTGTTTATCTGTAGTTGTTAGAGAGAAATATCAACCAAATCAAGAAAAAGGATAGGAAAGAAATGAAATTGGGATCATTGTTGAATGATTATTCAGTTTGAATTCAGTTTTGGTGATGTGACTGATGTATTATTTATTATTATTCTATTATTATTATTTTGTTTTGCTTCACCTGTGCCTGGGAGGCGAAAAGCGGACTGAATCACTGTAACCCGCGGGTCTCTCCTCCCGATTGAACTGATTGGGGGTGTGCAGGTGGACCACTACACCTTGCAAAGGTGGTGACTATAGCTCTCCTCTACACGGGGCCTCCATTTAGCGTCCTATCCGAGGGATGACCATGACCATGGGATGTGTGGTTTAGGCCTGAGTCATTTCGTTTCTTTTGTAAATCGGGGCTCGACGGCTTTGCTCCGGTCAAACACTAGTGCATCGATGAAATAAAGAAATAAATAGAAAAATGACAGTGTCCAAAGACATAAAGGACCAGGGCTCAATAGCGACAATCAAGCACTGGTTTTCGAACAGAATCAACTCAGGCTTAGTCTGGTTGTTGAGATCCTTGTAGCTTTTTATCTCTAGGCCAAGATCGCTGATGGAGGATAATTATCAGTGGTAGCTGAGCTGCCCCTTGAAGCAGCTGTCGGCCTGATATTGAGCAAGGTTATAAATCCGATCCCACCCTTCACCATCTGAAATTGCCATTGCCGCCTTTACACTTGGTGCCAACTTGAACACCATCTGTTTCGCCACCCCCTGTTCACATTCAAATTTGAAGCTTCACCATGGTGTAGTTCAGTTATTGCTGCCTTTACACATGGTGCTAACTTGAACACTTTTGCACTTGGTGCCAACTTGAACACCATCTGTTTCCCCGCCCCCTGTTCGCATTCTAATCTTAAGCCAGTCCACCGTGAAGATAGTCAGCTTGTGTTGGTCATATAAAGTCACTTTTGATCTACTAGTTGCTCAGTGTAACTAATTAAATTCTTAAAATTCAGCTTAAGAACCTAACACTGTACCTAACCCTAATCAGCCTAAACCATAAGAAAAGTGTATAGTGTAAAACAAATGTACATTTTTGGTAGCAAAAAAAAAAAAGTGCATAAAACTGATCAAAGCTCATATGTACATGGTTGTACAGTTTTGGTAGCAAAAAAAAAAAAAATGTATGAGCTGATTAAACATAGCCTCATATTGCTTGCTTTGCATAGAAAGGTATATGCATGAGATCATGGTGATATTCTATTCATGATTTCTGATGAATTTCATTTACAATGTATGAAGTGAACACAATGTAATGGTGCCATTCTGCCCTACGCAAGGACCTCTGCACCCCGACTGCTCCCCATGCAACGATGACAGCGTTTCGTTACGCTTCTCATGAGAACAGTACTCTCGTAGGTTTTACGCATGCGCAGGCACTGTGTGATGAACGTCACCATTGTTGGATTTTTACTCCATCGACCCAAGATCAAAAATATTTTTCACCTTTCATTGGTTTGAAATTCGCCTTGAGGAGAAAAAAAAATTCACAGCATCTTAGTTTTCTAGTACTAGTACTTAGCTACTGACCAGCTAAGAGCAAAGTAATCTGAGAAATAGTTTGAAGGCCAACCATACCAAAACTATACCAGTAAATAACCTTTATCCCTTTTAATATTATTGATGAAATGAGGGCTGGAGCATGTGTTAGATTTTCACCTGAGGGATACCAGAAAGTCCAGATAAATGTGGAGGCCTATGTTTTAATGTTTTTTGTTTGTTTGTTTGTTTTTTTTTTTGGGGGGGGAGTGGTTCGGAGATGTCATACCCTCAGCCACTTAAAATGGGACATTCTGATATGTAAATGGACCTCTGAATTTTTAGTATGATGCCCAGAAAATGGTATGTAGAACTTAATGCTATTTATTAAATACATCAAAGAAACCCATGGACTCTTCCCCCCCCCCCTTGGGAGGGTGGGGTGCCTTTTAAAAACCATAGTATTCAACATGCACTTCATTTGAACATAACCTCCTCTTCTCATCGCTGATCTAAGAGAAGGAACATGACAATACCAAGATCTCAAGATTATCGTAAGATTATCTTCTGCATGCGAAGGAGTTTTCAAATCTGCAGCAGCCCACTTTCATTGACATCAATTTGAACTCCCATGAGTCCTCAAAAGCCATTAAATTCGGCAGAAAGCTCCTGCAGAAAAAAAGGGAAAGGAATACAAGAAAACCCCAGAGAGAGAGAGAGAGAGAGAGAGAGAGAGAGAGAGAGAGGGAGGGGGGGGGAGGTATCAGTCAAAGACTTTTCTCCCCAAATCAAACTTTTGATGAAATTAGTGCCGACATGATTAGATTTGCAGGCTAGGCAATTATCCCCGTTTAAAGGGGGCGTGCAGTGCCCAGGATTGGTTTTCAAATCAAAATTTCACAGATCTTTATCATGCAGAGGAATTTTTCGATGTGGCTGGTTTCAAGTGCAATCACTAAATAAAATGCAAATCTTCGTTACACTTTGGACATGATAGTTATTTTGAATACATTTGACCCCCTTTTCGCTCTCTCTGATCAATTTACTGATATCTAGAGATGTGTTTGAAACACTCTTCTATGAATACCTTATTTTAGCCTCCACCCGCATTTAGTTTTATTATGATATTTTTGACATTGATATCTAGTACAGTGGAAACTCAGTACAACGAGGTCCTTGGGACCATCAAAATTACCTTGGTATAGCAGGAATCTCGTTATATCAGGGTTAAAAAACGTTAAAATGTAAAGAGCTGGAACCAGAAAATTACCTTGTTATATCAGGAATATTGTTATATCAGATCTGTTTATACCAAGTTTCCACTGTATTAGAGGTGTCATGGTCTAATGGATACGTCACCACACTGTAAATCACAAGATCGACAGTTTTTTTAGTCCCACCGTGGCACCAATGTCCTTTGGCAAGACATTAATCTACAATTGCCACTCTCAATCCAGGTGTAGTAAATGGGTACCTGGTAGGAAGAAATTCCTTGAAATGCTAGAGCGCCTTAATAACAGCCATGCTAAAGCCGGGGTAGTTACAGTGGAGCACCTGGGGAGCGTTTCATCAACATTTGTTGTCCGACAAGTTGTCAGATCTGACAGCTTTCCTTCATTTTGATTGGCTGAGAAGCATCATTATTATGGCAACTGTCGGATAAAAAAACAGACTTTGTCGGATAAAACATCCGACAAGTCCTTTCATGAAACGCTCCCCAGAAGTGTCATTTCTGACAGACATGAGCGCTATGCAAGAACCCAGTATTATTATTATTGTTACTATAGAAACCTTTGTTTCTTCAAAATTTCGGTTTAGATACTAAATATTTTATCCCATTTCTTATGTTTTACTTTGGTTTTAAAGACAGTAGAGAGAAAGCCAGTTGAAGTGCAGGCAGCAAATATTTGTCAGTGTTTCCAGAACTATTTGATTTATTAGCCTATATTACGTGTTAAATTCTAGCTCTCACATACCACTGGTACCAGTATTAAGCTGTCAGGAGATGGTCACTTTTCAGAACAATGCCCATCATTGAGATGTTTGCCTATTGCTGTGAAATCTTGAACTTGATGACAACTTTTATTCCTGAGGAAATAATCATTAAAGAGTGATTGGAAAAAACTGGGGGAAATCCCTTTTATTCCGTCAGTAAAAGCAGAGTACCAGTATATTTGGGTTTTAATATATAATGCATGGAATACATATAAATTGATTTTCAGATGCTGAGTTGACTTGGCATGACCAGTAATAGTTAGTCCACATGTATCACAGAGTAGGTTAGGTCTTTAGGCCTTTGTTAATATGTTTGAAATATTCTGTTGCTGTGTAAATCAGTTGGGTTAGTGCTAGTCAGAAAAAGAAGATTCTACGTTTGTCATTAGCATGCAATGGAGTCTGAAAATTTAAATCCTACAGAAGTCTTGTGCGATAGTGTATACAGGTCTTCTAAATGAAAACAATTTTTTTTTTTAAATGAAGTATTGATGAAGCGTGAGTGGATTGCAGCATTTTGTTGGTCTTCATGGTATCTTGAACTTAATTATGGTCTAGACGTAGAATGGGCTGGACTAAGCTTAGGCTGGACAAAGTAGGTTGCACCTAGTACAGGCTGAACTGATTACACATGTAGGTTGAACTGATTATAGGTTGGACTGAAGATAGGCTAGACTGAGTATTGGCCAGACTGAGTACTGGCAGGTCAAAATGTATGCTGGACTGAGTAAAGGCTAGACTTAATGGTATAGGCTGCACCAAATACTATTTAGGCTGAACTGAGTGGCCTGACAGAGTATAGGTTGGACTGAGTATAGGCCAGACTGAGTATGGGCTGGACCTAGCATAGGCGGGACTGAGTTCCAGCTGGTTAAGAGCTGGACAAAGTGCAAGCCAGGCAGAGTATAGACCAGGTCAGTTCAACATATTAGTATGAATGGAGTTTACACTTGACCTTAGTGGACCTTGTGAAAAGGTTAAACACCTGCCTGGTAAAAGTGATACGTGGAATGGCAAAATGCCAAGAATAATTGACATTTCTCTCCTCAATGTGTATTGAAGCTGTGTTTCCTGTAATCTTTCTTGAGGTCAAATATCATATTTGTAGAGGTGTCTAATGGATATGTCACTGGACTGTGGATCTTGTGGTCCAAGTTAAAATCCATGTTCTTTGGCAAGATATGAATCTACATTTGCCACTCTCCACCCATGTGTTAAGTGGATACCCGGTAGGAAGCGAAATGATTTGTTTAGCATTTGTGAGTGCCTGCAAAAGGCGCCTGGCTGGAATGCTGTCTAAGGAGTAGAGAAGGTGCATACATTGTGTGCGGGCAAGCCTTAATCTGATGACCGTGTAATATTATTTCTATGACGCGTTACATAATTTTTTTCCTGTTTAGTATGTAAGCATTTAAAGGTAATAAACAGTAGTGGTAGCAAAACGAAAGTCGGCATGAAACTGCATGGCGGTTCGCACATACTGTTTACACGTGAGTGAATTTTCGACGTGGGCCCGCGCTGAGAACTTGAAGTATCTTCCGTTGATATTTTAGCCATTTCTAAACAAATATTTCTCAAAAAAACGTCAACTGTGTTCGAAACTAGTCATTCTACATCAGTTCATGTAGTAATTTTCATTCCACTAAACAAAGTAGTTAAATATTCAAAGCGCCACCTTTCCCACTATTGCTTATTACCTTTAAGATTAGTAATAAATAAGAGAAATCACAATCATCTTAATAGATAAGGGTTGTGAGGGAGGGGGGGGGGGGGGGGGAATCACAATGTCTGCAGTAGGATATAACCGGTGCCCTTTGTGAGGAATATTCATAAATTGATGAATCAATTAATGTTGACTTAATCATAGTTACTTCCAACTCATTTGCATATCAGTGCTTTTATCTGTCTTTCTGTAAAAGCACGTAATAATGTATTGTTATTAGTATTATTGTTGTTGTTATTATTATTATTATTATTATTATTATTATTATTGCTGTTATTATTGTTTCTATTATGATGACTTAAAAAAAAAAATTATTCTGAAACACATAAATATATCTTCATAAAATTTGAGCTACATTTTCCTGCAAATGTTACAGTCACTCTTTTTTTCCAGCAGTAGTTTTAAAGTGTATTATTGTATCCAGAGTGTCTTTACAAACTTTTTTTTTTCTTTCAGAGCTAGCCCCTCTGTGGGTTAGTCAAATAGAGCTTAACATGTAAGGGACACTTCAATTACATCCTATGAGCTATGCAAACGCTTCATCAAAAGAAGAAAACGTGCTGATATTTCAGAAGAGATTTTTCAGAGCTTCTTGGGCTACCGGGGAGAAAATTGACAAAAGGGCTGTATTTGGAAGCAAAGAGGAAGTAACAGCTTATTCTAAGTTGTGAGGTTTCCTTTTCTTTTCAGGATTGAAAGTAAAGTGTAAACAAGCTTTGCAATCTAGAATGAAGGGTGACAGTAGCTTGCTTAAAGCCCATTGAGGCCCTGTAGTTTTGGTACCCCCCCCCCCTCCGAAAATTCTTATGCCAGATTTTTGCTGATGATGACATGCTTCAAATTTTTGTTACTTCTTTGAAAAGATTTCCTCAAAGTCGTTTTTTTTCCATATACTCCCAAAATATTACAATTTAATATAATATTATTTCAGAGGAAGCAGACCAGAAAGGGAGGAAATGAAGAAGTGCAAGAAACAAGAAATCACTTTGATGTAGAATGAACTTTTTTCAGTAGTATACATGTAGTTCATATTGCTCTGTTGTTAGCAAGATCTCATGATTTTATAATTCTCAGTTTCCTGAAAAGTTTATGGGATTTGGAAACTTGGAAACATCCATAAATGATTCCATTCATAGAATATTTTTGTCGGGAAAGAGGAGAAAATCTTTTGAAATTATCCATAAATTCTCTGCCATTGCTAAAGTACCGGCTTTATAGGCTCATTTCCCACTCATATCAATACTGTGAATGCTTTCTCACCTACGTCGTGCAAGAGGGTTCGTTATTCTTCCGTTGCCCGAGGCGAAATCAATTCTTCATAAAATATTTTGGAAGAAACAGCCTTTGATGTGAAAGGTAGTACTAACGTCTTTTCTATGAAGCATGCAACTGCACAATTGCTAGGAAATTGGGCTGAATTAAGCACGATTCACTGTAGAAAAATGAAGTCAAACGAGCTGATATTGCTCTTTTGTGCTTGAATTTCTTATCTGATTCTTTGCTGAAAAGCAACTTGAAAATGGTTTCAGGCTATGATTTCTGCCCCTGATTGCCCCCCCCCACTCCCACTCCCGGCCATAAAGTTGTAGGCGTAGTACCTTTGTCTACCACTCAGTTTGTGAATATCCCATTTCTTATGGCAAATAGGTTTGGAAGTTGTGAGCTCAGTTAAATTATAGAGTGAGAGAGCTTACAGTTTGGATGATGTTTGAAGTTATACATGTATAGTTACGTTCACATGACCTTCCCTAAATTTAAAGTTTTTGTGGAAACGAAAGTACGAAACTCTAAGGTTATCGTGTAGTTTCAGGTCATGGGGACATATAAATATGATTTTGAAGCTCAGGGTTTAGTCATAATTGCAAAACCTTAATGCGAGCTTATGGTGAACTCCAAAACTACAAATGCAGGAGAACTTTGCTTTGCCATTCGCAGGCCGTGTTTGAAGCAGCTACAGCACATGGAATATAGTAGTCTTCCATTTCAGACACCTCTCACACATTTCCATTAACAAAGATTTGAGGATGGAAAACGTGATGTTTCATACAAATAACGTAGATGAACCTGTGTTTTCTTGAAAGTCAAGCTATGGAAGAACTTTATGAAAGGTAGCCCTGAGGGAGAGAATGCAACAATCTCTCTTTCCAGTCTGCTGCCTTCAATGACCTCCACTGGAGGCAAGCTGCCATCAACTTTTGACCCCAAGATCAAATAAAGCCAATCTGACAGGATTTTTAAAGGGACAAGTCCAGGGAGGGGCTCCCACATAATATGCTCTTGCACCAGATGCATGCATGGCTTCGTTTCATCCAAGATCTAAGCCCAAATTTACGAAAGAGGCTTTAAATCTTTTGTTTATGCGTCATTTAGTCCAGGACCACAGTGAAGGGTTAGACCATGATTTAAACCATGGCAGGGCCAGATCCAGAATTTTTCGTAGGGGGGGTGGGTGGCTATTAAGAAAAAATGTCCTCAGCATTTTCAGATGTATTTTATACCTAAAATTTTTCGCTGATAAGCAAATAAAAAAGTTTCAAAAGGAAAGGGGGCCGCGGCCGATTTGGCCTCCCCCTGGATCCGCCCCTGAATGGTTTAAGATATAGGCCTACCTCTTTCATGAAGTGAATTGAGCCATAGGGTGAGGGTAAATTAAGGTTAAGGTTAGGTTTCTTGTTAGGGTTAGGGTTACACATAGCGTTTGTCATGGGGTTGAAGATTTGAGTTTAGTGTGCAAAATTTATGTGGCAAAATTTCATGCACCATACACAAGTCCATGGGCCTTCTGCAGAAAAAGCTAGGCTCACCAGCAAGAAATGCCAGTCTGAACTATCCCATGGTATGACTTGTGACTCTGAATAATCAAAAGTCAAGTTTAAGCATTTCATTTTCAAAAAAAAAATTGAATGTCACCCATATGTAATATAACCTGATCCACGTGAACAAGATGGGCATTTAATAAGGAGATACCCATTACCTATGATCTCTCCACTTTGTAACCAACTACCCTGGACCTATGAATCTGCACTGAACTTTGTAGGACTATGGAGAAATTTTAGAAAGTAAGAGAATGTAAAAAAAACATGAGCATAATGATGCTCTTGTTCACCATATCAGTGTGATTATCATGGTGAACCTCACCTGTAAACCCACTGCAATGATGAGGTCAAATTATCTGTGCCACCCTTCTTCTGCCAATGTTGGTAGTAATATTCTGCAATATGTATCAGTTAATCAGTCTCGGGGTCCTTTGTAATGAATTTGGAAGTCATTATTCCAGCTTGAGCTCTTGCAACTAGTGCAAGAAAGGACTGCATCCTGCCAAGTATCATATACTACACCTGGCCTGGGTGGAGAGAAGCAGATGTAGATTGATACCTTGTTATAGCATTATTTTCACTATTTTGCCAGAGCACAAACCTATTTCCGTCTTGTTAGAGCATCATGTATACCACTCCCCTATGATATCTCTGGACAAATTTTTTAGTGGGGGGGGGGGTGTCTGAATCACCCTGACTAAGACAAAATTGAGACTCCTGCCACCAGATATTCGGGCAGTAAAGAGCTCTAAAGTCGAGGCCTCTTTCTTATGATATAATGGAAAGTAGACTCATGCAAGTGACATCTGCAGCCCTCCCCCCCCCCCCAAAAAAAAAATGGGCCTTTGAGCAGGTGCCTGCACCCTCTAGTGGTTAGGCTGTAAGTGCTTCCGTGGTACCATGCACTTAACACAAATTTGTGTTGGGTGACTTGGGTCCATTGTGGTACATGTCTGATATCAGGTCCATGCTGGTATACTTTTGAGAACTGCCCCTCTGCTCTTATCTTTTTTCAGTGATTCCTACTCACATTTAGATGAAAAAAAAACCTTTAAAGCTTCATGTATTTATGTTTGGGCAAAGAAAGTTCATGGATCATAATCAGCACTAGGGAATGCAGCTAGAATCTTCCATGTAAATCATGTATCCCTTGCTGCATTGCCGTTCCTTACTCCAGAGGTAGAAGTGCAGTGCCCTTTAAAGTCTTTTGACAAAAAAGTTTAAATTGCAAATCATGGAGTAGCGCGCACCTGTTGCGATTAGTGTCTGTAAACTTTTGGGTTTGGATTTCTCTAGGGAATGACATTGGCAATGAACTTGTAGGATGTGCACCCAGCAGTGAAGACAGCTGTGATCATGGTTTACACATTAGAGCTCATGTACAGTTTTGGTAGCAAAAAGAAAGTTGGCATGAAACTGATGAAATTACATTGCCCTCCTTGCATAAAAAGATACATGGGTGAGATGACGTGATATTCCATTCCTGATTCCCACTGAATTTCAGCATAAATGTTTGAAATGATCACGTTGAAAGCTTTACATTCTGCCGTATGCCATATAGGACCCCTGCATCGCAACTGCTCTCTGCACAACGATCGCATCGTTTCGTACACTTGTTGCGAAAAAAATCCCTCTTGTTTAGATTTTGAGAATCTACCAAAACAGTACATAATCTTGCAAGTTGCTGAAGAGCAGGGCTGCATGACACAGATCTGAAAGACGAGTGTGTCGAGCCCAGGGCCTGTTCCTGTGGTAAAGTCCATGCCATGGTCCCCAGAACAAGACCAGAGAGAACTTTATGATTACATTCTTCTCATGTCAGGTCTGTAAGTTGAGATCAATACCAAGACATAAATTGCAGTTTGCAGGAGATTCTGGTTGCAGAAACAACTGTGCAAGAGTTCCTGGTTCAAATGGTAGCCTTTGAGTAGTTGTATGGAATAAACTAATCACTTACTCATAGGCTATATTTCATACTGGCTGTTCATTTGGTTTGGATGTGTTCTGCATTCAATAAATCTATTTATTTTGTAATGCCTCTGACATGTTTAACATATTTTATTATCTCTTGAGTGCCAAAAGGGCTTAAATGTCTCGTGTAAGGATGTGAGTGAATGTCATTGTGACTAAAAGGTAGATAGTTGTAGATAAAAACAGGTGTCTTCTGTGATTTTGGAATCTTCAAATTGCGAATAATTTACTCACTTTTCACTAAAAGAAACATGCTGTTCACACAGAAATGAGTACATGGGATCACGTACCGATGTGTGAATGCTTGGCCTAAGCACTTCAGCGTTTTCTTGACTTATTTGGAATGTTAGGATCTTTTTGAAGAGCAGTCCTTCTCAGAAACTTTTCTGCTATGATATTGTTCCTTCCCCATTCCCAGAACTCCAGTTTCTCTTTAACAGTTCACCTCTTACAACCCTCTCTGCTTAATTTCTCTCATTGATAAGGAGGTCATGTTGTAATTACAGCGATACTTAGCCAGCGACTGAGCGAATTCCTCTTGCGTTCCTTGGAGTCACATGCACATGGATCCAACAATGTTCGTGTGCCGGGCATTTGGTATGCGCGAGAAGAAGATGCTCGCAGTTTGCCTCGGGGTAATGCAAGGTGTCACATCCAGGTCGCGGGAGATGCGTGCCCGATTTGACGTCGAGGAATCCGCGGCATCAGGTCTTGCGGTTCGCGGCAGGGCAGAACTATTCCAAGCCTGCCCCCCTCGTGCTCCTCTCGGCTAGAATTTGGAAGGAGCGTGATGCCTGGGCTGTGAATTCCCCTCTCAACCTCGGCATTCTTGCCTGTAATGACTTATTGAATGCAGTCATCCATTACAGTCATGTGAAGATTAAATATAGATTTGAGAGCTGAGGCATTTCTGGAAGAAATTTGATACCCATACCATGCGGTTTTCCTCCCCATCTATTCTAGTTGCCCCATGCAAAGGGAATGTTACTTTGTATGATGTTAAGTAAAGTGCTGCATGGTAGCGGAAATTATCTTAGCAAAAATTTTGCAGATGTAATTCAGCGGAATTGGTTCCAACTAACGTCATCAAAATCTTCGTGCCATGCATTACAGGATAGCTAGGAGTTTTTCTGTGGAATTCAGTTATTCTTTCAGAGGCCAATTTAGCATCAAAATAGCTATTCTGAAATGTATTATGCTGTATGCTTTTTTTTTGGCCATGGGATAATATCTAAAGTAGCTTTGATATTGAAAGGAAACTCAAAAGAGTCTGATTATAACAAGTTATAGTTCATAGTGATTCAAGTTTGAGCACAGATGCGATATGCCCTATCAGTCAAAATGTTAACGTTTGGAAACTTGACCAGAAATTGTTATTTGTCATCCAATGATGTGCATGTGTTCACATTTAGAAAGTAAGCCTATTTTGAACCACACAGAACCATGTAATTGCATCTTTTGTTCTGTTATTGTAAACTTAGCTATATATTACAAGTGAGAGGCGGAGTTTGTTTAGGCAGCACAGCAGAAAGTTAGTGACACGAAAAGGGGCATAAAGAAAGCATATTGCATGCTGTTTGTAATTTTTGCGTTCCGGATGCGTCTTTTCGTGCCAGTCCATTTGGCTAAGCTACATTTAGTACTAACATATTTTTGAGGGTGACTCCAGCATTCCGGTACTGCATCTAAATATAGAAGGAGCCCTCATTCATTATTTTCAGATGTCTGATGGTGCATTCCTACACCATTTTTTGGACCTGTCAAATTCAAGGAGATTCCGTGTCGCCACAAAGGAGTTGGGGGGAAGCTGGTATTCAATGTAACATAACTAAACCTCGCGGAGCCCATTGATGCGCAACACATGTTGACTTGTCACATGCTTGGAGCGTCCATGGAGCTACCAATCGAGCATTTCTTCTGCGCTGCACTTGATGGAATTACTGATTTATACCAGCTCACTTCATTTTGACATGAAGCAGAACGTTCCCAGTAAATATATATATTTTTTGTTTTGTCATTTTAGGAAGTGATCTATGATGATGCTATGCTTCATAATACTTTTTCTAAAAAGTATATGCCTATGATATAATGTCTTTACCTTTGCTTGTAGACTGACCTGTTTTTCTCTCTCTCTCTCTCCTCTTTCATCTCTCTCTTTCCCTCTTCTTATTTCATTCTCTCTCCGCCATCTGATCTTCTATCCAGAAATAGCATCCTCCAGTCAACCTGTTGAGGCCCCAACCAGGATTTCCTTCATGTGCATTCCAATGTAAGTACATTACGCACAATGAACACTAGCCTTACTCCAGAGCCATTTGTTATTGGTTTTTTTTTGGTGTGTGTATGTTTCTTCTCACAATTTGTCATCTTGCTTTGAATATGTATGCTACAAATAGTGAAAACAGTAGCTTGTTTCCAAGGTCCAGCCATTTGTTTCTACCTTTCCTAATAGACCTATATTTCTTTTTATGATTACTTCGTATGATATTTCTGTATCATTCGATATTTCTTTTGTGTGATTAAATTCTTATGCACAGGTAACCGAACAGTCAGTCCAGTTAGGCAAGTGACATTTTGATATAGCTAAGGTGAAAAAATGGCAGTGAATACCCCTGACCATATGCATACTGGTTAATCTGCATGTTTTAAGATTAAGAAGTGTGAAGTACACTATATTAGTATTAAAGTTTAAATCCTTTTTTATATTTTTTTTTAGGTGGTTGACAGGGTGATATGTGAATGAGGCATTAGAAGTGTATCACTCTTCATGCTGCTGTATCTCATGTAATTGAAGCTGCTGGACTGCAAAGAGATCCCTGGGATCTGTCAAGCTAGATGGTCTTCACTATGCCCTACCTTGTCCTCCCCCCCCCCCCCCCCGCCCTATATTTTACTAGCTCTGTGTGTTCCTCCAGATACCCAAACTCAAAATGAATTATATCAGCAAAATCATGTTTCTTAAACCTTTCCCCAGACTCCTGGCTATGAACAACAGTTAATTCAGTTTAAATGGTATCATGTTAGTGGATAAAAACCCTGTGCATGTTGGTTGTTGCTTTATCAGGCAAACCTCAGGCATGCTTTCTTGTGAAGAGTAGGCCCACCCTCTGCAAGAAGGGATATTATCGAATACTGTAGTTTCTATGAAAAAAACTGACCGATTTACACTGAGTCCCGTTTTGTGCAATATATCTCTTTTCCAAGCCTCAAGCCTGGCTACCTTTTTTTTTGAAGTTGTTCCCCAGGGCTGGTTGGATTTCAGTAACTCCATCCTTGCATCCTAAATCCTGATAGAGTATTGGAACCTGTCTCCTTGGCAACCGGAGATTGATTTCCTTATCCATCTTCTTCTGTTTCCATGGAAACGAGTCATATTTCATCCTCCGTTTCCAATCGGCTTAAGGCAACCTTAGTACATTCACAATCCAAGAATGTTTTTAATTTGGTGGATATTTCCTATTTAAGCAGGAGAAAATGCTGCAGGTGAATCGATGATGCATTGATCCTGCTGTCTATACTGTGGTCCATTTTGGATCTCTGCAAGTATTTTTTAGTACATATAAGATCTTTGTCTCACTTTTTTTAGGGCGGGGGGGGGGGGGGATGCTAGAGGGATAAGGGCGCAATACAATTGGGCAGTTCTTGATACTTCATACTTATTTTCATCTAACATGAACTTGTCAATTTTTAGTCTTTTAGCACAGCTACAGTATTACAGGAAAATTAAAGGGGGGGGGGGTCTACCCTGTCTATATCTGCTACATGGTGATTTTCCTCAAAAGCAGAAGCACCATCTTTTTTCTGATCTACAGTTCAAGGCTAGTTATCTACCACTATGTATGCTGATATCTCTCTCCACCCCTCCATATTGCCATAAAAGGGTATAATTTATTTCCAGTCTCGCCATAACTTTGCCCATTTATCTCAGAGTTGAACAGTCCCAACCAGTTTGTTAGGTAGAGTTCAAGGTTATACTTAGTATATCATTCATTGGCCCATTACATTCAGCTTTGCCCCAGAAGAACCAGCCAAACTTTTCCCATTATGGCAGGAAGGAGGAAGCCAACAGCTCCCTTGCTAGAAGACTGTCATTTGACTGAGGTGCTCTTGACAAATGCAACAAGCTTAATCACCATTATGTGACTACAAATTCAAGTATGAATGCTCTCTCACAATGAAATGTATCTCAAACCCTGCCCCTATGGTTATACCAAGTACCATCCAGTAACAACTGCCACAGATCCATGACATGGTTGCTTCAATTTTTAGCCAGGATTCTAGTAGCTGGTCTCAATGATGGTTTTACTTGCTGTTGACAGAAAAGTTTGTAGACCAGGGACCAAGAAAACTTCCAGATTCTCATCCCCACTGTTGCCAGGCAGGGGTCACCTGCCCCATCACCACCGGTGTTCATTCCCACTCATGATGAAATGTGTCACCCTACCCCTTTTGCCTATGGTCCTACCAAGTACCATCTATTCCAGGTAGAAAAGCTTCCAGATTCCTAGTTCCACTTTTGCCAGTCAGGGGTTGCCTGCCCCATCACTACGAGTGTTCAGTCCCATTCATGGTGAAATGTATCTCATCCTACCCCTATTCTCAATGGTCCTACCAACTACCATCTATTACAGGTAGAAAAAAGTATCCAGATTCCCAGTCCCAATTTTGTCAGTCAGGAGTTGCCTGCCCATCACTACCAGTGTTCAGTCCCACTCATGGTGAAATGTGTCTCACCCTACCCATATGGCCTATGGCCCTACCAGCTAGGTAGGACAACTTTCCCACCT
Source organism: Echinometra lucunter (assembly GCA_029962745.1). NCBI lineage: Eukaryota > Metazoa > Echinodermata > Echinoidea > Camarodonta > Echinometridae > Echinometra > Echinometra lucunter. The sequence goes on from CM057167.1 coordinate 8,308,523, forward strand.
CCATCCCCATCAATCAGGGGGGTTCCCTGGCCCCATCAAGACCAATTTTTGTCCCATTTAAGATGATTCAAAGTGACAGACTATCAAGAGCCTAAGACAGGCGGCCTTAATAATAGAGGTGCCAGCATGCCTTATGAAGGATTTTCTTCTTCCAGCGTCATGTTTACATTCAGAAGGGTTTGACTATTGTAATGATGCCTTAAAATGTTTATATCAGTAATGCCCTCCCTGTAAAATCTTACAAAGAATGAATTAAAAAATAAGAACATGCTCACTTCATAAGCCTATAAAGGATACCTAGATTTAAAAAAATTGATAGTTGAGTTTTGAAACAAAAAGCTAAAGAACCTTCTATGTGAAAAGTAAAATAAAAATGACGAAAACTGCAGTGTAATAAAATGGGAGGAAATAAGAAAATAATAGTGCACTGAAAAGGAAAATCAAATTGTTATTTCAAATGCAGGAAATTTTGACCATTTATGTCATGAAAAATCCCATCAGAAATTTACACGATTTTCTTTTTCACTTGCTCTAATTTGTGATTGGGATCAGAAACACCATTTTAATACGGATGAAATTGAAGTGTGAAATGGTTTGTAATTCTGAGCTTGATGTTCTCTCTTATGTGAACAACTCTCCAGATTGATGAAAAAAAGAATATACTTGCAATCAATGAAATGGTTTGTAATTCTGAGCTTGATGTTCTCTCTTATGTGAACAACTCTCCAGATTGATGGAAAAAAGAATATACTTGCAATCAGATCAATTTATTCTACCAAAGAGCATTGACAGACTTGGAGAGATAGTCTGTTGCATCCAGACCCCAAACAGTTGGCAATCTTGAGCTTACTTGAGCCACTATTCCAGTTCCATATTCCTTTAAATTTAGTACGTACAGCTATGACAGAAATGATTGACAGCGCCAGACTCGTCAATCAGAGTCTGAAGTCACCTGCTGTCAGCAGTGATCAATATATCACTAGCAGAAGAACCTTCTGATCTTATCTCATCACTTTGACTCTGAGCATCAGCATTGTCATTCAAAACTGGAAAAGACCATTTACACAGATCACAAGGCTTGTTCTCATTAGCCCAAGATTTTTTAAAATGCCTGCCACTTCTGATCTAAAGCAAATCAGCCCTGTCCCAGCTATCTGCCTGTACATTAGTCCAAAGCTCTAAGTACGAAGTAGTTAGACCTTTCACCATAGAACTAGTGATATCAGCTTGTGCTATCATATCAAGTAGACCAGTGCTAATTCATGAAGTGGCCAGCTCAGGCATTTGGCCAATTCCCTGTAAAGATGCATTCAGGGTAGGTATGGTCTGCAGGCCTGCAATTGCTTGACTTGGCCTAACAAAGTTGGGTAAACTTTAACCCCAGACCATGTTCCTTAGAAGTGCTGACCTGCCTAACATTCTTAAGCTCAAGTTTGTTCAGGCTAATGGAAAAGCATATACCTGGCATTCCAAAATGGGAAAGAACATTCCGCGGAGCTCGGGAATATATACTACACCCCAGAGGTCAACAAAACCTACCCCAATAGATCTAATAATGGAGCTCAGGCCTGGAACAGAAAATCATCCAATTTGCACTTATTTTACCATTTTATGGCAGCAACTAAATCAAATTTTCTCCATAAATTTGCTGGCACCCCCTGAACTGTATTCCCATTATTGCAAATGGTGCTACCTGACTTCCCATTCTTTAAAGGCAAAGTCCACCCCAGAAGTTTCACTGTTTCAATAAAAGGAGTTAAATTTGAACAGCGTTTTAAAAAAGAAATGAGCAAAATCGGTCAAAGAATAAGAAATTTACACTCATTTACATTTTCTAGTAAACTACTCTCGGCTCTGCAAATTGGCAACACTGATGACATCACATGCGAGCAGGTCTCCATTCACTTTGTACATGAAATTTCACATTTTCTCAATTTTCTTGGAAGTTACACATTTTCTAACCCCCACAGTCAATGAATGTTCAGAAGAATTGCTTTTTACATAACATACTTTGACTTGGGGTCGAGAAAATGTGTAACTTCCAAGAAAACTGAGAAAATGTGAAATTTCATGTACAAAGTGAATGGAGAGCTGCTCGCATATGATGTCATCAGTGTTGCCAATTTGCAGAGCCGAGAGCAATTTACTAGAAAATGTAAATGAATGTAATTTTCTTATCCTTCGACCGATTTTGCTCATTTCTTTTTTTAAATGCTGTTCAAATTCATCTCCTACTATTGAAACAGTGAAACTTCTGGGGTGGACTTTCCCTTTAAAGACCTTTGTTGTTTCCTTGATCTCAAGCAAATGTCCATTCTCACAGGACACTGCGTTATGGGTTCCGAAGATGCGGATAACTTGGGAGAACTTGGGATAACTGCTTTTCAAACCAAAACGTAAGGAAAACCAATCCTCGGATCTGTAACGGAATTGCATATTAACCAGGAGAAATTGGCCACAAGTCGGTGTGAATTTTTCATGGTGTAGTAAATGCGTTGTTGTGACCAGCGAACTTTAATAAAGTATCAGTTTTTACTGCTCCTTCCTCTATTAGATTTGAAATCCCATTTTAAACCCTTTGGTTACAAGGCCCTTTAAAAATTTACCAGATGCTTTGCAGATGTAAAAATGGAAATTCAAGATAAGATCACAAATGTAAATTGCTGATTAACTTTTCAATCTGAATCTATCATTAGTGGCCCCTAATAGAAGCTAACTACTGGAATTTTAGGTGTATGCCCTTTTCACACAAGTGTAAAACAATCTGTATAACTATTTGACAGGTAAATATTTTTTCTCAAGTGCTGTATAGGCCCTGAATTTCCCATCCAAAGCAATTCTGCATGCATACATCACAAGTGTAGACTAAAATTTTCAATCTAGATCCTTGGTAGCAAAAAAAAAAAAAAAAAAAAAAAATCAGTACCACAGATAAAAACTGAACCATAGACCGATACAGAAGCACTTTTTTTTGTTTTTGTTATTGTTCATGAGAGCTCTTGATTCGTTTTGGGATTGTGAGATTTCAGTAGACATTTTAATTTAATTAATTTTCTTATTTTTCATATTTTATCTTTTCACTATGTAGCTGTGTTTCAGTCTATATATATTTTCGAACAGTCCAGAGCTTTTTTGCTGTACTGGTAGACTGTGACATTTCCTCATATGTGAACGGGTCCAGTAATTGTAGACTAGAGACCGAGATGGACTTGAGCTTCAGGGGGTCAAGTCCAGTAGGCTCCAGCCATTAACCAGTTTGACCTGTGGCTATACCAGCTGGACATGCTTCCAGGCCCCTTGGGCAGGGGTTATAGAAAAATGGACCAACGCTGCGATAACTTTAGTGTCGCGCATGCATATCCCAACCGACTCTCTCACGGAAGGAAAAGCGAAACATTGTAATTGTAAGCCACTTCCTCTCAATGTATCTGAGACCAAGATAGTACTCCCGATTGGTAATATTTTAGTTGAAAGGTGGGGGTTTTCATTCATTGGTACACTTCAGGAACAAAATCATGCACTTTTTAATCAGTCCTCCATGATAAACTGCTAAACATCTTTTCTGAGAGTTGAAGAATATTTTGGAGTTATGCAGGTTTTATACTAACATCCCCCCCCCCCCCATCACTGTAGACTCACAAACTTTCTGAGGGGGATGGAGGAGGAAGGAAGGAAGAAGGGGAAAGGTGAGGGGAAAAAGAAGGGAGAGGAAGGGGATAGGGATGCAGCAAGGATTTTGGGGGAGAGGGAGTGATTCAATTTGATACTGAGTAAAGTTTGAATCCAAAGGACAAAAAAATAAGAATAAATAAAGTAAAAGTAAATTGGGTTTTTGATGTACATTAGCTGGCCATGTCATCACTCACAGTTTGTCCCTCATGAAAGAGAACTAGCCTTGATCCCAGGCTTGAGTGGATAAAAGGGATTTGAGGGTGCTGTCAATCCAGCATTTACCCTTGAGATGTGTGAGATGGACTAGTCTCTAGTTACAGGATTTTAGACAGCTCAAATGAAGGAGTGATGATGGACTGGTACTGGTACTGCCAAGATGTAGTCTATAAACATCTAGACTTCACTCATCAAGAGTAATAGCAAGATGAAGAAAGTGTGACAGAGATGTAGACTATACTTGGTTCTGACTTAAAAAAAAAAAGAAGAATTGTTAACCTTTAAAGAATATCAGGCCATGGGACATTTCACCAATTTGGAAGAGTCTTAATTGAAGATTTATGAGGCATCTATTTCATGTGCCCCCCCCCTCCCCATCACAACTCCTTTTACTTTCCAAAATATTAATCTGAAATGACAAAACTTTCTCTCGCTAGTCTTAGACCCAAACCTCCGCACTCCTGTTCTTCCCTGATCACCTACTCTATGATTGCAGACCTTGTATAACTCTCATTACCGATACCTTGAAAGATGTCATGGATAGGCTATCCAGGTACTCAGAAGGCCTTGAAGGGTCCACACTTTCCAACTTTCCAATGACCCAGTACGCAGAAACCGAACACCATTTCATAGTGACACATGAAATTCAGCACACATGTGGCTTACAATGACGCAAGAAAGAAACCCTCCACCTGATATTAACCGGCATATCAACCTGCCGCCTGCATGTGAAACTGGTTTACTAACTGGGTCACCTAATGATTGGTGTAACGTTGCAATGTAGCCGATGCACGTAGGTGTGCTGCCTTTCACGCTGATGATGACAGCAGTCGTCTGTGATGGTCTAGATTTCTACTCTACGCCAAGTTTAAAGAGAGTTTTGAGTTCCGACAGAGGGGAAATGCAACTTGTGAGCTTTCCCCTGTATTTTCATACCTATGTAGACCTATATGGAACTTGGAAGATTGTTGTAGTCGAAATTTCGCGGCTTACTCTTTAAAGTTTTGTTGTTGGAAATATGACTGAAAATAGCTAGAAACTTTGGATTGGACCGAACTAAAGTTCAATGCCAGTGTGTTTATGTGTGTGTTAGTCTTTTGTATCCTTACATAATGTATTTTTGATAGTGTGGCACAGTTCATTTTTTGGAATGAGTCAATTTCTTATCACATTGATGATTACCAAAACCTCAAACTACACAATTATTCTTCCATACTCTAATCAATGCTGTTAAATGATTTTTAGATATATGTAATTACTTCAATGAAGGCAGTGGGCCTGTACCAGAGATCAAAATATGTATCAGAAATAGGAATTCCTGCTAAATTAGTTTTTATGATGGTATCTTTTGTGAACTTACATATTTGGTTCCATGGCACAGTCATAATGAAGCAACACCTGAGTTAACAATCAGTTGATATGACATACCAGTGAAGGTGTGTCCATGAAGCTGACCTGTATATAATTAAGAATCAGGTCACCAATTGACAGATGCCATCTTTCTTACTAATGCTTTTTTGCTTGTAGTTGTACTTGACCTGGAAATAGATATCAACACCTATTCAAAACCGGTGGGTTGTACATGTAGTATATTACACTCTCGGTTTAAATTCTATCTTTAATTTTGATACAATAAAAACATGAGTGCTGATAATGTTCTGATACTACGTCTGTAAGACTCTGCACAATAATTTTACAGATATTTCTACAAGTTGTACACTCATAGTGCTAGATATAATTGCTATGGGTGTTCCCAGAAATTACAGAGTACATATCATTATTTTACTGTGAAAAGAAACACAAAATTCCATATTGTTCATATATTTGGAATCTTTTATAAGTATAAGTTTGCTGTGGTATAGGGGCATCAGGGTGGGGGGTGGGGGGGGGGGAGGAGATATTTTGTGCCATGTGTGAAATATAGTATTACAGGCCAGGGATGCAGGATTCTAGACACACCCACGTTTGGCCTTGCCATTCCCATGAAACAGAAGGAGGGATTCGGAAGACCAGATACCTTGCCATGCCGATGGTACATGTAGGGTTTCAGATGAGCAGAAACGTGCCCCTTTCATCCGCCCCCACCCATTTCTGTAATTTATCTGGGGCCTGTTCACATGGGAGCCATACAAGTTGTATCCATGGATATATTAGTGCTCAACCCTAGTAGGGTTCTATGATAATAATAATAACGTCTTATTTACCCAACGTCTTATTTACCTAGGGTAGCCACTTCAGGTTCTGATGTAAATGGGCACAGTAGAGTTTGAATCCAAACTTCTCAAATCTCACAGTTTTGACAGGGGGCCATGCAGGCTTTAAAAATGTCAGTCAGAACCCCCTCTGACATATGCTCAGGCAACAATAACTCCTGGCTTTATTTATTGAAATTGAAATTGAAATTGAAATTAACATTTATTTCCTTCTCATTGGTACAGTGTGAAAAACGAAGTGTACATAATAATTTTTACAATGTAGTAAATACAGAGTACAAAACAGTAAATAATTCAGAAAGTAGAAGGAAGCAAACACCCTGAAGGCAAAGCTTGTGTTTGGGACACCCATAAGTTAGTGTTTGATGTAGAATGGATGTGAATTTAGGCCGCTTATCAAAAGTCTCGTCCCGCGTCTTTGATCGTCTTCTCCGCGACCTTTCTTTTAGAACGGCTTTCCTGATCCCTAGTTGTTTTGTCTATGGAGAAACAGGAGGATCGGATAGGAAAAGACTCTGAGTGGGAAAGACGCAGAAAGCCGTGTTTCAAATTGGCTCCGACTTTTGATAAGGTGCCTTAGTTTACTCAGTTTGAAATACTGGCTGTTCAGCAGTTGTCACTTGAGCATTTTCTGTACTAGATGTACTGCCTACTGGTCACTGGGACCCATGCAACTGTTTAATTTAGAGTCTACCATGTGGAAGAGGGTGTAGCTCCTCCCCCGCTACCATCACCAGGCAGTCATCATCCCTCACCTTTAGACTTTGCGGGGTGTTAAGAGGATCATTTTCACCTCGAGCTGATTGACATGTTGGATTAGGTTTATGGAGAGTGATCTGTTTAAAGGGGAAAGTGTCACTACTGAATAAGAAGCACATCGCCTGGTATTCTTTGAATTCTGTCAAAATTGACGCTCAATCTAAAGTCCCTTTTCACGAAAGGAAAACTTCAACCTTAACTTCCTTTGTAACCCAAACTTAGGTCAAGGGTCAAGTTTGATTTGAGCAGAACACAGGCCATTTAGATGTAATGCTATTGCCAAAAGTGGGGTGAATAGTCGTAATTCAAATAGAAAACTTGTTTTTATAGGGAAATGTATGAGTATATTTTTATTCTTTTATTTATTTATTTATTTATTTACCACTTGTGGGTTGGAACACCATATCAGCAAAAATGCTGTTTTCATAGGGGTCCATTGTTTTTTTTCATATATGCGCTTTTAATCACATTTCTTTATACAATTTTTCTTCTTTTCAGTTAATGGTTTCTAAGTACACAAAGATTTTCATTTACTACATGATAAACAGTATTCATAATGAATTATTGGTAAAGCATACAGAAGTAGGAGTGTGTAGGGGAAAATCTATGACACCTGCCCCCCCCCCCCCCCAAGGCTCGATAAGTGAAATAAATCAAGAGTCCTGCGGTTTGGCTTTATGACTGACAGGTCTTATGTAATGAACATACCATGGATCAACTTCAAAGAAACTGCCCCTAGGAGGTATGGATTCTTCTTGAACATCTTAAACCTTCCAGATCTTTTGATCTCTTAGGCCATTCCCAAGAAAGAACCCCAAAGCATCATTGTCCCGTCAGCTGCTGTGGTAGTTTTTCCTGCTTGCGAGTTTTTACTGGCAATACTTTGGAAACTACACCCTTTTACAAACTTTTAAGAGCACAAATAAAAGCAGAATAGGAGTGTTATAGGGCTTTATGTTGTAAATATCAAAATAATGCTTATCATTTGAATGCTGCTACTATGCACATAATACCAAGCATCCCTTGGTTTTAAGTTCTTTCAGTAGTACATTAATACCCCTTCCAATAAATCGCTGGTCTGCACCAGGTCCACACTAAGTTGTAAAATTTTGAATTACTGAATGGCACGGTTGGCACTATTTTAGAGCTGCCTTTACAAGCACCAGGAGTGGACCAGGTGCGGACCAAAGAATTACTGAAAGGAGCAGTACCAAAGTCCGCCCTAAAATTCCTCTCACGGTCAAAGGTCACCTTTTTCAGTGCCTGTCTTTGGGCATACATCCATGTAGCTTGAAAAGTCATAATCTCTTCTGCTCTTACCGGAAGATGACATCACCTGCATGTGGGAGTGTTCAGTTACCATGACAGTTACTCCTTTTTGGACTGGTTTATTGAAGGGGTCGATCAAAAAAGAAGTGCGGTCCACTGTGAATTACTTAAAGCAAATTTTACTGCTTGGTGCGGATTATTTTAGTGCGGACGATAAAAAGTGGGAGAATTATTGAAAACAGTATAAGATTTTCACCTATGGTATATATGCTTTATGATCAACAAATTCAGCACGTAAGGGCCATCTTTTGAAGCTGTCATTTGAAATGACTTCAGAACCATTATCCTTTGAGATGTGCTACTTCTACAAGGAATGCTCTATATTACCTTATTAAAGCATCTACCAGTTTAGGCAAATTTTATTTACCTGATCAACAGATAGTAATTTTGTAGACGATTCTTTCTTGAGTTGCAGGATCCTCCTCCCCTAGACCAAGAGATTCAGAATGACTTTAAGACCATTCTCCCATGAGCTGCCTATTCCTTTGGGAGTGCTCCAGATTACCTGTAATGGGAATGGAAGCCTTGAACACATTTGAATGTACAAGAGCAAGAAAGGCCCAAGATCATTAAAGCAATTTTTGAGAAATCAAGAAAAAAAAGCACCTCTAAAAAACTTTGTTTAAATAAGAGAATTTTTCATCTTCATGTCTAGGCCTTTCGTTTATGGCGTAGAGGTGTTGTATTCCAGTGTATAAGTCTCTGGACTTTGAACCACATTAGCGATTTAAACCTGCCACAGCAGACATTAAACTACATTTGCCCCACTCTACCCACTTGTACTAAAGGGGTATCTGGTAGGATTGATTCCTTGAATGCACTGAGTGTTACAGACAGTTGCTGCTGCTGAACAGCCAGGGTAGAAATATCCAAAGTCCTGTGGAAGCACATAGAAATGCCATATCATAATGTGGTATGTGGTAATCAAGAACAGAATATGTACATATATCAGTGATTATGTGGAGATGAAATAATTATTTCATCTAAAGTTTTATCAAAATGCTAAGATTATTCTCATTGAGAATTCTTGACAAGATGATAATCAAGAACTTTTTAAATGGACTTGGGTCCTTGTTGCTCTCATGGCTTCATCTTGTGATGGATTGAGTTTGACAGCAGGTGAGATGATAGATGTGATTGTGTCACCAGTGTTGACCTCTCCTTGTTGACCAGAGAGTGGTTTCTCACACTTCAAAAGGTTTTACTGACCTTTACCTGGCTGGCATCAGCCATTTGCAACAAGACACAAAATGCCCTCCTCCCCTTTCCCTCCATTTTATATTATGAGCAAGGTGGTGTCTGAAAGAGGTGAAAGAAGTGTGATGCTCCCATCTCCCCCCCCCCCAAAAAAAAAAGAAATCATGAGTTTTATAGGCTAAAAATCTTAAGAATGGATGATGTTTTTACAGCTTGTCAGCAACTTGGTCTAACAATCACACTCATTTTTTTTTAAAATTTGATGTAGAGTAAGAGACTCCCCTTTTCATTTAAAATGTAAAGGAAGGGATTGGGAAGGGGGGGGGGATTGTCATCCTTCATGAGAGTAGCCCAGGTGGTATCCAGAATGAATTTTCACCTTGACTCTTAATCAGTGTATTGAAGAATGACTTTTGTGTAGGTGTTCATCTTGTATTAAAGGCTGCTGTATACAGATATTTCACCTGCTGAAAGTTGATATGTAGGTAAGAGTTAGTTTGTGGGTCAGTGGAAACATGCAGTAAGAGTGTCTGAATTACATGAATCAGACTATTAAAGACATTGGTTAACATTTTTATGATTTTAAAAAATCTTGTTTTGTTACTTGAAAATGGGATAAACATAAGGGTTATGGTGTAAAAATACCAGTCTGAAAGTTTCAAAGTATAATATCCACAGGAAGTATTTTTAAATATAAAAAATGTGAACCAACGTTTGAAAAATATACGAGGGTCGGTTGCACAGAATAGACATAAGGAGTGCGCATGCGGGTATGACTCACCTTACCGTACTGTGTGTATTGGCGTATCACACGGCGGGAGGCACATAACGGCATTTTCAAATTCAAGCAAAGTGGTCCTCTTAGTGATTGTCTCGTGAGACGAAGGATAATAAAATCGCCGTTTGCGTCTAACTTACACTTTTTCATTCCAAATTATGGTTGGTTTCAGGGTTTTTGAGTACAAATACAAGTACTCATACACATGTTTCATCTTTAGTTTGAGAATTTTTTAGATCAGCTACTCACAAAGTTAGCCAGTGCCTTTAAACTGAGCTCTATGGAATTCCTGTACTGTACCTCCGCCCTCCAGTGACAGAAGGAAGCACCTCTGTAGTATGAGTTTATCAGTATATGAAGAAAATAATGTCACTGTTTTATGTGGAATTTATAGAGTTGCTTCCTGGATATGTCTATATTTCAGAAATTGTGGGTCATGTGACCTAAATTTCTTCATCATCATGTACAGCATAAAAAGGACCCCAAATTCAGAGAAAGTCAATTTTTGGAAAACATCAGAGTTGCTTCATTTTGTCATTGGACAGCAGACCTACTCCTGACACAACTAGAGAATGGCAGAGCTGGGCTCTGCTCAAGGCTTTTTGGAATTATGTTAAAAGTGTCAAAGTATTGTCTGTGCCTGCAGACTAGGCAGGTGTAGGGCAATACTAGAGAGAAGAGATGGCATAAGAGAAGACAGGAAAATGTATATATAAAGTGAAAGAATGAAAGACATAATAATGAGGAATGTAAATATAAATGCTGTGTGAAATTTTTGGATTTGGGGGAGGGGATGAGTTGTGATGGAGAGAAAAGAATTTCAGGCAGGGTTAGTTATGTGCCAGTGAACTTGAGTCACTCCAGCAACATAAACAAAAAAAAAAATCACTGTATATTATTTGTTTATATTCAGTCTTAAACACTGGATAGTTAGAACCAAGGTATGTTATTTACTACAGCTGATGGGAGGGGGGTGGGAGGGGGGGTGCTTGAAAACTAGGGAGGGGTCACCTTAAATTATAAGGATTCCAATAGAAGTGCACTCAGTCAATGTACTTTACAAGCACCTGTGCTGCTGTCAGTACCTGACCAAGCTTAGTCTCTAGGCATGGACTCTCATTCTTCATTAACTAGGATAGGACCTACAGTGTTTCCTTGGGTCACCTCGACCTTTTGAATTGTAATTGTATGTCCACTCCAGTTAATCTTAAACATGGTGTCTGAATCTTTATAAAGTGCAGTCTGTACATCAGCCCTATTCTCCTGACAAAGCCAGAGACTGGTAAAGTTAGGCTAGGCTCAAGACTTACTGGAATTCTGTAAATTGTAAAATAGAGTCTGCAAGGGTTATACCCGGCCGTAGGTGCATTTAAGCATCAGAGTACCTGTACATTTGCCTTAATGCAGTCAGGTCAGACAGGTGAAGGCTATAGAATATCTGTTTATATCATACTTCTTTATAAATCTGCTGGCACAGGCACTATTTTGACAGTTAGGCACAGTTCAACCAAGCCTTGACCTAAGCCTAACTTTGTAAGTGTCTGGCTGTGCAGAATAAGAGGTCACTACAGTACAGGGTCTATGGATAGCAGTCTTCATAATCTTACGGGTTCAGACTCTTTTGCACCTGAAAAGAGTCGAAGTTCTCATTTTGAATATATCTTACTGGCATGGAACTCAGAACATGGACCTGCATGCTACATGCTAGGGCAAACTCCACTGACAATTGCTCCAGGTTTTATTCTATTTAAGGTGTAAGGTTAGGGATATAAAAGGTTGCAGTGGGAGGGGGGGGGGGTTAGGTTAGAGAGCATTGCAACCCACCATCTTTCTTTGCTGAGTTTGGAGATTGGTCCTTTAAACGAAGTGCACTTTAAGTAATACCTGTACGTTCACCTCCACTCTGTCTATAACCAGGCAGGTGAGGACCAAAGAATGTCTGTTCTTGCAGTTCAGACCATCTCATACAACTTACAAGGGTTTCAGGCCGATATTTAGAACAATACTTTCATGGAACCCCAAATACATTCATGTAGGGCCTACTCTACAGGCTACATATTGGCGATTGACATAAACTACGTGCACTTTCTCATAGAAGGAATACCTGTACCTTCGTCTCCACTCATCGAAGCACGCAGGTGAGGGCTATAGAGTGTCTGTCAAGCTCTTTCCCTATTGTCTCACCTGTGCCCGTTTGAATGATCCCTCCACTTCAAACCCATCAATCATGCCACACTCTGTCAACACACCTTCTATGTACCTATTATACACCTGAGCCTTGTTCTCTCCTCTTCCTCTCTCTTTCTCTCTCTCTCTCCCTCTCCCTCCCTCTCTCTCCCTCTCTCTCTCTCTCTCTCTCTCTCTCTCTCTCTCTCCCTCTCTCCTCTCTATCTGCGAGGAGGATCAGGGTGGCTGTGTACACCTCTTCTACATCTGTACCCTTCTGTAGACTACAGTGGGCAGGCCTTCTTTGTATTACCATGTACACGTGGGTAGTGAAGAAATTTCCTCAAATCCTGTTTATGGAGTTAGAATTATTTGGATGAGATAAGAATGCAGAAACTTGCTTATATGATGCAAAGGGCATTTTCTTGTAAATCAAAGAAATCAGAAAATTCATTATTTCATTATTTCTTCGAAACCTATCCAGGATAAAGGTGACGGTATGGTATATATCCAAAATGATAGTGTCAGAACTTGATTTTCATTAGAAGAGCTTTATAATGCATAATATTTGTTAGTGCTTTTCTGTGCACAATACACTTAGGGTGTTTTGGCACTGATGCAATGATATCATATTATCATGACTGAACAACACTGCAAGTTTTTGCAAGAGATGTGAAATAAATTGAACTTGAACTTGAACTTGAACATGAACAGGATCCCATTATTTTCTTTCAACCAATTATGTCATCTTCATGAGATTAAATAGTGTCTGTATGTTCGTACATTGTGGTACATCCTTTTCGTCTTTAATGTCCCCAACACAAGCTCAGCTTTTCGGGTATTCGCCATCTTTTTTGTATCATATATATTGGAATTATGTACTTTATAATCAAATATTATTTTCTCAGAATGAAATGAATGTGAATTTCAATTTCAGTCTTCCTGTCCCTTATGACTAATTATCAACATGCTATTTTAAAACTTACATGGGGACCTTTAATACCAAAACCTATCAACACCAAAACAATATATCTCTGCCATAGTGTTGACTTAAGATTGACCTTAAGTGAACCAAGAGGGCAATGACCTCATTTGTTTACATTCCTCAAACTTAAGTGTGTAATTCCTGTGACATGATTGGTATGTAGGTTTCTCATATATCTAATCTGGATAAGCACATTGCACTCCCAATTAAAGAGTATTGACTTTTGTAGTTTTGATTAAAGGAAGAAACCAGTTCAAGATTAACAAGGCCCATCCCTACTGCCACTTACATTTGTAAAAAAGAATTCACTATAACTTAACCATGGATCTATTACCTGAACCAAACCTAATCTATTATCATAACAGTGGAAAGAACTAGCATACATGGCCTATGTAAGAGTGGCCTGTGGTCTGTGTCTGAAATTTCTCCTGCCCCCCTGCCCCCTTGCCCCCTTGCCCCCCCCCCAATAAAATTAAAACCATATATCATCCACTGTATCTGTAAACTGTAGTTGTTTATGATATCTCTTATATCTCTCAATTTCGAAAACTCGTTTCAGTTGGTTTTTTTTTTCTTCTTCTTTTAGGTTTAGCGGTGCTTTCAGTTTGAATATTGAGGCCTAAATCGGCCTTGTAGTAGTCTTATTCTCAGCTCTTTCAGATTGAATATCATCTCTTTTCCTTGAGTGAACAAACATCCTGTATCTTGAGTGACACAGGTATAGAATCATCCATCTTATGTCACTGTATTTGCTGAGCCCAGGAGGGTTTATTTCTTTCTATTGATGTAGTCCTTGCTGCTGCCAATCACGTATGGTTAATATTAGAAAAAAAAAGTAGTGTTCAAACTAGGCTATTATTGCCAGAAAGATTTGCAAGAAATATAATTAAGATGCTAGTGAAAGTGTTGATCTGTACAAGAATACTTGCTGAAATTCCTTTTGGTTACTGCCACCATGGAGGGGGGAGGGGGGAGGGAGGGAGAAGGGGGCTTCTGTAAATCCTTGAAAATATGGTTGCTCAATGCCTCTGGAACCGCTTACATATGTGCATCTTTTGCGAACAGGAGTAGTCACTATTTGTTCTAGAAGATGTTGTCCATCCTTACATGTAGTAGCACAAGACAATGGCAAAAATATTTGATTACCTAAGAATTAAACTTTTGACTTCTGAATCCTTTCATTCCCATAGAGTTAATACAGGGGCCACTTTGTTTCAGTAGGCCGAGTAATTCTTTTACAACTGGAAAGGGTTAAATTTTGCAAATGTTATATAAATTCTTGTGATCTTCATAACACATACTGTATTCACATATGTAGGCCTACACACACTGGACACTGTTGAGAAGATTTCGTGAAATGAAATGACAGAAATGTTGTAGAGAGTGCACAGGGTTTGTCCGTGTAAACGTAGTAGGTGATCGAACTGTACGGTCATTGTACGAGCTTGTCACTAGAACATGATGATTGGATGTAAATATCAACATGAACTCGATGACCCATTGATACCATGTTAACACTGTCAGAAAAACCCTGGTGCATGAGGACGTTCACATTGCCAGGTTCTGAATTGAATCAAGCATACCTGCATTATAATTAGGCCTGTTTATCATTTAGAACTGATCAGTGATGAATGCCTACCCATGGGGGGGGGGGGGGGGAGGAAGAGTATATTTGATTGTACTATTGCTGTGCTTGAAAATGAGAAACGAGACTATTATACAAATAATGAATGTTTATGAGTGCAATGGACAGAATATTTCATGAGGTGAAAGATGAAATGATCCATTCAACGAGGCGAAGCCGAGTCGAATGGATCAATAATTTAATCTTTCACCGAATGAAATATTCCGTCCATTGCACGAATGAAAAAACATTTATTATTTGTTTTATATGACACCTAAAAATAGATCAAATCGCAATAAATCAGTAGCGCTATACGCTAGCGCGCTGTTCACTGCAAACGCAAGCGTTTTACGTACGTAGTGTACCGGGCTCTCGGCCAGCGTGCAATGGAGCAAATCGTATGGATCCAAAATTGCACGGTAAATGGAGCCACTTTTGCATGGATGACGTCATAGTGCAATGGGACAAATGATGAATATCAAACAACCAATCAAATGACAGGGATCTATCTAGGTGTCATATAAACTCCACTGAGGTATAGGTGTAGGACCGGAAATGTAATGACTAATGACAAGCCTTTGTTCCATGACAGCTTTATGATTATGCCAATGAATACCAATGAAGTGCACAGTTATATATTTGAACAAATACTTTAATAGTAGCCTATGTTTCAGTATTTTTCACTGGAAGAGCTATCATTTCTGTGAAATGTAAGCTGTCCCTTAAGTCTTCCATATTAAGGAAAATAAGTAAACAGAATATACAGAGGGACATTCACTGACATACTGCTGAGTAATTACTTTTCTTTTGAGACCCTTTTCGCTTGAAATTGATTGTAATGTCAGAGCCGGGTTTCTTGGATAATGTGGTACTTATTTAGAAGTGATATCAACGGTTGTATTCTTTAGATGGTATGTTAAAAGATAAGAGCAGATAATGTTTATAAAGATAGCATGTGGGATTTACGGTAGATTTACTTTGCATATTTCCTTCTTGCAGTTAATTATTGTCTATTCCTGTAATTAACAGTAGACTGTTTTATATTTCCCTGAACTAATCAGCACAATAGGAATAGGGATGCCTCTTTCTTGGAATACTGTCTATTGTCTAGTTGCGCATGCATCTCACTCTGTCTGTTTCCAGTATATTGACCAAGGGCAATTGCATTGAAATGATAATGTGTTGAATTATTTGAACCTGAGTGAACATGATGAATACGTTGTCTGTTTCTCCAGGAAGATTCTGTTACTTCTGCATGAAGGTATAATTTGGAAATCCTCTGGGGGTGTGTTTATTGAGGGAACTCGATTTCTAGAAATTAGAAATGGGTACTTGAGTCGCAAACACAAATCGCGCTCACAATGGGTGGTCTCTCTGGATGTCGTGTTTATCGTCGTGATCTGAGTTCCCGAACTCTCAAGCCCATGCCCAGCTGCAAGATGACCCGGCAGTGAAGGTCAGATCTGGCGGGCTTATTACTTAAGGAAACAGGAGTCCGAAGTTCCCAAACGAAACGCGACCGAAGTCGCATTGTGTTTATTGCCACGACTTGAGTCACCGATCTCATTCAACGGGTAATCAAGTCCCCCTTTTTTGCGGAACTCATTTCCAGTACGCTAATTCGGTAATCAAGTGGCTGTCGTGTTTATCGAGGGTAACGGGTAAGCTAGTTCGGAACTTGGGTCGCTTATTAGCCCTCTGTTACCCTTATTAAACACACTCTGGGACTTCTTTCCCCCTGACAGTTTCTAGCCACTTACTGGGAATTGTGGTTTGTGGTACAGTGGTCTGTTCACTTGGCCTTTCATCCAAAGATTTAGGGTTCAAATCCCAGCCAGTATCACGGTTCTTTGACAAGATATAAATCTAGATTTGCCATTCTAGACCCAGGGGTAGCAATTGGTACTTCAGAATCTAAAATGCTTTAAACCAGTAGAGCTCTGGGATTGTCAGTCCTCAAAGATACATGTATCTCACTGTGCAGGAAAACACTGTTATTGGAATAATGTTAAGTTGTCATTCTCATTGTCTAACAACCTGTTTTCAATAAGTGGATTCATCGTCTGCCTATGGTGTCACATGCACATTTAATTGGTTTAAACCAGGGCCGTTTCCCAGTCAGTCACCGAGTAAGTCATGGATATTCCACTTTCCATTTCAACCTTATTACTGCTGCACATGAAGAAAGAAAACCCTTTCGATTTTCAAGTGTGTTGGGGGCTTTCTGCGAAGCCTGAAGCTGTTGAAGCCTTAAGCTAGTTGCCCCAGACGTGCAGTCAAGTGGCACATATTTACTTGACCTCAATTTTCACCTGGATTTGCAGGTACATGCAATGACTGCATGCTTGCTTACATTATTTATATACATGCTATCTCATCTTTCCGTGATGTCTACGTAATGTACACTTTAGTGCTTTTGAATTATTTTATAAAGTATGATTTTGGAAGTAAACTCATGTGTACAGAAGGTTCGATTTGTATTGTGGTCTTGTAATCGCAGCTCCAAAACACGGAATTTCTTATGTGAATGCTCTCAACTCTTTAAGGTTCCGTGCTAGCTGCCATTCATCTTTTTCGTCAAAGCTGTTTCATATTGACATAAAATTGACCTTGTAATCCTTTTATATTTGACTGACACATGACAGGGAGAGATATGTTACATGCTTGTAGGTGATGCCCTCCGTCTCTCCCTTACTTCTCCTTCCCCCTTTCTCTCTCCATCCCTTTTTCTTTCTTTCTTTCTCTCTCTCTCTACTGTTTCCCTTTTTCCTCTGTCCTCCCTCCCTCTCCCACTCCCAGACTCCCCTCTTTTTTTCTCTTTTTTTTTCTCTTTTTATCTCTTTTTCTAACTCAAAATTCTTACACTTGAATTAGGAACAACTCCAAAATTCAATTATAAATCTTAATCTAATAGATTAAGAAATCAACCTCATTTTGATAATCATTTCGTAGTTTAATTTGATAGTTGTCCATAATAACAATCAACTTAAATTCATTTCTAATCTAAGAAATTTGGAGTGCTACTTTCCCATCTTTCCTCTTTCTCCCTTCCCCCCTCTCTCTCTCTCTCTTTCTCCCACTCTTTATACACAGTGGAAACTCAGTATAAAGAGATCTGATATAACAATATTCCTGATATATATAACAAGGTAATATTTCGGTCCCAGCTCTTTATATTCTATTGTTTTTAACCCTGATACAACGAGATTCCTGCTAAAGCAAGGTAATTGTGGTGGTCCCAAAGACCTTGTTATACTGAGTTTCCACTTTATCTCTCTCTCTCTCTCTCTCTCTCTCTCTCTCTCTCTCTCTCTCTCTCTCTCTCATCTCTCTCTCTCTCTCTCTCCTCTCTCTCTCTCTCTCTCTCTCTCTCTCTCTCTCTCTCTCTCTCTCTCTCTCTCATTCTCTCTATTATTAGCAGTCATTTGATCACAGTAGTTACCTTACTCCATCAAGCTTGAAGTACCTTGTTCCCTGGAAGCAGAGTAAGCATTTCATCAGCATATTTACATACAATTCATGCATTCTGCCCTGTATTTGCTGTAGCCTAGCTGTGCAAACATTTTGGTTTGGTCTCGGCTCCCAGACCCAAATGCCAAGCATTGTCAATTTGACCTAATTAGGTTCATCTTTAAAATTAGTAGACCTATGAAATTAGTAGATGTATTGAATTATATGTAGGCCAGTAGAAATGTGGGTTTGGACTCTTTGTAGGATCGACTATCTAAAGCCACTGCCCATTTCCTGACTCCTTTTTCTCTGATGCCATATGTAACATGTGCATTTTTAACAATACCTGTCATATTTAAGTGGAATAAGAAAGATATTGTATCAATTCTGTTTTTAGTGCTTAGCTAGGGGCCTGATCGACCCCCCTCCCATTCTGTTCTTATGGTAACAAATGGGTCCTTATATGATATTAAGATTGATTCATTTTTATAGAATGATGACCATTTACAGGCTAGCAGAATCCCTCTTATTTTTCTGTCGAGTGTCATAAAGGCTTTAACTCCTTAGTAAATGATATGAGCTATGCCCTTCTGGCTCTGACCGTACTTGAATACTACTTCAATTATTAAACCGGGGAGGAATAATTATACTGTCCATGTTTTCTTCTTTTGTTAATGTTATACAACTATGTGGAATGTATTCTCACAGGCTAGTCAATGTATGAAAACCTTGGAAGATGGTAAAAAAAAAAAAAAAGAGAAAAAAAATCCTGGCTGTTTGAAATACCCTAGCCCATCACCAAACTCAGTCCTCATCAAAAGCATGAGGGTCTTTAGAGACCGTGGCATTTGCAGAGTGTCATTGGAGCGTGCTTTTGGCAGACTTCGAAGGCTTCCCACTCTCTCTCCTTTTTAATCTTAATCGCACACGCAGGAGTATTGGCTCCTGGAACCTGCACGCCTGCCTGCACTAAGCCGAATATTTACCATATTTCGGGCTCACATTTCTCTTGTGCTCGGCTAGAGCCAGAGCATCGTTCGCTCAGCACGCATTGTATTACAGGAGAGTGACATGATCATTGCATAGCTTGATGGGATGAATGTGTGGATTTTTTGTACGTTTTTCCCCGACATGCTAGCCGATTTTCTTGCCATGGAACTTACCTAGATTGTAGATTGGTGAACTACAAGAATTCAACTGATTTCTTGGCTGTTCTGCCCATAATTAGTAGTACAAAGTGAGTAATATTACATCCATTCTTGGGTGCATAGTGAATGGTATATAGGAATCGTGCATTATAATTGTATACAATTGGTATGTCAAGTATTAAAACTGTGAAGACTTTGAAGGCAACTTTCTTGTTTTTTTTTTCCTCTTTGCAGATTATTAAAAAATGTCGTACTACTGGCATCTTCATGTTTATTTCCGTGACTGTGTGCACCCCACAATTTAGGCACTTGTTGAATGTACACTTTCACTCAATCTTTAGAAAAATTACTGGTACATGTGTAAGGGTTGTGGAAAGTGTGTTGTAAAGCATGTGAGTGCCAATTTTCTTTCCTCTCTATCACTGCCAAATTGTCAAAACTGCCATATTGTTATGCTTTCATATTTCATTCTGTCATCACTGCCTTGACATCGGTATCTCAAATGTCAGTTTCATATGAATTCCTCTACTTTCCTCGTGTACAGAAGCTTTGCCCAAGATTTCGATGCTTGCATTAAAATGTCAGCCTCTTCTTTTTCCAAGACCTGGTTATTGTGCAAACCCACTCTTCCAGAATCAATTCACTTCCAATTCAATAGCTGCAACCTCTAACAGAATAAAGATCATGCTTCGTCGCTCACGAGCACATCCCTGATCACTAAAGCGGTTGAGAACGCTCCTGTCTGGTCTCATGGTGGTGAGAATCAATTTTTGCGGATGTATTTGACCTAGAAATCGCAAGAGAAGGGGCAAGGAGGAGGGAAGGCAATTGATAGAATTTGGGTCGTCTTCTGGTCTTTTCATCAACCTTGTTCTAGATTCATATTGAGAAGGAGACCATGTCGTCTTTAGGTTTCAAAGAGCTTGAACTCTGAATTACATTGAGGTTGGAAGACGTGCTCGTTCAAGCGGTAGCCATTCGTATTATTCTTGAATAGGAAATGGGTGCTAGGCAACATCATCTCAACATCCTCATTTGATCTGGAAGGTCACAAATCAGGCCGCTAGAAGTCTGCTTTGCACATGACAACTTGAGCGTGAATTCAAACAACTTGCTCCTAATTATCCGTGAAACAGCAGCAATTTTTTTTCTTTTTTAGCCAAGCTATCTAAAATATAAATTCAGATCTAATCCTTGTATACTTGGCGCCATTACTTGAATTTATTTGTAAAAAACATTATTTTGTAGATGTCTTTTTCAGAAGTTTTGGATAATTATTGGAAATAAAATATATTGATTTTTCAGATCTTTTGAAAGTGCCGTCGACACTTCTTCATGTATCAGGAATGGAAATAATAGTAGAATTCAATTGTACTAATAAATAATGAATTCTGTGGAAAGTAATGGATTGAATTCAGTTATATCACATGATAGGCATGTTTCATTACACTGCAGTGTCAGTTTAGATTAAATTGTACATTAGACCCATACCACTGGGTTAGAGTCACGTTTGCCATGGCATGATTGGCTTGTCATAGCCAGACACTGTCAACCTTTAGATACATTAATTGCACTTGGCAGCATCCAATCGCTACACCTCTCGAAGACATCTCCTGTTACCAACCACTTGTGACAGAAACAATTAATGGCAGATTCCCCATCAATTTAACGCATCCTTTCTCCCCTAGACCTTGCGGAAATTCCAACTGCCTGCAACCACTCCTGCCAAATTGGGGTTCGTGGCGGTGGTTTTCGTTGCCGTCGCGCATCTATGCAAATTACCTGGTGCCAAATTGGGTCACCTGAAGCCATGGTGCCAGGCAATATGCATCTATGCAAATTAGCCGATGAGATGCACTGCCATGCGCTCACCGTCCCTGGTGAAGAGCTGGCAGGCTTATAAAAGGAAGGCTTGCATTGCCAATTCTATCACTTTGATACGCCCTCGTTGTAACTGAACTTACAGGATGAATCCAACCGAGATAAGGGTATTTATGATACGCAAGGGCGTGACGTGCATCATTTGAGAAGCCTGGACAGGGATCATTACCCAGTAACGACGGTTATTTGACATCATGGCTCATTAGTGGGTCATTAATGGTCTTTCTGTCCATCCCTGCAGGGATTCCATTTTCCATGGTAACTATCATTAATGAGATCTCGGAGCCGGCTCATCTATTATTCTCTGAGGCAAGATGATAAGAATTGATAAGGATCTTTGTAATAATGATCATATTGTGGCTCCTGCTTAAGGAGAGTGAAATTTTTCTATGACATTTTCCCCCTATACTTATGGATAGGGGAAAAATGTATGTATGTCACAGATGAAAAGCTGATTTGAATTATTATTTTACATAGAATGAAGAGAATTAAAAGAGGATTCAAACATATTTTAATTGTTTGATTTTCTAAAAGTCTGCCCTGTTTAACTGCAAGATACCTACAATTTTGTTTGCTTCCTAAGAATGAATTTTTAAAGAACATTTTCTCACACCCATATCTCTTCCTGATATTTTTTTTCTTCTGTAAATTTATTTTTTCAGTCTAAGGGGGTGTTGCAAGAAACTTAATTGCAATTGATTGTAAATTTCACTTGCAAATTTGCAATTGATAGATCAATTTAAACTATAGCAAATAAATTTTATACTTTCTGTTTCAAGAAGCAGATCAGCAATCATTTGCAAATTTGCAATTAATTGCAAGACTTGATTTGATTTCGGGACCTAAAATTGGCTTGTAATTATTTGCAACGCCCCTAAGAGAAATATTTGATGCCTTGCCCGAGTTTCTCCTTTCAACCTGCCCTTCAGTAATTTCTGCAGCTTTCCCTTCTCTTTCTCTGTCTTTTTCCTCCTCCTCCTCCTCCTCCTCCTCCTCCTCTACTTCTTCTTGTTCTTTTCTTCTTTTTCTTTTTCTGCTACTGTTTGTGTACTGTTGTTGCTGCTTTTCCCCACTATCTCTTTCCCTCTTTTTCTTTCCTTTTTCTTTCCTTTTTCTTTCTTTTTCTCTTTCTTTCCCTCTCTCTCTCCTCTCTCTTTCTTACATGCTACAAAAGGTCTCTCACATCAAAGGGACCCCACAGACAGTGTAGTCACTTCATATATTAAGGCCCTGTTGTATTACTTTTCTATCTAAGCAGTTTCTTTCTAACACAAACTACTAACTTAATTGTTAGCTTTTTGAACTTGAGTGGCCTTTTGTGACTGAGCAAAGAAAAGGGGAGAACAAAAGCCTATTTGCACAAGCTATTTAGAAAAGCCTTTTGTTTGAGCACCCTCTTGCTGAGTTAGCTAGCCTAAGGTCTTGGTGAAATTACCAGTGTTTCTTTTCACGGTTCTGAATTCCTGGCAAACTTCTGTTTGGGATGATGGTAAGAGAGAGGTATGCTCTCGCTAGTCGTGTTTGATTTTCTTCCTCGTTGAAGGAGAGAGTGGAGTGCAGAGGGGCCGCGTGCTGCAGGTGTAACACAGAAGGAATTCCACTGAGATGTTGCAGGTTGCCGCAAGACATGTTTGACTAAAGGTTGTCATCTTTGAGGAATGGTGATGAGATTTGGGGTTGAGTGTGGAGAATGGGATGGGAGGGGGGGGGGGGGGCTTCTTGGGATAGGATAGGGGATCAGTTTCACCCCCAGCTGGGACAGGGTGTCAGTCACGGAGAAGACATCACACCTGAGAGGGGACTCCTGTTGTAACTTGTCCAGTAAAGTATGCATAATTTGCATTCCATCCTAACCATCAGAGGAATATTTGGCTGTCAAGTTTCTAGATGATCTTCAGTACTGTCATGCATTTGCATTGTGTGAGAAACAGTCTTCAAGAAATTCTGAATGGTGGATGATGAGTCTGTTGAGTCAGTTGGGTCACTCTGGACTCTTTGGAGGAAAGAAATACTTTGAATACCTTTTCTCTTTTTTGTCGCCGGAAGGGACAAACCTTGCAAGAGTTAAAGATGCGATTTCTAAGTGCATTTGGCTCATTATAATAGGAAAAAGAAGGAGAAACAGAAATTTTGCAAGATTTGAAATAAACAGAGCTGGCAAGGATCATGCTAATTGAAGAAAGGGTTTAGATACTTGTACTCTGGCTATATTTGTTTTATGAGTAGTGCAAATATAAGGGACATTTATTAAAGATAAATTATCTCCTTTCACAAGGTTTCCCAACTTTAGCAGCAAGTAATTGTGAAGCATACAATGATGTTCATATGCAAATATTTTCAGCGATTTTGATGACAATACACTGCTCTTTAGCATTTATGCAGTATGATTTCTCCAAAAAGTTTCAAATAGCAATGAAAGTTTATCAAAAATCTGTTTTTCTTTCATGCTGTTCTCCGTACAGGTACAGTGTACATTGTTCTTGACATCAGGGATATAACATTGGATTTTAAACGGCATTCAAGTAAGGTAAGATTTGTCTCTTTTCATAAGATATTCTGGATTTTTTATAATGCCTAGTAAATACATCTCAAATGTCTCTAAGCACTTTCCAGAAATGTTATTACGCCAATCATCGGATTCAGGCTTGCCTGCATACGGTACAAAAGAACTGATGGATTAAAAGTGAAAAGGGGCTGGGGTTTAGACTTTCTTTCTTTCTTAATCGATTTCTTCTCATATTGTCTGGTATTTACCAACCCCAGGGAAAGCACTCTACCAAATTCTACTTTTGAAGTTGTACCAACGCTTTTTTTTTCTGTACATATGCAAGTTCCATTCTTCTACACAAATGTCTTGACTAATGCATTCCATCTTTTCAGACCATACTGGTTTCCATTCATTTTTTCACTGATTGATATTGCTCAAAAGATGTCAAAAACTAAATAAAATGTAACATACTAGTGAACTTGAGATCATTGAAAGAAATTATTATGCTTCAGGGGAAAGAGGAGGCATGGGATTCCCATTTCTCTTTCCTCTTCAGATTTCAATCAAACGTAAAACTGAATGAATGAAGGACCACATCAAAGGAACCATAATGCATCGGCCAGACTCCCGCGTAATTTGGTAGAGTGATTAATCCCCGGGGTCCGTAAAACGCCAGGAAAGATAAGAAGAAACGCCGCCACCACCACTACCGCCACCACGGAGTGGGGGTTGCCTGAAAAGCCATCACGCCCGTGTGACAGCTATGCACGCAATATGACGTGCCGCAGCAATATTTGACATCTCGGACTTCTATAAATTCTTTGGTTGTTTCTAAATATTGTTTTTTCCAGAGGTAGAGCAGCATACAAAGGGGTCAGATATTTAGATGCCTGTAGGGATCTATTTTTAGAAGGAAACCTCCTATGGTAGGTGCCTTGTTCCTCTTTGGTATGCTAAGCTCTAAGTGGTAGAAACTCATACATTGCAGGTAGCCCATAATACATCATAAGAAAATCCTGAATTTCTTGCAGAGATTTATTTCTCTAATTTAGATTGATGACATACCAGATTGGCATGTATCTTTAGTAGACCAAATTAATCCTCTTCTTGCTCATTGACATGCAAGTATGTTGTCAGGATAAGTTGTCAGAGACCAATTTCCTCTCTCTCTCTCTCTCTCTCTTTGACTTTATCTCACTCACTTTGTCACTTCTTTCGTTTTCTTTCTTTTTCTCTTTCTCTTTCTCTTTCTCTTTCTCTTTCTCTTTCTCTTTCTCTTTCTCTTTCTCTTTCTCTTTCTCTTTCTTTTCTCTTTCTCTCAATCTGTCTTGATCTTCCTCTCTGTGTAACTCAGATAATGATAACAAATGACCAGAATGCTTTTGTTGTATCTCCTTTCAAAAGAAATGTGTAGGAGGATCGACTCCCGTGATAGCTTATATAAGCTATTTTTTTTAACACACATGCACACGTTGGTAACAATATGCCTATGTAGCACGTTATTTTATTTGATGTACAAAAAAAACAGCAATGCAGATAAAATGCTCAAGGGCATAAGTGCTGTGCTGGGGATCGAACCCCCTATTTTTGTGCCTCCAGTCAAGTACCTTCAAGCACTGGAGACCGCCACCTCCACTATTCACTCTCTGAAGTATATATATACTGCAAATTAAAAAGACACCCCCCCCCCCATAACTGTTCATTTTTGGTTTCTACTTTTTGTTGTCATGTTTTTTTTCCCCTCTCAACAGCTCTCCCCCTTCTCCTCTTCCATCTCCTTACACTCTTTTTCTTTCTTTATTTATTTCTTTCTTTCTATGTCTCTGTCTCTGCCTCTCTCACCCTCTTTCCCTCTTCCCCTACCCACCTTATGTTTCATTTTTAGAAAGGGCATGTTTATTCTGGGTCAGAGCAATGTTTATGTTATTATTTTTATACCAGATTCTAAAATGGATGCCTGTAGCTAAAATCATTGCACCTGGAATAACCATACATTGCAGCAAAACTCAGAAACTGCTTTAATGATTGATTTTAATTGATTGGCTTGTCAGAAAGAATAACCAAGGCAAACTACAAGATTTATGCTGCAGGAATTTTCCACCTGTTGTGCCTGAAATGAAATTAGTTATAAATGTATTAAATATGGGTATTCTAAAGAAATATTGTTTCGTATTTGTTGAAGTTGTTCTGACCATTTCCAAGAACAAAATGCATTGTTGTGTTACCAAAATTGATAAATTGAATAATGCAAAAAAAAAAAAAAAAAAGGAATAACGTTCTGTGCTGATGTGGCTTAGAATATAGGGTTTGATAACTGTACACACAATAGTTGTTTAAAGTTTTCCTTTCTTTACATCAGTGCTAATAAATCTTTTATTTTATTTTATCTTTAAAGATAAAAGTGAAAACTTCAATATACATATCAGGGCTAGGGTATGATTGAACATTTTGCATCAGCATGTATTCGACTTCTACAGAACTTGTAAGAATACTCCTGTTAGGTTTCCATTTCAAAAGTACTTTTACGAAAGGTCTTGATCATAAACTTCCATGCATAGCAGTAGACTTCTATACAGGAGACTGAAAAGTATCAAGTTTTGTTTGGATTGATGATTACTTGCAAATGCCTGAAAATTTATCCAACCAAGACAAGCTTTTGGCTAAATGCAGTAATACAAGTTCCAAAGTTATGGGCAGGGCTCAACACCTTTGGGCACCTGGGACACTTGGGCCCCTCAAAATTTAGGTCCAGACCCTGGAAATTGACTAATTCTAAATAAAGGGCTCAATGCATAGGGATCCCAGAATTTCAATCCCGACCTCCTGCCTTTAAGACGTTGGTTAACATTTTTATGATTTAAAAAAATCTTGTTTTGTTACTTGAAAATGGGATAAACATAAGGGTTATAGTGTAAAAATACCAGTCTGAAAGTTTCAAAGTACAATATCCACAGGAAGTATTCTTAAATATCAAAAATGTGAACCAATGTTTGAAAAATATACGAGGGTCGGTTGCACAGAATACACATAAGGAGTGCGCATGTGCGTGTGACTCACCTTACCATACTCTGTGTATTGGCGAATCACGCGGTGGGAGGCACATAAGGCATTTTCAAATTCAAGCGAAGTGGTCCTCTTAGTGATTGTCTCGTGAGACGAAGGATAATAAATTCGCGGTTTGCGCCTAACTTACTCTTTTTCATTCCAAATTATGGTTGGTTTCAGGGTTTTTGAGTACAAATACAAGTACTCATACACATGTTTCATCTTAGTTTGAGAATTTTTTAAATCAGCTACTCACAAAGTTAGCCAATGCCTTTAAAAGGTAGTGTGAGATCCTGGCTGCAGGTGGGTATAGGAGACAAGACACATTGGTACATGAGCCTTTTCTATCAGAGCCTTGTGTGTCTCTCATACAGATACAAAAATGAACTCTATAACCCCCTCCCCTCGAAAAAGTGTAGTGGTAATGAAACAAAATAGAGAGAGAACTTGAGACTTAAGAAGAGCTAGAAGAAAAGGTAAAGTGATAATAGGAGCAGGATCTTCGAGTAAAGATACTCCCATTATCTTATCAAATTGGCCTGGGAGACTTGAAAGTGCGTTGCACTTTTCTTGTCCCCCTTGGTATCCTGTATACCCTTCATGGCCCAT
Organism: Echinometra lucunter; assembly: GCA_029962745.1. Classification (NCBI taxonomy): domain Eukaryota; kingdom Metazoa; phylum Echinodermata; class Echinoidea; order Camarodonta; family Echinometridae; genus Echinometra; species Echinometra lucunter. The sequence goes on from CM057167.1 coordinate 8,336,083, forward strand.
GATTGAACTCTTGAAGAAGCACCCCTCTCACATTACCCTTTAATACCAGTTTGAAAGATTGAAGATCCTTCTCACCTGCATTCAGACTACTTAAATTCATTGTATAGCTATATGAAAACCATGAAGATATGCAATTGGTGATCATTTTTTTTTCCTAGTCTGAGTGTCACGTTACATTACATTGTATCACAAAGTGACATACAGCAAAGTGCATGTCTAGGTATTGTTTAGATTAAATAATTTAGAAAGATGAGCATCCCCGTGAAGTACAAAAAACCCCCCCAATACACATAACAGGGTGGAGCTTATTGTATGTGTGTATGCCGATATGACCAATCGGCTGTAAAGTACATGTATATGCGCCAGTGCTGACCTTGACGAAACCTGACATGAAACGTGGTGTCAGGTGACCTTGTAAAAAGTGATTTCTTTACTTTCTTTAATTTTTTTACAAAAAAACCCAAAAAACCCTAACTGGTGGGAGCTTATCGTGTGTCTATGTGTATGCCGATATGACCAATCGGCTGTACATTACATGTATATGCACCAGTGCTGACCTTGACGAAACCTGACACGAAACCTGGTGTCAGGTGACCTTGTGAAAAGTGATTTCTTTACTTTCTTTGATTTCTTTACCAACAAAAAAAAAAAAAGCCTAACTGGGTGGAGCTTATCATGTGTGTCTATGCTGATATGACCAATTAGCTGTACGGTATATGCGCTGATGCTGACCGTGACGTAACCTGACACGAAACATGGTGTCAGGTGGCCTTGTGAAAAGCAATTTCTTTATACGATAGTTGTTTCATCGTGTGTATGCCCTTTTGCGGTGTAATGATTCTTCATGCGTTTTCTTTATGAATCTCATGGAAATTTACTACAGTCTGAACAGGATATGACAGTTTCTCTTTCACTCTTGTCGATATCTTTTCGCTTCTCGGGATGAGCATATTTGTGGTGTGAAGATGAGGGATCACGTTCTCCGTTGAGAGCAAGAAGGACTTTAACTCTGTATTAGGTCAGTGTCAGAGGATATGAATTAATACACTTTCTGGCTCTCGCTGGATGATGTATCTATTCAGAGGTAAAGTATTTGATGAATTGACAGCCCGTGTCGGCGTTGTCTATGATTGGATATCATATCTCATCATGCCTGTACCACATGGTTCGCAAGGTATGGTAGTAGCAGCGGTGTACGTGCAAGAGGTTGAAATGTAGAAGGAAGAGGATATTGAGAACTTCACGTCGAAGGAATTTGTGTCATTTTACAATATTTCTCAACCCTCCCTCACCCCCCCCCCCCCCCATTTCTAAGAACTGCCCATCAGTTTTAAAGTCAAGTAATAAATAACTGAGCTAAATAGCCCAGTCTGATTTAACAGTTCTTACTTGTGAAAAAAAAACGATGATTCTTCTTAAGTATCTTGCATAATATGAAGATTCCAGTAATCTATGTGAAAATTATATTGAATTGAAAAGCCACTTCCAAATCTCTATGTAAGAAATAAAGAGTTGTTACTTCACAAGTATACAGCAAAGTGTTTAGTTTTCATGACTTATTCTTGTTTAGTCTTAAAGTAAAAAGGTATCGCACTTCTTTAATTGCTTCTATTTTCTTTAGATTTCTGAATCTGCTACAAAGTGGTGGGATTCCAGGTCAGTAAGCGGTGCTCGATTTCATCCTAACTCAAAAGAAACAGATTCCAGCAGTTCGGTAATCTAATTGGAATTGTAATAGAAGCTAGGCCGAAAGAGAACACTTGCCGAGAAAAAGCAGGGATACATGGAAAGAGGATCCTGATCTGTGGTATAGCATGATATGGAGAAGACTTGAGATATATTGATTTCTTTCTCTCTAGCTCCCTCCTCCTCCCCCCCCCCCCCCCCCCACATTTTCTCTCTTTCTCTTTCATACTCTCTCTCTCTCTCTTTGAGCCTTCAATGGTTCTTTTTCTTTTTAGAAGAATAAAAAATGAAATAAAACATGTGACTTGTGTAGCGCCAGATCCACTATGTGGAGTGCTCTTTCTCTCTGTTCGATGCAATTCAGATACAGGTAATTGCATCTGCGTAACTTGCGACTTTTTGCCGGTCGTGAGCAGGTTAGTGAGAACACGCAAGCTATCTCCCCACGCAGGTGAGCCTTTGATGTTGGCACCTGTAAAAATATGCTGGAAGGTGTGAATTGGAGGTGGGGATTTGCCTCCAAATCCCCTTTCTTGCAGACCAGGACTAAAGTCTTGGGATCTGTGGTCGATCTGTGTCGGTGGTCCTTGTGTTTGAGGGGATTCCAGTCGTCATCTTACAGTCCTTTTGATTAACATTTAGGCTGGGGAGATGTGATTTCAGAAGAAAATTAGATGGAGAGAGAGAGAGAGAGAGAAGGTGAGATGGAAATCAGTATCAATTCTTGGGGATGTAATTGGACCTTAATACCCCTTCATATAGTATCCCCCCCCCACCCCCACCCCAAAGCTTAAAGGGAAATGCCAGATACTGGAGAAGTATCTGTTCTCTGTTCCGTGCCCATCCATCACTAGAAATTTAGACTAACTACATTTAGGTTCTCTATAAACATGTTTGCTTTTGGAAAGAAACATGTAACAAGGATGATGATGATGCCTTTTGAGCATTATAAACTTAGTATTTTGAAAACACTGTATTCATTTTTACTGCTGCTGCAGTGCCAGTGTGCCATTGTAAGGTATAAGCATATCGCAACACATTACCGAGGAGTTGCTGGTAACTCCTTGATATTACGTTTAAATACATATAGTGTCAATCCCAGTGCCTATATGCCTCTCCTGGGTCGGGAGAGGCACCTGTATGGAAATGCCTCTGTAGTCATTGAGGATGATCCCCATTGAATAGAATAATACAGGAAAGTGGAAGATTCCTATTCGGGATGACTCTGCAGATGCTCTGAAAATACAAGGAACTCCTGGGGTTTGGAGAGACACTTGTTTCTAAAATGTCTCAGTGATGTGATCTGTTGTCATTGAAGATGAGTTGCTATTTGGGATGACTCTGCAGATACTCTGAAAATACAAAGAACAATTATCTAGCCCTTTTTAGAGGATTATTTTCTTTTAAAAGCTATAAACACTGTAGCTCCTGTGAACAAGAAGTGAAATATACACTCCAACTTTAAGTAGTTCCTCTTCAAAAATTCTCAGCAGGTGCTCATACCCACGTGTAAAAAATGTCTCTATCTTGGCAAGAGAACGTTTCTGTTATCTACCTGTTGCACACATACTGACAAGAGATAGAGAGAGAGCTTGTCATTTTTGACGTTGTGCCAACCAGGTTAGAGGGTATTCCATCAACTTTGTCATTCCGTGGGAAATACACGCAGATGTTGTGTGTACACTGTGCAGGTCTCCCGAAACAGAATAAATGATATCTCTTCAGGTATTCGGATCATTTTATGGGAGTCATTTGATGCTACCTCGATCACCTTGATGATAATCTAGGTGTATATGTGACGTACATTTTCACTTGATGAGTTGAGCTACTAGAGACATCCACGTGTCTTGCCGCATGCCTTGACCGGGTAGTCTCACATTGTGAGGCCTTGCGTTATGACATACTGACCTAGCAGTAACGGCATCATTAAACTGAGCCTTTACTTTGCTGAGTGAACTATTGTTTCATAGATAGCACATTGGCAGTTTAATAGCACTGTGCATGTTCTTTAACCATAGGCTTAGTCCTTTAAAGCATTTTTTTTTGGGTGTGTTTTCTACTTTAAAAAATATATATGAATTTTGCATATTGCTGTCTTAAATGCTTGTTTGCTGAGGGAAATAAGGTCACTCTTAAGCTACAATGCATATGCTCTCCAATTTGAAGGTCATTATACAAAGGTTCAAGTGGAGGTAGTGTATTCTTGACTGCATTTAAACCCAACACAATTTGTACGGTGATTTTTCCCCCCTTATGCATGCCTTCTGTATTTTACCAGGATTTTTTATTTTTCAAATAAAATATAGGGTAGAAGGGCCAAAAGAAAGGTTAATCTGTCTTCATCCGATGATTCAATTTCCATAATTTAACATCTAAAGTAGATCCCAGCAAGATCTCTATTCCAGATAAATATTCCCAGGGAACTAACTTGGATGATGGAATAGTGAATATCTTTGCCTTTTGGATAGTACTATTATTGTAAAGCTCTATCAGATAGCTAGACCTTGCACATGCATATTCTGAAGCAAGTGATCAATGCGTGCAGATAGCACTGCTTATATACCCCTTTCAAGAAATCCTCGGTCAGGACCAGATCCGCACTAAGTTGTAGAATTTTGAATTACTGAACGGTGCAGCCCAAAGTGGTCCGCACTGTTTTAGAGTTGCCTCTATCAGTACCCGGAACTGACCAGGTGTGGACCACAGAAATACTGAACAGAGCTGCACCAAAGTCTGCCCTAAATTTTCTCGCATGGTCAGTGGTCACTTCTTTCAACACCCGTATTTTGGCATACATGAAATGTCGCGAGCGAAATCACAAGCACTTCTGCTCTGACTGGAAGATGATGTCATGTAATGGGGATATATTTAGTTTCCATGACAGTTATTCCATTTTGGACTGATTTATGGAAAGGCCCTCGTAACAGAAGTGCGTTCTGCTGTGAATTACTGAACACAAATTTTACTGCTTGGTGCGCACCAAAAGTGGAAGAATTATTGAAATTTGATAAGTTGATCCAGTATTGGCAGCAGGTCTTTCACACACACACACACACACACACAAGTCAGGATTGCACTATGACTTTGCTTTTTAATACATTACTGACTTTGTTGGCAATTAGTTGATCATTACTCACCCAAAATGCCCTGTAATTGCATTTTGAATAGCAATTCACATCTCACTAAAATCACTACAATTTTTAGGGTCATATAGGCCTATCTTCACCAGGTCAGCTTGTGATTGCAAATAAGAATAAAAAGATGTATCACACTTTTGCTTCTTTATGTGAGAATTGCCCCTCTTATGTGGCTTGGATGGTGTAATGACTGCCCTGGATTCCCAGGGCAGCCCAGCTAGGCTGTTCAGAGCTTCTGGTCTCTGGAGCAGCTGCGTGAGTATGATGAGGCATTGTTAATGCCTTATATTTTTTAATCAGATATTGAATTTAAATTTGTTATTATATAAAGGTGTAAACACTATATGGTTCTTATGTATGCATCTTTCAAGTTTGCAATTTAACCTACACTAGTACAGTGACTCCATTCATTGACACTTTTTTATTATCTTTAGTTCCAGAGTGCTAGCAGAAAGAGCTAAAATCACAGGCAATATTTGGCATATTTCTAATGATTTACTTTGTATGGTTTAGGCATGAGAGTGATCTGATTGTAACTAATTGTTATACTCTCTAAATTGGCAATGCGGAGTAGAAGTTATAAGAAGTTATAGAACAGACATGGCTTTTCACAGGTAGTAGTTTTATTTCAACTGATGGCTTTTGAACTGAATGCATAAAATCTCATGAATTAAATTAACAAAAAAGTATTGCTGTTTACATTTTATTTTACATTTTAACATACCTGCCAACTGTTCCTATTGAATAGGAATATTCCTATTTTTTGAAAAGGAAATTGCCATTTTAACCCTTGTGTTCCTATTTCTGTACAAATTTGTCTGTAATATTGTATAGGAAATTTAGGAATGTTCCTATTTTAGAAAATTTCTCAGTAATTTGTTCCTATTTCTTGGCTCTCAGGGTTGGCAGATGTGTTTTAAGATAGTGTATTATTAGGCCCATATTGTCATCATGAGTGAAAAGACAGACCTTTTTCTCCATCCATCGATGGAACAGTTGTCTATATCCTGCAAAACAAAAACAAAAACAAAAAACGAACGGATGTTTCTGGTGAAAATCTGCTTCGTATTTGGAGCTTAGATTCATTCAAAACAATTTCAGATTCTCTCGATGTGATGTTGGCAGTGAGTTTTGTTTTGAAAGATTCACTCATTGATATTCTTTCAGAAACAAAGCTTTCCTGCCATAAGATATGTGCCACAGCATATCTCAACCCCATATCACAGGGATAGTTTTATCAGGGACTCTATTTCGCTTATATATTTCCGTGTTTACACAGTGACTCGGCTCAAGTGTTGAATCCTCAAGCAGGGTCGAACGCTGCGAAGAGGGCAACTGTGATCGTGTTAATACCGAAACGAAAAAGGCGAGTTCGACATGGCCCGCGGATCACGAACGGAAGTAGAATTAACATCACAAATGCGGGAAATTTGCCTCCGACTACATTTTTCCACAACGTTCACAACAAAATACGTTAAACATTGAGTGAGGCTGGGTTACGTTAGTTATAAAACTGCCGTGGTGACAGCACTATATTAAATATATAGAAGAATAAGTAATGCAAGGATCATACCAAACAGTGATATACCATACAAACAATTTTATGAGCAAGAATAGAATTTCAAGATCCCTAAAAAGAGTCTTTTTTACCTAGGGAAATCGAGCGAAGGCAGGGGCATAGCAAGGACAAGAGAGCTATCTCACGCGATACCGGATGCGGCTTTTCCGTGTTTGACCTAGGTCATGAGGGTTCGACATGGCTTTCTGTTTACTCACGAAAAAATAGATGAGTCTGACTCGGCTTGCAGGTTGAAACCTACGATTCTGGCGGATCAAAAAAGCGGTCTTCGACACGGCTCGCGGATCAACTGATCACGTTTACACAATATAAAATTGCCGTGTTGAACCCCCGAGCCAAGTCACTGTGTAAACACGGTGTAGGTAGATGACACTGACCTATTTTATTTTAAAGGCTTACAAATACAAGTAGTGAAATTCACCTACAGTCTATCTAGGCTCAGTTATCATTTCAAATATTTCTTACTGTTGTCACTCTTTTTTTGTTTTTTGTTAGAACCCATGATGTATCGATGTATCTTTGTAAAATGAAAATTATTTGAGACAAATGCAAATTTGTGACATAATGCATAGCTCACATGCTGGGGCTTTTCACTGACTTTGTTCATAGGGGCTACAGATTTATAATTTGGGGTCTGTGTTCATTCAGGAAGCCCAACATTAAAAATTTTAAATGTCAGGGCTCCAGGCCTAGATTTTGGGAACCCGTGTGCCCAGGCATCAGCTAGTGTTAAGCCCTGAGTACGCCCTCAAAACATGTCACCATGATGTGTATTGAGTTCTTCGTTGTGAGGGGAATTTTATTTACGAGATGATTGAAAATTATGGCATTTCATATGAAAGAAACAAGAATTATCTGTGACAGCATCACAACGATATGACCAATTTTGGGAATTGAAATATGTTTTGATTTGATAACAATCACTGTAATTGCCATTACTGTACATCTGTATCATCACAAGTAGGCTTTTTTTTCCCCCCTTCTGATTATCCATCTGTTTAAGGTTGTATTGTCCTTTAATGAGTTAGGGTACACCCGTATGGAGGTGGAGCCTTGGGGAGGGGGGCAGGGGTTCTGATTTGAAAATTTCGTTACAGGTATTGCCTTACTCCTATTAGGTATCTTGTTATCATATAATTATGTCTACAATTATCATATAATTATGTCTACGATTAAAACAGTCAGTATCTTCGCTCCATTATCAGGGCAGTGACTGGTGTTGTGTTACAGGTGATGAGATAGCTGGGTTATCGGTTGTAAATGTTTCTCTGACTGTGTGAGAAAGTTTGATTTCAGATGGTGGAACATTGGAAGAGCATCAAGACAAACAGTGGCTTTTGGCTTCCAACATTGTGGCAAAGACATCGAAGAAAGTAGGGCTAGGTCAAATTTATGTGTATCGCATCTAACAGAAATTAGAGCATGTTTGAATGGAGAAATCTGGTTCTGTTTCGTGATGTTTAAAAAAGAAGTTCTGAGTGTAGTTGGATTCCAACATAGTTGAAAAGGCATTGAAGTAAGTAGGGCTAGGTCAAGTTTCGTGCCTTGTGTATTGCTTCTAAAAGAAATTTCAGCATGGAATAGATAAAGAAGTCGGTTCGGTTCCTGATGTTTTTTGAGAAAGTGGTTCCAGAGGAGGCATGTTGGATCAGTCGATACAGCGTCTGCCTGTCGAACCGAAGATTGTGAGTTCAAGTCCATCCTAGGTAGATGACTGACATTAACTGACATTGCTGACCTGAGATGAATATATTTTCTGCCTTTCTTGTGCTTAACTTGAGAAGGAGAAAGATTCATAGCATGTTAGTTTTTCTAGTATACTGACTAACTAAAAGCAAGGGAATCTGAGAAATAGTTTATGAGGGCCTACCAAAACTTTTAATCTAAGGCTACTAGACAGATTACCATTTTCAAGAGGTAAAGCGCTCACCGTTCCTTGGAAATTTTTTTCCACTGGTCTAGTTGAAGAAGACTAGCTCCGCAGTTCTCTCGGTTGTCAGTCATCCCTCTTTCGTGGATAAGCAAATCTCCATTTATCTCCCCTTTTATCAGACCTGTCTTGATAAGGCAGCTCTAGAGCTTGGAGATGTGTCTCTGGACATCAAGTGCCTGTCAAGACATCCCCAGTCTTCTGTTTGCTTAACGGGTACTTCTCCTTCATTTACCATTGCAGCCCAATTCACATCTAATGCTAAAGACAATGCACACCATGTATTAGGAGGCTACAGGCTAGACCTGTGCTCGTTAAGCTGTTACACAGAACAGGGAGGTGCCAGAGAGTTTGAAGATGTGTTTGTATACATCGCAAACCTGTCAAGACATCCGCAGTCCTCTGTTTGCATATCCACTGCATTCTAGCTCACACCTGAATGATGGGTAGGAGTGCTGGAAGAGAAATGCTGTCATGAGGCTACAAAGAGCTTGAGGATGCGTCTTCTTACATCAAGTACTTACCTGTCAAGGACATGAAGACACCCGTACATGTAATTTGATGCAATTAGTGGAACCATTGAGGCTCGATGGAGACAAAGTGACGCACAGTCAAGGTGCCTCTCAGCCTATATAGACTGACTTACAATAATTGTATTTCCTGTAGAGCAAAAAAACTCGAGCATGTGATTTGGGTTTGAATGTCATGAATGAGTTCAGCTTAACTGCACCTGACAATGCCACGTATAATGCTTGACTCCATGTCTAGGGCATTCTAGGAAAACATTAATTTGGTTGAGTTCTTTTTTCGGTTGAGTTCTTTTCGCCTGATTTATGAAATGATATATTGGTGCATGGAGAGCTAAATCTGTATTCCAAAAAATTCCATTTTAGAGTTTGTGATATATTCAGACAATGTGCAGTGTCCTTTCTTGCTTGGTTTATGTAATTTTTTAAGGAGATATAGAATAAGGATCTTGTTCTTGTGGACAGCTAGAAGATTATCTGAGTGATGAGAAATTACAATGAGAACTGTATAAGCTCCATTGACCCATTGGAGATATACAGTTTATGCAAATGACGCAGTCTCCAATGGATTATTTATAGCTTTCTTTACGTGATCTGTGGTAAAGAGGAATCTGTCTGAAACGGAGATAACAGACATCTCTAGAAAGCCCTCATGACGACACCAGCTCCCTTGGCACCAGTTTTCTTGCAACCCACTATACCTATGCACCATTTGCCCATCACTGCCCACTGAGATAACGATTGTCTCTAACGCCCCCATAGCGTCGCTCCCCTGGCACCAGTGATCCTACGGTCCCCTAACCCTCTCCACCGCTACACCCATCTGGTCAGCATTGCTCACCGAGTTGAGAAACCTCAAGTGTCATCCGTCTTCACGGTGATGGCAAGATGATGGAGGGAGAAGATAATTGTAAGGATTCGGCCTGTCCACTCTGATTCACTAGCCTCTGAGTCCATTGGAGTCCTGCGGTCAGTAGCTTACATGAATGGCATGATGGTAACTTTATGTGTTGAAGGCCAAGATGAAGTCTTGGTTGGTTGGTTGGTTTTATTTTCCATATAAAAAGCAATACAAACAAAAAATACATGCAAATCAATATATCAAATGGCTGGAAGCTCTATTCAGAGCCATTATTTAAATGGCTCTGTTCTTCCTAGAGGTCCAAGTCTGTCACAAAGTGAAAGGAACCCCCTGTATGTCTTGCCGAAGCTGCTTGTGACATTGTCTGACACTGTAGGTCAATATGAAAGGAGGAGGAGGAGGAGGAGGAGGAGGAGGAGGAGGAGGAGGAGGAGGAGGAGGAGGAGGAGGAGGAGGAGGAGGAGGAGGAGGAGGAGGAGGAGGAGGAGGAGGAGGAGGAGGAGGAGGAGGAGGAGGAGGAGGAGGAGGGAGGAGGAGGAGGAGGAGGAGGAGGAGGAGGAGAAGGAGAAGGAGAAGAAGAAGGAGGAGAAGGAGAAGGAGGAGGAGGAGGAGGAGAAGAAGAAGAAGAAGGAGGAGCAGGAGAAGAAGAAGGAGGAGGAGGAGGAGAAGGAGGAGGAGGAGGAGGAGAGAAAATGAAGGAGGAGGAGCAGAAGAAGAAGAAAAAATTGAGGAAAGGGAAGAAAATTAAAAGGAAGACAAAAGAGAAGAAAGAAGGTGAGAGAGTAGGGGTGGCTTTAGAGGTAAGTGGAGAGACAGAGGAGAGATAGATAGAGGAAAGAGACAAGAGAGAAGAAATAACATAGAGGAGGTAAGAAAGAAAGTCCTCTGAGAAATGGGAGAAAGAAGAAAAGTTCTAGTTGGAGAGTGAAAGAGGAAGTAAGGCAGAAGTGATAGAGGAGAGATTGGGATGGGTATAGAGAAGCACTAGTTGTGGAGAGAGAGAAAGAGATGGGGGGGGGGGGGGGGTAAGAGAGCGAGAGTGAGGGAGGAAGAGACAGAAGTTGAGGAGATACATTTTCATAAATGGACTACTATGGGGAACAGCTAGAGACCCGCATTCATCGGCCAATTTCGCCCTGAGACTGCATGAGAGGTTTTTTTTTCTTCTTCCCAGCACTGTGAACTTGTCAGTCAGTATTTGGCCTGCTGGGCCTGTCATCTTTAATCCACTATCCTGACAGTATCAAAGCATCATTAGGAGTCTACTCAACCAAACCCGCGGTGATGTGACGAGGAGAAGAGAGATGGACAAGTAACGAGAGAAGAGGAGGACAAAGCAATGTGGGTTCTACGCAAGATGGAAGAAAATTGGGAAATGAGAAAATAAAGATAGTGAAGAAATCTGCTTGGGAGTCAGAGGGTTGCAGCACTTGTAATTTTACAAGAGTTAAGCATCTTTCTTTTTTTTTTTAGCAGATTGTACTGTACTGCTTTTGACTGAGGAACAAGGAAACCTAAAGATAAAGACTAAATGGTGGGGGGGAAAAGAGCGAAAAAGGGGACATGAAGAATGACAGGGTCACATAAAACAAAAACATTAAGTACATCAATGAAATAACTCTTCAAACCATTCCCATTTCATTACACTTATATCCAATATATCATTTCAATTTTTTTATCCTTCCCCACTATAGAAAACAAAACTTACAAGTTGATTGGTTGTATATACAACTTCAATTTTTCATCTTACGTTTTGGGTGATTTTTTTTTTTTTTTGCTATGAACTCAAATCCAATCTGCTTGGTCTCTTTTTATGGCTACGCCCCATGCAGGGCTGCGTAATAGGCAGTCTGAGGGGGCTTGCCACTTTGCATTATTGTCAAATCAGAGTGCCCCGCTGAGGAACACCCCCTTTTTACTTGCAGGGATAGTCTTTATTGTCATTGATAAAATGGAATAAATATTAATAAAGAAGCATATGGAAAATAAGTAGGTAAAGAAATAAATATAACTCCGACCCTAAGTTTAAGTTGTTTTCGTTTTTTTTTTTGTGTGTGTGTGTGTTTTTGTTTTTGTTTTTTAGGGAGAGAGATTTGTTTGAGTTTACATACCTGTTAAACCATCCCCTAAGATAGGCTTTGGAATGGTGTATCTCTTGACTGCTCATATATTTGGGGCCGTTCCAGGGTCGATGAACAGTTACATCTATCAATTTGTCAATCAGAAGTTTGCATAGATCGACTTCATGTAAAGCTGAAGTTGCATGTCCCTGCTATCAATGAGTGCCACAAGCTTCTTAGTACAGGGTCTGATGATAGAGACTAACCCTGCTGAAGCCTTGACTATTGGCTGAGTGCAACCTCTCTCTCCCTCTCTCTCTCTCTGTGCTGGTAATCTGCAGACTTCACTCAAACACAGCTCAGCTACGCCAGAAAGCCACTGAACCACCAGGCACCACGGACGACGGACGTGCCAAGCTCTCCTCTCCCTCTCTTCTCTTTCTCTCTGTTTGACAAGGATTGTGCCCTGCATCAGTACCCTAACGGAGCTCTGTGTCGGAATCTACTACGGGTGTGTTGTATACATGCGAGCACCGATGCTCGACGCTGTGAAAAGCTTACATGCTTCCAAGTAGGAAGGTATACTACTAGGTATGGCCTTGGTCCATTTACTGCAGTAACCCGATTGGAATTACAACTTTGAGCATCTTCTCTCCGCTTCGCACCCACCATCACAGCGATATCCCCCTGGCCATTTCTTGCCCTGTCTCTCACGAATTTATCACCGCTGTTCCACTCAGCGGTGCAGTGAAGGTTGTGAACCTTTGAGGATTCTCACGCAGGAAACCAGGTTTTTTTATTTGGAATTGAACTTAGCTTGTTGCCAACAATCACAAACTGGATTTTGTTTGGATGTGATCTTATTACCAGGGATTTGATTGATATAACTTGAGGTAAGTTGCTGGGAAGGGTTGGTTTTGGGATGCAGGCTTCTGTCTTGAAATTTTTTCTTTGTAATTCCTCTACATTTTCCTTGGCCTTCCTGTATTTTCCCTTCACTTGCAGTTTTTCTCTTTACCATATGATTTTTGAGGCTATACTTTTCAGATCTTCCATTTTCTCTCCATTTCAAATCATGCTTTCTATCCCTCCTTCCCATTCAAACATAGGCTCTTAGTGTTACCCCCTTTTGGAATATTTTTAGTTCATTGCTTGCCCTTGAAAACATTTCTACATCATGTTCATAAAACTTTATCCCCCCCCCCTTCCTTTCATTTGATTTCTCCATTTTTTGGTGCTTTTTTGTGATTATGTTTTTGGCTTCACATTATCACTAAATACCAGTGTGCCCACTTCTCTTTTTATTTGTCTCTTTCCCCTTCACCCCCCCCCCAAAAAAAAAACCCAAATATAAATTTTTCCCTCTACAGTCAGTTTGTAGTAAACTTGGCAACACACACTGATCCTCCTTGCTGAGCTGACACGCATGCAAGCTTCTGCCAATTGCCAGGTGCATTGAAGCAGTGATCACAGTGCTAACACACATGTAACCCTTACTGTCTTTTTTTTTAGTGAATAACTTGTTCGGTAGTCACTCAAGCTTCCATCCCTTTTGTGCATGCTTGGCTGCCTGATTCAATTTTTTTTTTTAACCTCTTTTTTTCCCCCCCTTCATCCATCTTAAGTGGAAAATCTGAAGAACATTGGCAATTTTCTCTTTCTCTCTCTCTCTCTCTCTCTCTCTCCTGTCAGGATTTTACTCTCCCATTCAATATACAAATCTCTTTAAACGGTGTGGAAGAGGACTGTTCTCATTATCCCTCCCTTAAGTCTTAACCTTCTTTCTTTAAGATCATTGTGTGAAAAAAAAACCACAAACAAAAAAGGTGATATAGCAATGGGATTATTTCATGGGGAATCGATGCGGACTCAAGTTACTAGTACACCGCTCACCTTCAAAATGGACTTTTCCACAATTAGTAATAATGTGAAATTGACCTCAAAGAAGGACCTGCAGAACTAGACACTGGTCATTTTTGTATTGGAGCGAATTTCATGGGGTTAGGCCAACTTTTGTAACATACCAGAATAATCTTATTTAAACTAGGCAATTATCTGCCAATGATGATTTCAGCAAAATAAATGGTGTCCCACGAAGGTTTACTAATTACTTCTCAAGCGTTATGGTGTATTTCAATTTCAGACCTGAGAGACGCATATATTGCCATTTACACAAACCAACAAAAATCAATGAGAAGAGTTGACTCAATAATGCACTGTTAATTGCCAATAAGAATATATTTAATCCAAATTTTCGGGGGCCTCCCCCTTCCTCAGGGATAAAGACGATAATGCTATATGTACAAAAATAACCATTTCAGTATTAATAGACGCAATCTAAGCGTGACCATGAACAACCAATGTGTTGCTAAGCAATTTGGCACATTTTTTTTTTTTTAATATAAGATAACGCACATTAATGAGTCACAGAAAAAAAAGATATGACGCATATTATGTCATAAAGAAGTCACGCTGAGATAACGTAAGTTGCACAGAGAAGCAAGACTGAATGCACCTGAGAATAATATGACGCATTAAACGAGGTATTTAAATACCAAGAAAACCATAGATATGTGGTGCATTGCTAAGCAATTTGGCGCGAAGACTCAAAACAACGCAAAATTGTTAACATGCAAATGACTTAATAAAGGATGAAAGCTAAGATAGTGTAAGTTGCATAGAGACACCAGACTGAATGCGCCAAATAATAATGAGATAAACATGCATAGGTATGATGTCTATCTAACAAAGGTTAATTTGTGTTGCAAGAAATCCATAAAAGATTTCCATTTCAAAGGAGTATAAACATGGTACGAGACCTACCTCACATTGACAAAGTCTTAATGAAATGCTACAGTTGATATGTTTTGTATCTTGATTTCGTTGCCCAAACCTGAATGAATGACTCTACATGCCTTCATAATTATAGAGAGTATTTCAACCGACACTCTGTCTTACGGGAGTAATATTTGAGGCTGATAGTTTGAACAGTATACCAGCTACACTCTAAATTTCTTTGACCTAAACCAGGGACAACTCCAAAATTTGATTAAAATCAATCTAATAGATTTAGAAATTAGTTTTATTGATTAAAATTTCTTAATATATTTTGGAGTTGTCTCATTTTACAATTGGCTTAGATTAATTCTAATTTATGAAATGTAGAGTGTATACTAGTAGGAAACCCCAAAGTACTTTTAGACCATGATTTTTTTTTTTTGGGGGGGGGGGGGGGGGGGCCCGGGGAGGGGGATTGGTCCCCCTTAATGCTACTAGATGTACAAGCAAGTAAAACATCCCAAGTCAAATGACGCACTTCCAAGGTAGAGCCATTTCAAAGAAAACTTGAGGCCAAGTCAAGTGCAGTTCCATTGAATCTAATATCCTTGACTTATGAACTACATTTTCATCTCTTTCCCTCATGTGTAATTGGAGTACAAGGTGGGTTGTAGAATCGTAATGAAATTGAGAATCAGTTTCTACCAAAAGAGGAAGTCACAGATGCATCTTTCTCACTCTGTCCTTCGACACTTTCTCAGGAATTTTCATTTCTTTCCTTGAACTTCTCTTTATGCTTATCTTCAAGCTCTTTTGAAAATCTTTAAAAGTATATTCTCGCAAAGTTATCTGCAAAATTGGAGTACAAGGTGGGCTGTAGAATCGTAATGAAATTGTGAGTCAATTTCAAAAAAAAAATGGACGTCACATCTGCATCCTTCTCACTCCATCCTTTGACTCTTTCTCCAGAATTTTCATTCCTTTTTTTTTTTTGTTATTTTTTTCAGTTGATTCTCACATGCTGGAAAAAATACAGCATGTAAGATATTTTGATACCTGGAGCTTCTGATAATGATAACAACAGCATAGTGTGTGATATTCAAAGTTTTAACCTTTTTTATCATTATATGATAAACCATTTTATTTCATTTCTTTTCTAAAATTTGAAGAAAACATAACTTTGTGTTAAATGCCTGTCAGATTTAATGGCATTGAAATGTTTGTGTGATTCTTGTGTGCTTATTGTTTTAGTGTTTTACAAGTAGGCCTACCAATCATTAGAAGCCATTTTAAGAATTGTCATAAATTGCATAAAAACGAGACTAGTGATATTATTGCTAAGTGAAGTTATATTATGTGATTGAATAAGCTTGCAACATTTGTTGCATTTGTGATGAGAATTTGGCAAAAATTCTCTTTCTGGAAATCCCGGAAGAATTTGGCCAGCTTACGGAGCTCAATTCTCCAGTAAACGAGAGCAGGGGCCACCATCCCCAGTAATGTCTTTTCATGCTGTGAAGCGCAGAGAATCCCTACGTTCTGATATCCTGTGTTCCGCTTGAAATATTCTCAGCGTGAAATCTGCCTTAGCTATTTGCCAGTGACCTTGTGGTTGGGTGGAATCTCTGGAAAAATGGACATATTTTTGTTCCTTTAGAAGGCAAATCTCCCCCCCCCCCACCCCGCTTCATCTTTTGATGTGAGTTACTAGTAATACACGTGCCTTTCGACAATCCTTAACAGCTTATCACTCACTGCATAACCTGGATCTTGCTTTCTCTATAGAATAGAAGCAATATATTATAATGTGAAAACTTGAATTGATTCAATATGCCAAGGTATGAAAATGAGGTGGCTTCCTTTTCATACCTCCTTCCCAGGGTTCTCACTAGAAAAAAATCCACACATGGTTCCCCCTCTGCGCAAAGCGCGTAATTTTCGGATGTTTTACGGAATAACACCTAAAGTTAGGTGTGGCAGCGGTATATGTTATAGCAAAAGGATGAAAAATACTTCTTGGTAAGCAGGAGTTGTCTACTAATGGCATTATAGTAAAAATACATTGCCAAAAAGCAAAACAATCTGTGGCATTTATCATTATTGTTAGGAATATGTACTCCAATATTTTTTTACCCTTGTGGCCACGCATGGTGCAGCAATTTCACACATGGTTCTTCCTTGTCTGAAATCCTTTACGCATGGTATTGGAACCATGGGTGTTATGTACTGGTGAGAACCATGCTCCTTCCATCGAAAGTGTTGCCGGAGGCATTATTCTATTTAAGTCTTAGGCTGAAATTAGATGTAGATTTTAAGTTTGCTATTATGTGTAATATACAAGTTTTTGAAGTCCTTTCATAGTATAAGCTGAGCAATGTAGATTAAAAGTGAAAAATTTAAAAAAAAAGTTACACGTTGCAAATATACATGCTTCGCTTAATGAAGGAGATCAATAGTTATCAAGGAAATTACATGATGAATGCAACCATTTACGAACAATCCTCAGTGCATTTTCAAGATGTCATTGTATAACCATGTACATAATCAACATGCATGTTAATTATCTCTTTGCTGAGGTGCCATATGTATGTATAAACTGCTTACCACAAGAGAGTGGTGCTTGTCCGTGAAAATGAGACTTGCACTCCTCTGTTCATTAACTCGGTTATTTGAATTATGCCATTGCATTAGCAAGAGAGCTAATAAAATTAATTATGTCCACGTGTCCCACCACAATTTGGAAGAGAGCAGGAAAAAAATAGCTGCGGCTTTATGGTTTGACCGATCGCTGATGATAAGCTTAGCTCATTACTCACTTGGACATATGTTTGCAAACCATTCCTTTGGTAATCGACATGAGCTGACCGATCGGACAGCTAGTTGGCCAGGGGTGGACAAACTATGGAGTGCAACGACCAATAGGGCATTGAACCTACTTGGCTTGTTTCCACCACTATTACCATCTTCAGCATCTCCAAAATAAAGCATCAGTTTCAATTTTTTTTCATTCCTTCAAACCTCATTCAGATGAGAAGAACTGTACATTCTGTTATTCTGTTCACTAACCCTATGGCTATACATTGCATGATGAATTGTTTTTTTCTCACTGATCAGCAGAACAGATTTCAGCATGGAATCGAATCAAAACTTGACAAAGAATTAGCATCTGTCCCTACTGTGAAGAGTGCATTTCATGATAACCTTAGAACAAGACAAGACATTCATGTACTTTGAGTGCATTCTCTCCCTCTCTCTCTCTCTCTCTCTCTTTTACCCTCCCCTCACCCTTCTGTCTTTCCTCTCCCTCCCCCTCTCATTTTTCCCTCTTTCGTCAAGCTTTCTTTCTTTCTTTCATTGCTGCCGTTACACGTACATTCCTTGTCTAACTTTAATCTATTCATGAACGGAAGGAAGCTCGCATCCGGCAGCGAGATACATAGTATGCATGGATGCATCAAGATACCCAAGAAATAGCTTTCTCTGGAATAGATGCACTCAAATTCTCCATCCTCTAGGTGCTTAAGACCGGAGATGCGAGAAAAGATGCCCCTTGAGAATGTTAGAGAGATGAGAAGGAGAGGCGAGAGATTGCAAGACATTTTATCGTTAGATAACACAATGCCAAACACTCCAAAGTCTGCACTCTCTAAGATGCCTTGTAGTAATTTTTCCGGAAGGAAGAAGGCATATCCATTGATATAAAGTTCATTAGCACGCATCTATCAGTGGTGCCAGTGTAAGTCGTCAGAGTCGTAGAGTCAGAGTCATAGAGAATTTATTTAGTCTTTGAACTTGGAACAAAGAAATTCAATTTCCATTGGCAATTTTACAAAGAAACAATATCAAACTTAGGTAAGAGAGATATAGGGAAAAAGGAAAGGTAGAGATTATTTCGTGCAGGCATGCATCATGGCATTTACAGAATTGGTTCTGTGATGTTATTATCCTTCTTTATCTTCAAACTTCTTAACCATTATCCCCAAGAATGCAGAATAAAATTTCTTAGGGGTTATGTCACATGTACTAGATGTACACAAATTATTTTCTCAGGTGATTGGTACACTTTGAATCTCTTGTTTTCTCAAGTGTGAATGGGGCCTGCAGTAACCGATTCTTCTGACATAGGCTAGAGCCGAGCCAGCGGTCATCTTGTGTTGCTCACTCACTCAGAGGGGTGCCGTAGACACGTTGATTGGCAGGTAGTCGGTGAAAACGTTTGACAAGAGCCGCTATACCGCCAAACTACCTCCGACAGAGAGACAGAAGCCAGAGGTGGTTTCTGTTCAAAACTCTTCTCTTCTCTTTCAATATTTATCCAAGACGTTTAGGTTTCAATAGCTACGCCAGTCGCCAGTCAGTAGTAGAAACCTTACACGTGTATTCAGGACTTCAGTGTTCTCCTTTTTTTCTCTAAGATTGTTTAAGGACTAAGGTTGGGGGGATGCAATTGTATTTTTCCCTGGGACTATTTTTGCATGTACCGTTAAAGCAAAACTGGGTAAGGTTATCCCATTCAAAGGTTTTATGCATGAGGGTAGAGTAGGAGGAAACTGCATGAAATGAGAATAATTTGAGCATTTCCAGGGGCTTCATACTGCCCTACTTTGGCAAAAGGAAGCAAGTGACAAAAGTGACATTTCCTGTAAAAGAGCAAAATGTCATTTACGCTGATGTCAATGCAATACCATGCCTAACATATCTCTTAGCAAGATGAGCGTTCATGCATAAAATTGGCTCAGAAGAAGAGCACACAATGTAAAATATGAAAATATCAATAATTTCACATTTGGTTGATATGTCACTTGCTTCCTTTCGCCAAAGTAAGGCAGAATACCTAAGCAACATTTGAAAGAGAAGAAATATGTAGAATTTAGGGCTGCAGAATATATATGTCTCCTATGTTGCCTTTCTTGGAAGTCTTTTCCCCTTACAAATTAAATAGGTTGTCTGCAAAAGGTTTATAGTCATTATCTTACTTTTATACCATTTTCTCAAAGACCTGCCAAAGAAGAGTATGGAAGGTTTTTTTTTTCTCCTCCGTCTTTTGTTACATGCGACAGCCTTGATAAAAAACAAGATATCCGAGAAACAAGGTGTATTCTAATATTTCATTGTATATTATTGTCTTTGATAAAAATCTGCCTCTCGAGGACACTAGCATGCGTCCTCCGGACATACTATATGGAAGGCCATCCCTGGCATTAACGCCAGCTAGCTGAAGTATGCTCCAGCAACCTTATGTAAGCTAATTCTTAACCTTACGTGTGCTAATTGACCAATCAGTGAGCTCGATTCAGGTGTTAAGCACGCATATGCTAATATTACACGTCAGGTTATAGCATACGGATGGTATTCTACCATACGTACGGTTATTCACCAACTTAGCATACGCGTGCTTAGCACCTAAATCGAGCACAGTGATTGGTCAAATAAGCTCACGTAAGGTTGTTCGAGCATACATAAGGTTTCTGGAGCATATAGTCAGCTAGCTGGCGTTAATGGCAGGGATGGCCTTCCATAATACTAGGTGGGTCATCATCAGCTTAAGGTTGAAGAATAGCCTGCTATATTGGGATCTCGGGTATTAGCCCAAAATCCGCAGAAGCGTGCAATCGCGTCCGCATCTGCTTGAACTCCATGAATTGCAATCTAGCTCGAGCGAAAGCCTAGTATTGTTGCAGGTGCATCATGGGATCAACAAGCCATCTCTTGGAGCTTGAGCTGCTGAGGATACATCACAGTGGCCTGCTGTTTTGCGAATTCGCAGGCTATTATGCAAATAAGTCCATGATTTGGGTGGCTTAATTTCCGAGGGAGATAGCTGGCTAATTCCATCTTTATCTGAAATGAAATTGATGCGCAGTATGCATGTAACCGCCCCCCCCCCCCCCCAGCCCAAGTCAACTTGGGCTTCGTATTCAACTGACTGAACCACTGTATATATGTGAACAAGCCTTGACTGGCAACCAATTATGCTTGGCCTCCACATGTGTGTTGGAATTAGCAATGGATTGGTCCCAAGGATTGGTTGTCTGCTGTCCTCATTATGTAAGCTTGACCCCCAGGGCAAACTCACTGTTGTATCATCCATGAAGCATTTTGTCAACGATGTGTTAATGATATTAATCTACCCGCTATGGCAAAACGGACATTGATTTTGTGCTCTACGATCCATGGAATAAAAAGATAAATTGTGAGTATTCCGTCTCTTTTGCTCAATTCTCATTTTGTATTCCATCTTTCTTTTTATTTCTATCCAGTCAGATTGAAGGGGAAACTAATTACTGTAAGGACCTCATTTGGAACATCTCAGCCAGGAGTGGTTGCCTGAGATTCCTCTGTTGCCATGGAGATGATGGAGACGTCACCGTCTCAGTATCACGGCAGGCTGGGCGGATCTCTCTGCTCCATTAACGACCATCACATGGCATTGGGACAGCTAAGCAAGGGCAACAGTAGCGAAGATACATCCAGCGGTAAGTGAACATACATGTACGTCTTCACGCGCGGGCGGGAAGCTCTCACGTCTTCAGCTTTTCCCCCGCATTTCTTTGTTCCTATCCTTCGCGAGCTGACAGGGGCAGTAATCACTCTGTCGTGGACTTGGCAAGATTTCTTCTGGTCTGCGCTTAGTTGTGATCTGTCATTAGTTGCCAAGGGCAATAATTGCTTGGATGTAGACTTGGTGAGATTTCTTCTTTTCTTCTCTTTCCAAGAATATAGACATTGTCCTTCCAGTGATCAGCTAAAGCTGTTCATATTGGCCTCTCATTTTCCATGCATCTTTGCCTCTGATCTTCCATGGGCCGCCTAGGGACATAATCATTCTGTGGCAGACTTTAGAAGATTTGTATTTCTCTTTCTGGGCGTGCACACATTGTATCTTCTCCTGTCTTCCTACTGTTCAATTCTTTAAAAATACCTTTGTTCAAATCTCTAATGAGCCGCCAGGGGAAATAATTGCTCTGTCACAGACTTATCAAGATTTGCACAAGTTCCTCTTTTCCCTCATGGAATGCACACTATCTCCTGCTGTTTTTGGACTTCAATTCTCTAACCCAATACCTATGGAAACCATGTGGCTGTTGTGCTAAATCCATATTAGTCACATAATTCAGTAGTCAAGGGGCTAAGAATATTTAGTTCTGATCCTTTGTGAGCTACCAAGGGAGATAATCACACAATTGTAGACTGAAGTGAGATGTCTTCTTATCTGCTCGTTGTTTGGATCTTTTGCTAGCTGCCAAGGGAAATCATCGCTCCGTTGCAGACGTAGGAAGAGTTTGTCTTTTTGTCTCTTCTGGGAATATCCATTTATAGTGGTGCTATTTTCAGCTGTCTTTATGCAATTCAGCATTTAAAAATATTGTTAAAGTTTCTTCTTCTAATGAGCAGCTGGGGGAAATTATCATTTTTTTTGTGGACTTAAAAAGCAAGATTTGTTCTTCTTTGCTCTATCTTGGAATATGTACATGTATATACATATAGTGTCTCATGCCTTTTTCATATAAGCTCCTGTGAAAAATTCTCCATTAAATATATATATAGGCAGTGATTTTGTAAGAAATATATATCTCGGTCATCAAGATATAGTATATAGATATAGTATATAGATATAGTATATCACATATTGACTTTTGTAGGTTGGATTTGTTTCTGTTTTCTGTAACATATATAAGAAAAGATGAAAACGAGATCTTCAGAGGAGGAAATAGGTGTATGTTATGTCTGTTTCTGATTATTTTTCCTGTTTATCTTTAGGGGTGGTGGGGTTTGATAAATATTCTTGATAAATATAATCTTTGTTGCTCACTTTTATTGGAGCAGTTGGTATGATTGTTCATCACTGTAGCATAAAATTACTTAAGATTTTTGTGGGAAAATGTGAAAAGTGTCGCAAATGTAGTTGTATCAAAGGAAATTGAATTTGTTAGCAGTTTGCATTTCTGAATGATGTTATGGTTGCATAGATTTACTAACTTATACATACTCTCAGCATTGTGTTCCAATCATTATCATGTTTATGGTGAGTGATTTGATATGAATGTATTTCTTTTGTTGGCCTTTATTTAAACAGATGACGTTGATTTGGATGCTTTGGTTACCGGCATGAATTCTTTCCCTATGTACAACGAAGACAGGCCGCTCCTGGCTAGCACGGAATCGTTAAACAACCATCTCACTGGTCAGCAAAGTGGTTTAAATGGAATCTACCTGTGTCGCCAGGCCAGTCAGCCATCCACACCAACAAGAACCCAGCCGCGCTCCCCACACAACCAGAACCACAGTAACAATCATCATGTTGTCAACGACCACCACCACCACCATCAAAGACCGCATCTGCAGCATAGTTCTAGCCTCACATCCCGAATCATCCCACGCCTCGATCGGGAGTGGAGGAGCAAGTCGATGCCGGAGGACATGCGGGAGCCGGTGGCCACTGCCCCGCTCAGCTCATCATTCCCTCAAAGGGGACAGAGCGAGAGTAGCAGCGGGGGTAGCGACGGGGATGAGGCCCAGGTACCGGATCCCTTCCCAGAACTCGGAGGATGCAGTCCTCGATGGAAGACAACGCTAGGCTCTGCTGTGGTATGTCCTGTAAAATTGTCATTCTTTTTCCTCCTTTGAGAGGAGGAGGGGGGGGGGGGGGAGGTCGATTTGAGGGCAATTAAATCTTTTCGTTTTAAAGTCTGTACAGCACGACATTCAGAGGGCGCTATTCAGCATTACGAGCATGGATATATGGGGCATGTTACCCATTGAGTTTTACAGTACCTTGTCTGTGGATGCACGATCGCATGAATTTACTATGTTTCAGAAAGCCAGAATATTGCCAATGTAGACTGAAGTTTTGATTGGTTCATTCAGCAACTACATGTAAATTCCTGAAGTCTGTTCTTGCACATCCCACAATGCATTGTTTTTGTGGGATCTTTCTTTGGTCACCAAGTATTTGATTTTTATCAGATATTTCGGCATTTTTAGAATACAGTAGTTAATCTTCGTGATCAAAATGGCGGCAAGGAATCACTGCATCGGTAATTCTGAATAGTGGCTTCTTTATGTTGTGCTGCACAGACTTTAAACCTCGTCATTCATTTGTGGAGGGCGGGGGGGGGGGGGGGGAATAACTGTAGGGTAATAAAAATCATTAATAGTAAAACATTTGAATCACACCACCAGACTGACTCCGCACCGACTCTAAACTGACCAAACCTAGGCCATTAGGGGTATGAAATTGCTCTTTGGTCAGTTGTCTGTCTGATAGTGGTGGCTGTGCCGTGGTTTGACCAGGGTATAACTTGCACATTCTTCTCTTTTGGATGGATTCCTTGTGATCATTAAGTATGAGAGACTTCAAAGTAGGCCCGTTCACAGTATGTATCATTGCACAGTAGAGTGTGCTTTAAAGACCTTTTTTTTTTTGCTGACCATTCGCACATAGATAGAAAAAAAAAAAGTGATTTACAATGGCCACACAAACAGCGCTCGGTGAATTAACACACTGATTCCCCAAAAGCCCAGTAATGAGTGGGCTGAGAAAATCACTTATATCTGATCTTTTTACGTTCACACACAAAAAAAATCAGTTTTTGCAGTGTGCTTAGAAGATTGGTTTTGTTACATCCAATACATAACAAAGAATAATAGAGCAATGAGCATATCACATGCATTTATTGGGATACCATGTACAAGCATTTTGCTTTTCGGTGTCCAAAACCATAATTTAATTTCATCATCTATTGTACGTTGCTATTTTGATTTCATGCGTTTTTATGGTTGAATCAGTAAATACAAAATACAAAAAAAAATTATTTTAATTCATTTGTCACAGGGTTCCCAGCCCGAAGTGGGGCTATTTTTGTAATGCAATCATCAGAGATGCTAATTATCTTAGAATTATCTTAGAATATGGTACAAAATAGCCTACATGTAGCCTAACGTGCTCAGATACCGCAGAAAAAAAAAAAAAAAATTGTTGAACTTGTGATTCAAAAAATGAAACTTGTTAGTTTGGCTATGTTCTTGTTTGTTTGTTCCCTTGCTTGGGTATTAGTTTTTGGTTTGTTTATTTCGTTTCTTGGCATATATATATATATATATATATATATATATATATATATATATATATATATATTCAGAGAATGTTGCGTGGTTTCCCCCACGTCTGAACAGGGTATGAATTTCCAAGAATGGAAGCTGAAGTATGAGTGCATGTAATGCTTTCAGAAATCATAACAAAATCTCCGGCCAAAGTGCTTTACCAGTGCCCCTTTTCTCTGTCTTGGGAGTATTTGGAGGCAGGTGGAATCTCCTACGGATCGCTCGTAAATTTTCATCCTCTTTCTGCCCTGTCCCCCTGCATCACAGACAGTTATAAATCAGCTCAAATTCCTTTTACATGTGTTTGGAGTGGGGAAAGTTTACTTCTGATATGATGGTTTAACCCTATTCAGTTTTGGAACCGAATTGCAAAGGCACAATTGAAATTTTCTCATGAATGCAAGTGTTTTGTTAAAGGAAAACAAAGGTTTTGACATCACTTTGTACTAGAACGTGGTGAGGAATCAAGGTTTTGTAGTAATTTTATTAATATCGTACTGAATGAAAAGCGTAATGAGTCCGCACAGCAGCACCCCCTTATAGGGAATTACATAGAGCACCAACTTGTATCATTTTCACTCAAAAGCGAAATAAAAATGAGATCACCATCTCTTTATAACTGTAATACCATATTCCTCAGGTTCATGAATACTTTTTATAACTGTGATTGTTAAGCAACGTACCTCTAACCATCAACTCTTGTGTAATGGCCATGTGGCATGTGTAACGGACACATGAGTCTTGCATAACATGGGATGTGCTAGTTTTCCATCATACCAAAGGCAGATAGTAATGAGCAAGTAATTAGCTAGAAAATGCAAGAAACAGGCTCATTCCTTTAAAGCCAGAGCGAACTGGCACCCTTGTATGGGATTTTGAAATAACGCCCTCTCAGTCCTAAACTACTGATTTTGTCCCCTTTTTGCTCCCAGCATGCTCCGTTCTGATCAATGAGAGCTTTATTTTTTGAGTAATATCTGTTAAAATGTATTTGTATTCATACTAAGGAAATTCACAAGAAGCCATAAAGGATATAATGTTTCTAAGAGTCTCTGGTTTTTAGTCGCCATAAGTTGGCGCTGTTGTAAATACATCATAATAAGGGTCAGTTCCCTGTTGCTTTAAAGCCCATTGCAAATCAAGCACTTTCGTGTTTATTTGATAATTCTGTTCTCTTTGGTATGAAGTAGCTTGTCTGTTTAGAGCAAGAAGGCAGTTAATACTATATGGATTTAGCTTTCTGCCTCTCAGTAGGTGACATGCAAATCATATAGCGTAAAAAACAACAACAGTAGCAACTTCATCTGCATTAGGCATTAGGCTTTGCATTAATCTCACGAGAAGAAGAAATACAGGAAAGAAAAAGGAAAAACCACATTGGTGAATTAAGTTGGAAAACTACGCGATAACGAACGTTGCCCTAATAAGTTCACTTCTTATTTTTAGAAAAGGTGTCATATTTCACTGTTGAATGGTTTCACGATGCTGAAGTATGGAAGTATCGCTCGGGAGTATGGAAATAGCACTACAGCAGGGGGTGGGGGGGAGATTAAATATAGATATCTCGTTATCTACAATGTTGTGTCTCAGTGGTTTATGTCAGTCACAATTTATTTCATAAGGGGATTCAACTTTTTTAATTACAGGGACATATATAAATCATGATGTTGCCTTTTATAGCTTATCGTTCTATTCTGATATGGGGTAAATTTGGAAACAACCGTTTTGCATATGTGCACATACCTCATTTCTATTTTTATGCCTCTTCTATGATTTTTATTTCTTTTAAATTCGTATGCCTTTCTGTTAAGATTTTAGCTTGTTCTGTTAAGTTGCATAATCAAGGGAATATAGCAGGACTCCACTCTAACTTTTCTGGTAGGGGGTCAGGAATCTCCGGATCTAAATCTTGGGCTCTGCATGTGGTCTGTGTTTATAAAGTTGTTCACTTGTAGGGGTCCGGACCTAAATTTGTTAGTGTAGAGCCCTGAATATACAATATAAGTGAAGAGAGAGGGAAATCGAGGAAGAGAATGGCAAAAAATAACTTGATGAGGTTTTTAGTATCATCATTATCATTTAAAAAGGTAGTAGTTTAAAAAATGGTAACATTTCTTCAGTAAATTACAGAAAATAACATTTTGTTGTCCATGTGTTATATAACTTATATTTCAGTGTGACTTTGTGCAAATACTCTGCACAAAAATATGCCAAGAAGCCATACACTCCCGCCATGGACTAAAACTTTGGAGTATGTCCGTTCCAAAAATAGCGAGAGGCGATGCCCCATATGAAGCCACTTGTATGATGTGTCCATCAAGTTTAATTGATGAGAGCCATAACTCAGGCAAAACAGGAGCACATTCCTCAAGCTTACGCAGTATTGATGGACAAGCTGCGGAGCTATTTAAAGAGAAGATGGAGTTGTGGTAGACTTGAAAAACACTTTGTAAGCTTTTGTCGTTCTTCTTACTCCCATGTGGAATACTTTTGTGGTAGAAATGTTAGCTGAAGAGGATTGCTTGTGACATAGCCTGATCATTCAAATATTCTAGACATAATTTCCACTTGGGATCAAATTTTGGTTGCTTGTACTGTTGTACACGTGTAGTCCTATTATAACTGTGATAACCAATTGCCCAATGGAACCGGGTGATACATGTATTAAACCTATGGGAAGCAGAATTCATTTGTCAACGGATTAAGTTCCTTTTACTTGTACATTTGACTTTCAGCAAGATTTATTCAATTTTGATATCATTTTGATGCTTCTAGAACATCTTGGTAATGATTGTTCAGGTATTTTATTTTCTCAAGCGATTATTACTACTGTTCGCAAACTTTTTTCATAATACATAATCAACAAGCAATAATTCAAAGAGCTTTCACTATTCCACTATTCACTCAATGACCATTACTCAATTTTATCTTTAAGAGACCTGTCAGCAAAGTATTTGCTGTGGTTGAGTGTGCCCATGAACTTTAAGACAAAAGCGTGCCACAACCTGCTGAGTTTATCCCCCCCCCCCCCCCTTATAAGAGGCAAATTCTTTACATTGGTTTAAAAAAAAAAAAAAAAAATCCATTGTGTGTAAGAATGGCAATAAATAAAGGTGATTCTAAACGTCTTTGAGGACAGAAAGGCCACAAGAAGAAATTGTGGGTCCCCTCCACGTCACAAATTTTCTGAAGAAGAATAGGATTTTGATTTCATAAATTGGTCACTTACAGGCTAAATGTCAGATGATTGATGGAACAAAACATTTGAATTCTGCACTGTATTTAGTAAAATAGAGAATAACTTGATGGAGACGGTGGTAATTTAATCCCTCACAGGGCTCATACGGGTCAGGGAATTTCTGGAAAGTCAGGGAATAGGAAATTCTTTTTTCCAGAAGCAAAAAGTCAGGGAAAGTCAGGGAATTTCTCAATTTCTTCTGGAAAGTCATGGAAAATCATTATTCAAGATATTTTTCATGTTAATAAATTCGCGTTCCGGCCAGCCCTGCATTCATGGCACTCAGATCAGCTTTGAAACTTTTTAAATTAGCGCGATTTTTATGGAAGTTTTGCATCACATGCGATCGATGAGTCATGGAAATTTGCATTTTTCTGCCCTGGAAAGTCATGGAAAGTCATGGGATTTTGAAAATTTATAAGTGTATGAACCCTGCCTCATGATAATTATGTAACTACTGTTTTTCTTAAGCGATTATTACTACTGTACAGCCCTGCATTCATGGCACTCAGATCAGCTTTGAAACTTTTTAAATTAGCGCAATTTTTATGGAAGTTTTGCATCACATGCGATCGATGAGTCATGGAAATTTGCATTTTTCTGCCCTGGAAAGTCATGGAAAGTCATGGGATTTTGAAAATTTATAAGTGTATGAACCCTGCCTCATGATAATTATGTAACTACTGTTTTGTCAGTAACAGTTGCATTTTGTAATGATCTATTTATCCACTAGGCAGCTGAATATTGCTGGTTGTTTTGACAAGTGTACCACTGAAACAGGAAATGAACTGTTGTTATTGAAATATGAAATATGTTTGTGTATGCTTCCTTTTTATTCAATATGTCGTTGTTATTTGTTTCTTATTATTGTGTTTATTGTATTTTCCCTGATTAGTATGCAGACTATTTTTCAAGTGAAAAATAGCTCTTTGAAGTTGCAAAATATTTTTTTCTTCATTTGCAATATTTTCAAGAAAATCATAAATGGTCTTTTAGCACAATGGAACAGCATCCTACGTGTATTTACTGAAAAATGTTTTTTTTTTTTATTTAATGTAATACCCAGGAAAACGAGTCATACAGAGAATGCAAGGAAACGAAGTGCAGAAACAAATGAAAAAAAAAACTATCATGTAATGGCTGCCAGTCACCAAAAGCAAACAAGCTTTGTTTAAATTTGAGGCTCTCCTCTTTCTTTAGCTGCGTTAGAAGTATGAACATGATTCAAATCCCAAAGAGTATTACAGTATCTACGCCAAATGAAAAATTGCAAATTTTAGAAACAGGCGTTCTCCTTTTGTACAGTTGTAGTTTGTTTGGATATTTTGGATATTTGAAAATTACGAGTTCCTGACTGCTAGCTGCCAGACCTGAAAGGCCATGTATAGTTTTGGTAGGCCCTCAGAAACTAAACCTCAGCTTTCCTTGCTTTCAGCTGGTCAAAACACAAGCAAAACTACGATGCCCGGAAGTTATTTCCTCCCTGTGTTGAATATTAAACAAACGGAAGGTGAAAAATATTTTTATCTCGGGTCAGCAATGTTAAAAGTCACACAGGCCTGCACACGTGTATAACCTATGAGAGTTCTGTTTTTTACAGCAAGTGTAATGAAGTGCATGTGATTGTTATGTGAGGAGCAGTCAGGGTACAGTGGTCCTAGCGTAGGGCATGGTGTAACCATTAGCATTGCTTTCTTTTCAAATATTTACAGTGAAATTCAACAGAAATCATGAATGGAATATCACATGATCTCACACATGTGCATGTACCTTTCTAATGCAAGTTGGACAATGTGAGACTCTGTTTAATCCATTCGTGACAGGAATTATTTAAAACCTAATTTGATCAGCTTTTATCCTTCAAATTGGCAACTCCAACATTTTTCTTTTATTGCTACATTTTTCTTATAAAACATCATGTATCTGAAATAAATATAAATTGACAAGATGTATGATGGGAAGTCAAAAAGTTACCAATTTGCAGGGAAAAACGGTGATTTTAAACTTTCTATCACATTGCCAATTTAAGGATTTTAATGCTTATTTTCCTTTTAAAAAATTTCAGCATCAAACAACGAATATTGATGCAACCAAAATGGGCACAGTAAATGTAGAATTTTTTGCTCTTTCTGCTCATGTATTTGGTATGATTTTTAGGGCTTTGCATCAAAAGATATTAGGCCAAACCACAAAATGTGGACCTCTGTCTCGAATGGGATAATCAGTTTCATGCCATTTTTCTCTCTGCTTCCCAAACTGTACGTGAGCTTTATTAAACTTTTTAATTATGTGTGTTCATTTTTTTCTTCTCATTTGTAGGAGGAACTATTCCTAAGACAGAAGCTTAAAGATAAGAAAGCCCTGGAGGAGACTAACAATAATGACAACATTACTCAGGTATGAACAGTTTGAAAATGTCATTTTCCACTTGGAGTTCCTGCATGTCAGTGAAAATTTTGTTTGCTGAATTTTAGCTTGTTATTTTGTAAAGTAAATATTGCATTTGCATCACATACAAGGACCAACCTTCATACCTATCTCAGTATTCTTTTTAAAGTCCATGCGACACGACATTTAGAGGGCACGATTTGGAATTACGAGCATGGATGGGGGGGAGGGGGGTGCGACCCATTTAGGTTTACCGTACCTCGTCTAGCATGATCGAGATGAATGGCTACGTGAAGGGCTGCATGATACTGCAGAATTTCTCTACGCCAGTCTACGTGTGTAACCCCTCAAGTTCACGGACACTCTAAATAGAGATTAGAGGTTGCTCGAGGAGGAAGAATGCTCTTGCTGTAGTCATTTTAGGGCCAAGATATTAAAGATCTGGGATCTTGTTTGACAGAGCCATTAAGATAGAGGATGAGGATGTGATGTCCCTGCTTTCTTCATTTAGACATTGGGTGAGAACGTGACGCGATGCTATCAATTTGTAGTTGACATCGTTCGTGGAGGACATGATGGGCTCGTTAACACAGCTCCGGTAGCGTGTGAAAGAGATGATGCAACATTCTACATTATATACATCGTTGGGTATCTGGAAGTAATTTCTGTGCATTGTGTTAACTTGCAGCATTGTCAACATTGCCGTGAGTTCATAGAATAATTTTTAGATCTGTGACGATGAAACAAACCATCCATCAGACCATGTCCCTACCATGACGGCCATTGAAGCGTGGAAACTTTTCCAAGTGGACAGTATAGAAGCTCAACCCTAATTACATGACGTGGTTAGTCTCTGCCACTCGATCATCAAGTCTATCATTTTCAATATTCCGTCTAGTCTCCATTCCAGCAAAGCATGTTGGAGACTGGAAGTATGCATTTTCAAAATCTTACGCGTTTTCTCCAGCACTGTGATGAGTTTTGCTGAAATAGAAGTGTGCGTAAGATTTCAGTGATACAGATGAAAGTTACAGCAGTCAGAACAGTCCCTTTTTCTCAAGGCGTTTGTGGAAAGTGGCTAGCTGCATCAGGTCATAAACCTTAAAATTTACAAAGAGGTGTCAAAAAAAAAATGGCAATGGAGCAGGGAAGCATTGAGATTCACCTGGTTTTTCTCCTGCCGTCGGTTCGTGGCCGGTAACAAAATCTATAGACGCATCATTGGAGTAATTGAATCATCGCAAGTACAGCGATAGAAACTTGGGTCATAATCAAATCAAGTGAGAAATCTTGAACTTGTAGTCAAGGAAATCAGAGGCACTCTTTCCCTGCATTAGTTAGGCCTTGAGGCTTATGTCCTTCACAATGGTTCACACACTACATGTTCATGTACATACACATGAAATTCTGTTCTACCACTCCGACCAGAGTCAAATTGAAGATTGGGGAAAAAAAAAAAAAAAAAAACACTTTCTTCCTTGACATAAGTTGAAGTTCTCCAGAACTGTTAGTTCATATAATATTGTTCCTTGGAAAAGGGGGGGGGGGGGGGGGGAGAGGACTTCAAGAACTCAGAAATGGTTATGGCTTGCTGCACTCCCAGTTGCAGTTGGACCAAAGAAATGGGGGGGGGGGAGTGAAAAATATTTTTGTAAATATGAGGGACCACACAAAGTTGTGGAGAGGGTAGTTTTTTTTTTTTTTTTTTTTACAGATTAAGGTGCTTCATGGATGAGAAGAAAAAATGAGGGAAAAGGGTATGTTTTCATGAGATTTTTTTGCGCTTTCTTTTTTCCATCCTTAGTCTTAAACGTTATCCTTATCCTTAAATTTTGTGCAGCCTCGAATCGCAGGAATCCCTTCTAAAAATGAAAAGAATAGAGACAGAGATCTTGTGTAGGGGATATGTTTGAGAAGGTTTAACTTGTTGGAGGGTAAATTTTTATAGAAAGGTTTGCAGGTGAAAAAAACCAAACAAAAACTAAAAAGGGGTGTGATTTTGATCAATGGTTAGAACTTGTTAAGGGTGGTTTTGGAAACCTTTGTGGTCATGCGTTTATACAGGAATTATACTGACTGTAGTATTCATGGAATATCTTGCTTAGCTTACGTCATGACACTTTGGTTAAAAGAACATTGCTAAATGTTGATTGTTTGCTGTATTCTACATTTATGATTTGTCAATTTGTTATCCTTACGTGATAATGATCATAAAATCTTACATTTAAGCTTGGTATCAAGAGCTTGAACTTGGTGACATTCCAGATTACTTTATTAATGTCCCTGTAAGTGTGTAAACCCGGAATGATATTGATCATAACATGTTATATAAGATTTTATCAAGAGCTTGAACTCGGTGACATTCCGGACAACTTTATCAGTCTTTCGTCAAGTAGCCTCATACTCTCAAATATTTCAGAGCTTGTCATAGTAGGTCTTGAGCAAACAAGGTATTTACCAAGATAAAAGCCAAGTTATGCGAGTTACAATGTTTGTCGAAACCCTTCTCTCCCTTTTATCATATTTTATCAGCGCCTTGCAACCCACTGCACCGTATCTCCTCTGGTATCGGACTGTAAACATTGACTGGTATCATGTGACGTGCTTAGCAAACTCTTGTGAGGATCTGCACGTGTGCGCTAGGTGCCGTCACGTTTGGAGTGTATACAAACATTGAACAGCCTCATCGGTTCACACACACTCTAGACAAATGTCAAAAGAAGATGCTTGTGAAATTCCATGTTGTATTTGTATTCTCTGTTACAATTCATCTTATCAAGTATCACAGTGCATATTTGATGATACAAACTAAAGTATGGTAATGCAATCTTAGAACTTTTCAAGGCATAGCATTGACCATTTGTTCTGCTAGAGTTGTAGAAGGGATAGTCTGAAAATTGTCACCATTGTGAAACATGTCAAGAAAACAAGACGTGACACAGATTAACTCAGTCATTACAGAGGGTCCACATTATGTGGTTTTGCCCAAGAACTTTAATGCTGAGCCACCCCACCCCCCCCCAAAAAAAAAAATGAGCAAAAAGAGCCCAGAATTCTGCATATACTACACCCATTTTGGTTGCGTCAGTATTTCTGCTTCCGATATGAAAGTGTTACTAACAAGAATCCGTTACATACTGCTTGTGCAAGCAGTTTATAAAGGTACATGCACCATCCTTCAATCATGCTTGAATACAGAATCTACACGTGTCTTTGCGATCTCTGTCTGAGGATTTTTAAATGCAGAAATATGTGAATACCATATTTATCGTGCATCTGCAGAAGCAGGTAGCATGTGAACATGCATGTAGTTTGTCACATGATAGCTTGAACATGACACTTAAACTAAACTTTGTTTCGAGAAGAAGTAGAAAAGAGAGGAGAAAAAAAGTGAAGATGCTCGGCAAATATTTGAAGATGAGCCAAAGACAATACGAAAAGATCATCCTATCAAGTTTCATGAGTCGTAGTTGTTTTTCTTTATCCTTCCTGTGTACTTACTTGTTCATGGTATGTTGCTTTACGATATCCATTATCTTGACGGTTGACCCTTCAACCCCCCCCCCTTCTTTTTTTTTCTCTTGTACATGGGAATGTATTTTGTACGTGGGAATGTATTTTCTTTTAGTGCTAGATTTCAAAACATGACTGTACTTCTATGAAAATTTGCTAAATGGATCGGAGAACAAGAGAGTTTCAGAAGGGGCTATTGGGTAAGAATCATTTCACCGAGAAAATTGTGAACAAATGTTGGAGCACTTGATGATGACATATAACTATGCAGTACTGGGAATTGCCATCATAAAAAGTAAAATATTTGTCATCTTTCCCAATCTCTTGCTCGTTCATGCACCTGTTAAGATTCATAATTCCTATGTGTTGAAATGTATTCCTCTTTAAAGTCTTCAGACTTTTCATTTTCTTTCCATATTTTGTTCTTTCAGGCACTGGTGAAAGTTCTAAGTGAAGATGGTACGACCAAGGTATGTCAGGTAGATGGCAGTCATCGGGTGGAGGAGATTTGCCGTCAGATGGTTGCTAGGAACCACGCCCTTAACGACAAAAGCTGGTCCCTTGTTGAAGAGCTCCCAGACCTTGATTTAGGTAAGGAAATGGAAGTATTTTAACTTCAAGGTACATGTACACATCATCATCATCATCATCATCATCATCATCATCATCATCATCATCATCATCATCATCATCATAATTATCATTGTCATCATCACCACTGCTACCGTCACCACCATCACCAGCATCATCATCACCACCACCACCACCACCACCGCCGCCACCAACACCGCCACCAACACCGCCACCAACACCACCACCACCACCAACACCACCACCACAACCATCACCACCACTGCCACCACCACCACTACCACAACCATCTCATCACCACCACCACCTCCACCACAACCACCACAACCACAACCACCATCACCATCACCACCACCAATACCAACGTCATCATCATCATCACGTACATTGTAGCACTCATCTTGTCCTCTCAGTGGGGTTGGACATGCCATTTCCATGAAGGCCTTTCACCAGACTTTCCTAGTCTCACATCTTTTTTTCTTCATGTAGGTCTGAGAAGTAGACATTGTACTGTTTTGTGGGTTTTTTTCCAGGCAATTTTTGCTATTATTGTATGATACATGTATATCAAGATCAGTGCAGAGTACTATTACATATGCAAGATAGGGAGGAAATCCAGGCATTCAATGAATAAATTTCCAATTAAAGCAAAAATGTCAATAGTTATAACTGCCATTCTTGTCCCTGTACATTTTATTGACATGTACATTTTTAAAGCATCTATGAGCTCTTTCGGTGTTAAGGTTACGAAAGACCCCAACACCTATTATTGCATCAGACAAAAATGGGGTGTATTTATAGCTGCAATCTCAATAGTTTATAGGCAGGTGGGATTTTGTTGTCGATAGTAATTTTCCATGTATCATTACCAATGTTGTGGTAATCTGACGTATATAGTATTCCCCTTAATCAGTCTGCCAAGCTGAATATCGGAATTTTAATTGCACTCATATAGCCTTGGTATCACGAGATAAAAATCTTCTTATCTCTATAAAACGATGTGAAATGCAGTCACAATATCCTTTTGCCCCCCCCCCCTTATGATTTGGCTTTCGAAAAAGCTAAAGGAACTTGTAAAGCCCAAAATTGACTTAATGGTTTACTCTGTTGATTATGTTGTTTGCTGTAGCAGGTTTTAAAGTTCGTGATTTCCGCTTGCAATATTGAGGTAGTCCTCGTTGATGGTGCCAAAGATTGATGAATGTAAACAAATCTGGAGGATAAGAGATCCATGTAGATCATTTTATAATTTCCTTGTGAGAAGTAGCATGAGACTGGAAAAAGCAACAACAACAACTGAAGTTGATGATAAGAGAGGCAATGCCCCCGTGAAAATTACATCAGAATTTTTTAATGAGCGTCATTGACTGAAGCGTCATGTTTACAAACATTGACTGATTACTATACTACGGCAGTGAATTTTGTTATGAGGTTCACTGGGCCTTTTTTTATGTGTCTAGGTTTAATAGCATGAGTACTGTTACGTGCTAAATGTCGATTATTTAGATCAGTGTTGAGATTATTTAAAGTGGATCATTGGTGGGAGTGGAAGGGGTGTTGGAGAAAAATGGCACGATTCCAATAAACGTCTGGTGCAAAGAAAAAATGGCCTGCTGGAGAGACAGAATGGCATTAATTCTGAATGTAAGACATGCAATTACTACCAAGTGGCTCTTAACATGAATATGGTCTACAAGGTGAGGGTGTAAACCTGTAATGCAGACAGTGCCCCTGCGCCTGTCCCTAAAGCACCGTAATGTTGCCCGCAGTTCCCATATATACCAGGGGTCCGTAACACAAAGGTTTGCGATCAATCACAAATTTAAAACAACCATTGTGATTGGTCCAGGGTCACCTTTTTTTAACAAGATGCGTACGAAACAGTGGTCTTGATTGGCTGTTACAACTTTGCGATTGATTGCAAATCTTTGTGTTACGGGGCTCTGGAGAACAATTCTAGATTTTCTGTAAGTGGGGATTTGATGGACCCAGTCAGGATGAGATAGATCAAGAGGATGCCTGTCATTAGTCATTTTTTATACTAGCCTCCTTGACACTGTAAACCTCATTTTTCAAGAAATTCTTTCCACATTCCTCTTCTTTCTATGGGTTAATGATGTATCCTCTTTTCCAGTAGCCTCTTATATACATCTATCTTCCAGTGAATTGCAGCAATACCCTTTATTCAGTAGCTTTTATCAGCTTTTTTTTCAGTACCCCCTCATCAACTGGGGATGTTTTTGTCTAGGCTGTATCTTTCATTTGATTCTTTCCTCTGTGTATGTCTCATCGTTCAATAAGCTTTAGTACTCCTCCCCTCCTGATTTTCTTGCCATTCCATAACTTTAATCACTCGTACATTCAGAAAATGATATCCTGCACAGCATCATTCAGTAGCATTTGTCGAGTTGGATTTTTTTTTTCCATTTCCGATTGCAATTTCCGTCTCGTTTCTGCTTGCCATCTTTCTGTATGTCACAAGGCATATATTTTCCACCATGCCCATACAGAGGCATATCCGGGGGGAAGGCCGAATCGGCCCTTCCCCCTTTGACAACCAGGGGGGCCAAATCGGCCGCCCCCCCCCTTTTGAAACCTTTTTATTTGCTTATCAGCAAGAATTGGGGGGTAAAATACACCTGAAAATGCTGAGGACCCTTTTTTATAGCTGACCGCCCTGCCCCCTTTGAAAAAGTTTGGATCCAGCCGTGCATGTATTCTTCAGTTCTTCTATCCGTCATCATTCTATCCCTCTTTCCTACATTTATAACCTTTCTTTCACCTTACCCTTCCAGCCACCTTCATCTTTCCTTGACTCTCCAACCTTGGTTGCCAGTGGAGTACTTTGAACTAAAGTGGGCTCCTTCCAACTGGCATCAAGCCAAATACAATTGCTATCTCTCTCATTCGGTGTGTGTGTCCTCATCAGCTCGAACTTGAAGAATAACCCGCTATTTCATATCTTATGAATTAGCCAGATCAGAGAATAGCGAGCCAATTCTCAGATGAAGATGGAATTAGCCCGCTGTTTTGCTCAAAAAGTAAGCCAACCGAACCTTGGACTTATCTGCAGAATAGTGTACTAATTGCAGAATAGCAGGCTATTTTCATGTGTCTTTTTATACGCAGTAGTCATGAGCTGCGCAGAATTATATCATAGCGTATTTGAGCGTATTTGATGCGACATGTTAATTGCGCATTGAAAATATGACGTCACAATGCATATTGGTAAGGATTTTGGCTTAAAGTTGGCTTACTAAAGTAAAATTCAAAGCATCGAATTGAATATGACTTAAGCAACTTTCTTAGCCAAGTAAAATACTTAGTAAAATTTTTACTTAATCCAAGTATTGAATTGAATACTGGCCCAGATCCCCAAATAGCAAGCTGATCTTCAAGCCGGAGCTAATGGGAACCGACCTATTCCCTCCTCCTTTTCTCACTGGTGTGCCATAAAATCTACGACACTTTCAGATACTGTATATTTACAAATGGTGCAATAATCCATATTGCAGCTTTGTGTGTACACTTTTCTCCTTCCTTTGTATACAATGTACTTCTCTGCTCATGGCAAATTTGTGGGGGGGGGGGGGGGAGAGAGAGAGAGAGAGAGGGGGGGGTGGTGAATACTAGGATATATTGTGCTATAGTATAACCCTCTATACATGAACATTTCTGTCAAGGTTGCAGCTGCATGGTTTGCTTTTACCAGTACTAGCTGTAAATGATCGGCTTCAATAGCTGAACTTACAGCTGAGAGACGGTTTCTCCTTGAGAGTATGGATCCACAAAAAAAAAATGGTTGTATGAAAAGAGAGACAAAAATTCACCAACCTTACTTCCTGTAGCCATTATCGAGGTACTCACTAGCTCACCTTCCGAACCCATTAAACAGTTGGCCATGGATTCAAGTGGTGTTGCAACATGCACATGGAAATCAAACATTATTGATTATGCACACCAAAGGGCACGTGGCCAGGAACGTGATATGAAATTGGGAGGATGAAATTTTTTTTATACCTTGTGAACTTAAATGTGCTGCATTTTGTTTGTGTTGTTGTTTGCTTCTTGTACATGTATCATTGGGGCAGAAGGAAAATTCAGAACAATTCTGAAAGTGCATATGCTTGGCTACATATTAAGAGGAACTGAGATTGGTTTGTTGACTTGTGTTTTCTATTTTTAAAAGAAAAAAATCACAAGTATTTCAGTGAATAACCAGATCGACTTGACCAACCTTGTGTGTTTGTTCTGTCTTTTTGAATGCAGAAAGGACGCTTGAGGATCATGAAAGTGTATTAGAAGTCTACAAACAGCATCTCAACTCAACAAATGGCAAACTCCACTTACGAAAAGACTTCCGCAAATATGAGATGTTTTTGAATCCAGGGGTAAGAGAGATTAATTTTTTTTTTTTACATCAGATGTGGTCAATGTACAAAATTTCAATTCTTTCTTGAACTCCTTGGCTATAGATTTTATTCTCATTGGCATGATACAGGGATGGCCTGGGGAGTGTTTCATGAAGTGTCTTGTCAGTTGATTTCTACTGACAAATTTGCTCTCAGCCAATCAGATGCAAGGATTTCAGTAGCTTATAACATTTGTCAGTAAAAAATCACTGACATGACACTTCATGAAACGCTCCCCTGGTTCCAGTAGCCTATTGGTCAATGATCAGTTGATGACCATAGTATTCCATCACATTTGACACACGTTTTATTGCTGTGATTATCCAGAATTCTTTACATCACTGTAGTCAACTGTGTCATCACGGCTGGCATAGATACAATGAAATAGAATAGTGTTTAAATAAAAAGATTTTATTAGTAAGCACTGTTCTCTTCTGGAAATAAATGAATAATCATGAATGGATAAATAGTAAATAAATAAATGAATCAATGAATGAATAGATAATTGAATCAATGAATGCATGAATAAATAAATGAATAAATAAGTAAATAGATAAATAAATAGATAGATGAATAAATAAATAAATAAATAAATAAATGAATAAATAGATAAATAAATAAACAGATAGATAAATGCATAAATGATTGCATGAATAAAGAAAAGTACATATACTGAGGAGATGAGAGCACTTAAGCTGTTGGAAGCTATTAACCAAAAGAGGAGAAAACTTAAGAAAAGATGATTTAGCAGGAAATTTGGAAAATTGTGTAAAAGTATGAAAATTATGAAGACTGCCGTGGGAACATCTCTTGTTTGAAAGCTAATTCTGAAAGGAGTTCATCTTTTCAAGAATTTTCAGTAATATTCTCCACTTCTCATTTGAATACCTAGTTAATTACAAAGACTTGTTATATTTATTATTTTTAAAAATTATGAAGAATGCCTTTGGGTTGTCTCAAGTTTTTGAAGTAACATTTTCAATGAGCTCATTTGAACACTCCAAAAAACAATTTTTCCACCTCTCAATCATATATGTGTAATCATGTGGAGTAGCTGGATTTGTGTTGCGTAGGAGTGATGAAGAACAATTAAAGATTAATAGATCTTCTCGGAATCAAGACTTTGTTAGTGTGGATTCAATAGAGATTAGATAGAGTGGGTTTTGATGTGAAAGCTGCAAGATAGAATGATTGAATTGCTCTGTAAGTGGGGCAAGGAAGCCCTGGTAATACTGCATGCCTTGTGCTTTGTTATAAATGTGGAGAAGGGGCTTTGTTTCTCCATCTTTTGTCAAATTTAATTTGTCTGCCGTATTGTCTGTTGATGTTAAGAGCAAAAGAGGTAAATCTTATGTAAACATAAGATTTAAACACCTTTCTTTCTGTCATGAGATGATATATGGTGTAACTTGACCTAAATTGAGGATATCTATGTCAGCCGTATTGTTCCCTTCTTTTCATCCATACGTCGTATAATCTTGTAGTCAGAGGTAGAGGCTTCATAGAAACTTTGAATAAAAGAGAACTGGTGGTAGCCAGATTGCTCCTGACAACGAAACAATGATTGATTTGTAACACAAACGCTCCCCGGCCCTCCAGCCAAACAGCCTCATTTCTTTTTCCGCGAAGGCCATTCCCTTTCCGATTGTGTAAAACACAATGCCCAAGTTTATTAATGCAATACCGGCGCTGTCAGGAAAAATTTGCCCCCTAACCGTTCTGAGCCCCAGCAGGGGTCACATGTATGCCCCACTCTTTCTTGAGATACCAACCGACAAGTCTTATTGAAAAAACGAAAAATTAGGAATAACCCATAGAATACTAAGCTCGAGATAACTTGGGCTGGGGGTTATGGAAAATGTGTATCATACCAAAGTCAAATTGGGTTCAACAGGTTAAAGTCAAAAAGCTACTATCTGTCTGTCTGAATTTGCTTTTGCTTAAATTTGTTTGTAGTGCAAATTGAGGCAAAATTTTTTCTCTATATTTGGAGGTGGCATATGAAGAAATAAAACAGAAATAGAGTGAGCGAAACAGGAAGGAAGAAGATGGAGTGTTTTGCAGCCTCGAAAATCAGGAGCCGAAAATTGGAGACAAAACACTCGACTACGGCGTTTGTCGATTGGTGTTTGCAAATGTGCCAATAATGTCTCAAACACTTGTCGGTTTCATTTCCTCTCGCCTGCAGCAATTCTTCCCAGCACACATGGTTTCCGATCCCAGCGAGACGACGGATAATTTATTTGAGAAACCCAAGAGGCCCCGACCGCCGTTATTACTGGTGAGTACCCACATCTTGGGTGAAATGCAGGAAGAGAGAGAAAGAGTTGAGAGAAAGTGAGTCTGTTTTTAGATATGTTAATGGTAGTGTGATGCTTTTTATAATACGATGCATGCCCTGGTTGTGGCTTACCCCGCTCTGGACACGTCTGCTCATCAGGTTCATTGCCCGTATGCTGCCTCGACAAAATTATCAATGCAAAGAAATTCACATTGTCGTACAAGCTAAGTGTCTCTGCCCAACTCCTCGCTTGTTTTTGTGTCCTGGATTTCAACTTGAGACACGAAATGGTATTGATTTCTCGTTAAGTAAAACAGTTGAAAAACAAGCGAACCAAAATAGATTTGGAGTCCAGCTGTAAGGTATGCTTCGGTTGTTTTTTCAAGATGTTTTCCTTTCTTTTCACCATCCAAGGTTGTCATGAGTTTGCATGAATATACAAGATTGAAATTTTGATGAAAATGTCTTTATTCTAAGGAAATGCATGTAGATGAGAACATTCTGGAAAAATGTTAATGTTCATGGTAAGGTGAGGAGTTGTAACAAAATTAATGTCTGACATTCTTACAATCATACTTCTCATCTGGGGGGGGGGGAAATATTTCATCACTTAACGGGATTTTTTTCTGAACTTTTGTATATATATGTTAAGCTTTGTTTCTGGTTTATATTGTTCCCCTCTTTTAATATGATTTTTATACAAAAGAGATTTTTGTGATATTGATAATTTGTCAGACCTTTTGTTTTGTTGTTGTTGTTGTTGTTGTTCTGTTTTCCTTCTGGCAGCCAGGTTAGATTGTTGTCTGTAATGACCATATGTCTACAGTGTTTTCTTCATAGAGCTGCCTTAGGCAAAAATGTATTTTTATTGCAGGTGGTGGTGGTGATGATGATGATGATGATGGTGATGATGATGATGATGATGATGATGATGATGATGATGATGGTGATGATGATGATGATGATGATGATGATGATGATGATGGTGATGATGATGATCATGATGATGATGATGATATTGATGATATTGATGATGTCTTGATATATTAAAATCTCTTATCATCTATTCCCACAGGACATGCTGAGTCCAGTTGAGACTCTACCTGAGATCCAGGGCTGGCTTCATATCAGGGAAGGCCACAAGCGCTCCTGGAAGAAACACTTCTGCGTCCTCAGGGAATCAGGACTCTACTACTCCTCCAAGGGGAGTTCTAAGGTAAGGATTCTATCCCTGTGTCCAGTCTTACCCTTATCCCATGTATCTGTTGTTGGTCCAGGTTACCTGTGTCCTCTTATTCTTATAAAGACTCCCTAACAATTTTTCAGAAGCAATTAGGATTGGTGTCATTAGTAAATTAAGTACTATCCTATTGGTCTAAAGGGAGTTCTGTAAGTTTTAAGGTACTGGTCCTCTGTTTGCTGCTAGTAGTTGCAATAAAAAATTCTTGAAAAGACAGTCCTAACAATGTTTCAAAAACAAAGTGGGAAAAAAACTTCATTGTCCTCAGGAAATTAGGACCCTACTTCTCCAAGGAGAGTTTTAGGGTATTAGCCTTAGTCTGCTATCTGTTCTTGGTCCTCGTTGCTACAGTGGTGAAATATAGTTGTACCTGTCTGCTAGAAACAAAAATGGGAATATTCTTTTGTTTCCTCATGGAATCAGGCCATTCTACTCTTCTTAAGGGAATTCTGAAATAAGGTCTTCGTCCCTTGGCTACTGAATCAGATCGTATCTGATAGGTAGAAGTCCCAGTTTCAAGGACCATTGTCCTGGCCCTCTTTCTGTTCTTGGTCCTCGATGTTAATTCTGTAAAAGAACACCCTTCAAAATTTCTAAAGCGAAATTGGCCGGAGATGACTCTAGCATGAGTCCACAGAAAGTGCTTGGTACACCAGAATCAGATTGTAACCAGTAGGTCACAGAGAGCCACACTCACTAGACATTCTGGCGTTCTTCATTCTGACCTAGCACATACAGATACTTCTCACTTGATTATATGCTTTGTAGATTGATCTTTATCATGACCCTTCTTGCAGTTACTGTCATATTCTTTTTCTTTTTTTTTTCTGAACAGGACCCAAGACACCTGAATCACTTTGTGCAATTGAGTAACATTGAAATCTACCGCGCGTTGAACCCTAAGAAGAAGTACCACGCACCCACCGAGTTCATGTTCTGTACAAAGGTGAGTGAGCGAGGGCAGCATTGATGAACCACAGTTTTAGGAATTTGATATGACATTGTGAGCTGAGCTTCTGTGAATGAGACCTTTGTGGCATGCTGTATTAGCCTTTTAGGGATGATTGCAAATTATGGCAGGTTATCAGCATTCTTTGCACTTGTGAAAGCACTGTACTATTGTGAAAGTTGCTTGAAGTCATAGAGCTTGGAAGAGATGATTTCTCTTTGTGGAATACATTTCACTTTCTTTTTTTAAAGGTCATGCAGTGATGCCAATTTTTTCCCTTTTTTGCAATATTTTGTTTTTTTATTTTATTTTATTGTTATTTTAGTTTTTAAGGGAAAATACTACAGGTTTTGAGCAAAATACCGATTTTCTTGAACTCCGGAGGATCAAAAGATATGAAATCTTACACAGAAAGGGTAAATAGGTATCCATTCCCCCTGTTTGTTTTTGTCATTTGACCTGTATAATCCACTTGTCTGAAAAGAGATCGGAATTTGTTCTTATACCATATTTATCTCTAATTCTTTAAAAAAATTTGATATCCCCCCTCTACAAAGACCAAGAATTCCAAGTTCAGTGCTAAGGACTTGAGATTAATGTGTGCCGAGGACGAGAAGACTCGTCAGTGCTGGCTGGCGGCTCTCCGACTCTTCAAGCATGGTGAACAGCTGCTGGAGAACTACCAGAGGGCACTAGAGAGAACTATCAAGACGAGGGAAGAATCCCAGGAAGTGTTATTACAAGTAAGGCCATCGTGATGTGATCTTATCTTTAAATCATATCTGCCAGCTGTCCCTGTCTAATTGGGACTATCCCTATTTTCGGGAAAAGGAAAGAGTGATTTTCACCCTTGACGACCCTGTGTCCATATTTTTGTAAGAAAATCTTTATATAATAATGTATAGGAATTTCAGAAATGTCCCTATTTTTGACAATTTCTTAATCATATATCCCTATTTCTTGACTTGTAAGGTTGGTAGGTACGTTAAATTAACAAAAGAGAACGTACATTGTAGATGTTGTTAACTTGAAAGGGAATAGTTAAAAATCTTGGCCTTAGATTGTGATTTAGGGTGGTTATCGAGAATGCATTTGTTTTATTGTTTAAAATGGTTACCCTATATTTGCTAAAACTATTATTCTACCAAAGTTTTCATGTAAGGGTGAGCGTAAGGGTAAGATTTAGGTGTAGGCTATGAAAGGTACAGTGTCTCGTCCAGGGTTGATGTTGAGACTTCCAGTAGGGTTGA
This sequence comes from Echinometra lucunter, assembly GCA_029962745.1. Lineage (NCBI taxonomy): Eukaryota > Metazoa > Echinodermata > Echinoidea > Camarodonta > Echinometridae > Echinometra > Echinometra lucunter. Next base: position 8,380,608 of record CM057167.1, read on the forward strand.
AAATTGACCAGAGATCAATCAATGTCAGACCATTTGTCATCTTTTGCACCCAAGTTGCGCCTTGAGCATTTGATCATCAAATGGATTTGGCGCCTTACAGATTATTATTAAAACTTGTAGAAGTACAAGTCACTGGTGAAATATTGTTGATGGCAAAGAAGAGTAAGAGTTTTCGTCCATTTGTTTGATTACAGAACATGAAGAACTGTTCAGACCGTGTTGCAATGGATTTTTCGGGTACCCAGGGACGAGTGATTGACAATCCTAGTGAAGCCATCGCCATCGCCAGGCAGGAGGAGTTTAACTGGAGGGTAAGCTCTCTTCTTTGTATTGTTAGCTAGACCTGGGGGCAAAAGTTTACATACACCTGGGCAATTCCATGAGAAGTGTTCACTTGCCAAAAATCATAAAATCTACTATACAAAAGCAGCACCATCAGTGGTCCTCTGATTTATATTCACAAGATGAGCACAGTGATGATTTTCTGTAATCTTATTTTCTGCATTGTAAGTAAATATTGTCTGAGAGTGACCTGGGGAGCGTTTCATGAAGAGTTTTGTCTGTGCTTTTCACTGACAACTGTTATAAGCTACTGAAAATCCTCGCATGTGATTGGCTGAGAGCAAATTAGTCAATGAAAAGCACCGACAAGACTCGTCATGAAACGCTCCCAGGTTTGTTTTGGTAATCATTTGATTCTAGGCTGTTCTAATCTCTTTAATAGAAATTATTTTGATATCTGACGATTCCAAACAGCAGTTGAAAGGAACAATTAAGAGTCTTTTGCGGTAGGGCTGTGGGATTCCCAAAGTGCATTCAAAAACAAGAAAAACCTATTTTGGAGTACCTTTCATTTTGCACATCCTACTTCTTACATGATATTGTCCAAACATCTCGCATCGGGATGTTACCTGAAACAAATAAAAACTCTAAACTTCCTTTATAAGTGGTAGATCACATGGATCTTTTCTGGTTCAGTCGGGAAATTTTACATCTAAATATTTACCTTCAGGGTTTGATTGTGCAGTAAACTGATAGCCTAAATTGATAAACATCTGAGTTACATGTACATGTGAAAGACACGTGTTCTGATTCTTGTAAAAGGAAAGTGAAGCTTGTTTGTATGTATGAATGATAGTATTCAAAATAGTACATTGTTCTTGATTCTAAGGAGAAATTTCCCCATAGAAGTAGAACTTAATGCTGCCTTTAATTTGGTTCTATCATGGTCCATGTGTACATGTATTTACAGGGTGTATGTATACTTTTTCTGTAATAAAAAGACTTCCAATTTTTTCTTTTCTTTGCATTTTGATTTCACGTCTTGGATTGTTTTTTTTCTGTTACCTCTTTACAGAGACGAGGTGGTCAGCGTTCGCTGGACAGTCCTCTCATAAGTCCACGGGTGACAACCAGCAGCCCACGGTTCAACTTCCCTCCATCATCAGGGGGTTCTAACAGCCCCCATTCCCAGCTATCCAGCAGTCCACGACACAACTCTAGCCCCCGAAGCCATCATAATACCAGCCCAGGGGCGTGCAGGAGGGGCGGCATCAACTCAGGTGAGATTCGAACCATGGGCTTGAGAATTGGGCGGGGCACATGTGTGTGTGTGTGTGTGTTATGTGTGTGTGCGCGTGGAGGGGGGGGGATATAAGTAGGTGGGTTAGGTCACACAAACCCTAGCCCTTGCAGCCATCTTAATACCAGTCTAGAGGCATGGAGGTGGTAGGGCAGGATCAATTCAAGTGAGAAAGAAATTTTAGGGTTATTGAATTTTGGGGAAAGTGGATGATATGGGAAGGAGGAGGAGGTGGGATAAGTGGACAGTGCACTGTCCCTATTGAATAACCCCTATTTAGGGGAAAAGGAAAGAGCAATTTACACCCTTCATGACCTTACTTCCCTATTTTAAAAAAAATGTCTATAGTAATGTATAGGAAATTTAGGAATGTCCCTATGTTTGATGGTTTCTTAATCATTTGGTGCTATTTCATCACTTGCAGGGTTGGCAGGTATGGTCTGACAGGGCAGGTCACAACAACCCTAGCCCCTGCAGACAGAAAGTTAATGTTGAGCATTGTGTTTTAATTAACTTTTTGGTTGATTGTGATGCCTGTATTCTTTGGCCTGGGTTGGAGTCGAACCCACAAATTTTAGCTCAACATGTAGACTGACACCTTCTTGATTAGGCCACTCGCCTTTCATGTGTTCTATGCATGTGCAGCCGCACTCGTGTGCATGTCACCTTTCCAACCTTCGAGCGATTGTTCTTTGATTGCGCAGGTATTCACATGACCCAGCCGTGGTTCCACAGTGGACTGACGCGGGACGAGACACACGCCCTCTTTGCCAAGCAAGGCATGGTGGACGGCATGTTCCTGATCAGGGAGAGTCAACGGATTCCAGGGGCGTTTGTCCTTTCCTTCAGCCACAATCAGAAAGTCAAGCACTATCAAATCAATATGGTGAGCAGAAAAACAGGGTTATCCTGCTATCCTGCAAATCAGGGAAAACCTTGAAAATGAGTTCCCCTTTGTTCCTGGAAACATTCCAGGGAAAATTAGGGAATTTCATTTTCTCTTGGAAAAGTGTTGAGTCTCTTACACTAGTATTTTATCTCATGTTGTGTTTAATAGGATATGCAATGGTTATTAGAAGTTTATTAGGGCCCAGGGCAGCATTTTACCAAATCTTGATGAACAAAAGTTCTTAGACATCTCATTCAAATGCATATTTATTTTCTTAAGCATATTTCATTGTGTAATTTTGATATTGTTGAATTTTTAGTTATTAAGCTTTCATGAAATGTCATCCCATCTCATGAAACTGGTTAGGAATGAATGACAAGTTACAAGAGTTGATATGAGCTACTGAAATTGCTGGGTTTCATTAGCCAAAAGCAGATTGGTTATAGAAGTTAGCCAGTCGTAGAAATAGGGTGCAGGTCTGATATTCACTTCATTAATTAGATAGAGATCATAATACAGTTTGACTTGATGAAATGGTTTAGGCCTTATTATGATCATATATGATTATTCTACTTCAGCAAGCAAGACAACTTTAGCTTAACTACTGAAGATCATCAAAATCATAATATACTGAAACAATCTTCCCCAAAATCCCCCAAGTTTGCAGAGAATTCTAGTTATATTTTATTTGTGATTATGAAATAAACAAATTTGAACCAAAAAGCATAATAGGAATTTGATATATTTCATTATGATATTCCTCAATGTGAGAGTAGAAAAAAATTAGGAAGCTCACAGATCATTTTCTGCCCTTTACCAGTCCAGAACATAGTCAACACCTAAGAGTCTCTCTCTCTCTGTCTTTTGTTTCCCAGGTTGAAGATGGTATTTACACGATAGACGACGGAGGAACACGGTTCACTGATCTTGTCCAGCTCGTGGAATTTTACCAACTCAACTCTGGAGGGCTCCCTACAAGACTTTTACACATCTGTACAAAACTGTAAACGGGATCGCCCTTTGACCCCCGTTCATGTCACTTGCAATTATTTGATTGAAGATTTAACTAGAAGAAAGACGCTTATCTGTATATTCTGCGAGAGATGTTCTATGGAAGCTACTTGTCGGCAATGTTTGCTTATTTAAGACTTTTGATGTTTATCGTTTCTCAACGGAAAGGAAGCTGTACAAGTTCTTTTTAGCAATGTGCGGCTGATGACGCCTGTTTTTTGTAAAGTGTTTGATAGGAGTGCAACTTGGCGTTCTGAAAGATGCTACATTTATTCTTGTGGTGATGGGTTACACCTTTGTGGAAACGGACGAGAAGTTCTTGCGAATTTGAAGAACATTTGACTTATGTGTCGCACACATCATGGATATTGTATTTGACATGCGAACCGTATCAGTATTGAGCATACGACGATGGACTTAAGAAGAATTCTCCTTGTGCTCATAAGATGTTTGTCCAACTTTGTTTGAATCGACCTGCTCTGACTGAGGTTTAGAAGTGAGAAAAAAGACTAAGAGCAGATTTACGTCTTCTGGATTGTGAATGGAAATGTGTCGTAACAATATTTATATCTCTGTGTCCCTCTGCAATGTTGTTCTCTATATACATTCTTCTTAGCCTTCAAGTGGTGGTGGGAAACGTATATTCTATCATTGTTATTGTGATGGTACGTCTACTGTATGTGTTTCTATCTTATGAAGTCAAATTAACGATGGTAACAAACCAATTTGATACGATGTTCTAGTGTTTGAGAAGCATTTTGTGAAAGAATGCATAACAAGAGCAATTATCTTATGAATCATTCTCTTAGTAGATCTAGATCTAATTCTGGGAAAAAAAATGATACATGAGGATAACATTCCTCACTATTTGGTAATATTTTGTGACTAAGCTTTCTTTTATTTATTTGTTAGATAGTGATCTTTGTGAGAAATGGAAGTTTTTTCCACTTGCATAAACCTTGTGCTCATGGTATCGACACATTTGTAGTCCAGTGTTAGGGAATGGGATACTTGTAGTGCTTCTGTGACAGTCTAAACGAGCAGAGCATGATAGACATTAAACGACCGAAAAGGAGAATATTCTTTCTTTTTCACAATTCATACAATTAAGTGTGAAGCATTTTAAACTCTTGGAAACCTTCTACAGTGCACAAAGCACAAATATCTACTCCATGAAATGCTACATGTGCAACATCTAACAGAAGCTACCACTCCCGCCTTTTACAAGGAGTTGAAGATTTCAGTGTTAATGATGACATAGATGTATTAAGAGCACAAAGATTGGTACAAAAGACATTCTGTGATGTCTTTGTTGGTACATAATATTTATTGCTTTACAACAGTATAGGATCATTAGGATATTGTGTAACTTGGCTTGGTGGTTGCAAAAACGAGAACACCTGAGCTTTTTGTTAAGAGTGCACTCAGTAGTGACCTTGCCTCACTTTCCTTATATGTCCAAGTAAATACCCGTTATGTTGGTCAAATCGGAAACCTCTTGTTGACGAAATATTGCTCTGTAGACATTTATTTGAGAAATATGTTTCCGTTAACAGTGTCAAAACTATGGACTGTGACAGATTTTACACATCTGGTGGTGGGTTGGAAATGACGTGTCTTATTAGTTTGATATAAATATGGAAACATTGCTTTTGAACAAAAAATTATAGGAGAATTGATTGGTGCTGTCAAAGTACTGCAGTACCGGTTTTCATGTAATCTGGTATATTTATATGATGAGGAAAGGCTTGGTCGCTTATGTTGTGATAGACCATGCAGTGCAAATTCCTTTTAGCGTGAAGTAATGAGCTGCAGGTCAAGATTTTTAAAAACAGAAAGAAGTAAGGGCTCACAACAGTGGTCCCATTCATACTTGCTTGTTTATTGTATTACAAGATTTAGTAACGTGAAGCTCTTTACGCTTGCTTTGCCTGTCTGATTCCTGCAGCACATGCGAGTAGGGCTGTAGCTGTTAAGATGGTGCAATCTGACTGGGGGATTAATCCCGTTGATTTACTTAAATGCACAGTGGGGACCTAGAAATACCCGTACAAATGCTGTGGATATTGGATTTTATTTTTTTTTTCAAATGATGTATCCTGCCAAATGCATTTCTAGTCAAAATCTAACCACATCATTCATGTAATTAGGCAGTTGGCTTCTGGTGTACTAATTTTGTTCAATTACTACTGTTGATCAGCCTATTATGACAGGGCAAAAGTATGGCAACTTTTGTGCAGCAATAATGTCTTTTAAAAAAGAAACAAAATAGAAATCAGGTGACATATGATGCAAGGTACAATTTCCTTATCACCTACATATCATGTTTGCTTTAATTGATTTTTTTTTTGGGGGGGGGATATTTTTCCTTTAAATAATCCTTGCCTAATTGAATGTTGATTGCTTTTGACACATCCTACTCGCAATGTTCACAGGACTGTGATTTTTTGTTCTTTGTTTTATGACTGTTTCTCTGAAAACACATAGAGGCTAGTATATTTCACAGTTCCTGTTAAACCCCTTGAGCACTATGTGATTTCATTAACCCATTCGTGACAGGAATTATTTAAAGCCTAATTTGATCAGCTTTTATTCTTCAAATTGGCAACACCAACATTTTTATTTTATTGCTACATTTTCCTTATAAAATGTCATGTATCTGAAATGAATATAAACTGACAGAAATTATGAGAAGTCAAAAAGTTGCCAATTTGCAAGGGAAACAGTGATTTTAAACCTTTCACATTGCCAATTTAAGGATTTTAATGCTTATTTTCCTTTAAAAAATCTTCAGCATCAAACAACGAATATTGACGCAACCAAAATGGGCACAGTTTGTGTAGAATTTTTTGCTCTTTCTGCTCATGTATTTGGTATGATTTTTAGGGCTTTGCATCAAAAGATATTAGGTCAAACCACAAAATGTGGACCTCGGTCACGAATGGGTTAAAACATGCATTTTCCATAGACCCTAGCCACAGTTATCTCCAGCTTTGTAGTCAAAAGGTTGAAGAAGAAAAAAAAAATGGATGCGTGGTTATTGATGAGATAAGTCCCCTTATTACCTAATTGTACAGGTATAAGAATTTATCTAAATGCAATCACTATTTAATCTATTTCAATCTGATTGTAAGTTATGATAAAGAACTATTTTGTAATAATAATGACGAACGTGTGGATCATATTTTGTGATTTTCATATGATAGATGTTCCTGTTCTTTGCTTCGAAAGTTAATGGCAATGATAATTTAGCCAGCTATGATGTAATACTCGGTTGCTTCTTGTGATTTTCGTGTTTGGTCAGGTGATCTGCATTGCATGGTTACGTCAACCAAGGATGCCATTACTTTCATCTACCCTTTCCTTGAATGCTTGGCTCCTTCTCTGGGTTAGTGAGGGTAATGTGCTTTGATGCTATGTTGGGCAAACCCTGAAAATTTTCGTTCAGAAGATGGTAGTTGCAGTAGGATGCATGTGGAAAACGGAAGTGTGGTAACACTTGGTGAAAAAATTGGGAAGAGTTGAGCATTGGTTTTTTATGAAATAAAATGATGTTATCGCATTTTTGGTACGCAAATATTTTACAAAATGGAACCAAAGTGAGACAAATGGGATTTGCCTACCCGAAAACTGGAACTAGTCGAAATCATGGTACTGTGAGAACACCTCGTGATGTAAAATCCGCTGCACCACGAGGCTCTCAAGTTGCATTTTCTGAACCGTGGCAGGCATCAAAACAAGGGCATATCACTATGAACATGACGGACAAAGCGGACAAAATAAACAACCCCTCATTCTACCCTTCACAATGGTTCTGGTAGTCAAAAGAACATCCCTTCACTGCTATTGTCTAAAATATGTGGAACAGGTGTCACATGCATATTCACCTGGAACTACATGGTTAAATATGATAGCTGTGAAGGGATGTTCTTTTGACTACCAGAACCATTGTGAAGGGTAGAATGAGAGGTTGTTTATTTTGTCCGCTTTCTTTGTCTGCCATGTTCATAGTGTATGTACGGTGCAAGAGGCAAGTTTTGTCAAAGGTTTTTCGATAACAGCAGAAGCACTGGCAAATATCTGCCAGTCTTTCATAGAAAAGCTTTGTGCTACTCAAGAGTTTACATAAATTTTTCCACTCTTGATGTACCCAGCCATGCAGATCACGGATTTCGATTGTGACTTTCCTTTCATTTTCTCGTCCATGTTCGGTTTTGGTGTTTTGTAATTCATCAGAGAAGATCTAAACTTTAGACTGTCATTTTTGGCCAGTGATATTTTTGATAGATTTCTGTCCATCATCGTTGCTATATTTTGATTTCTATACGCTGTAATGATGAACAAGCATGCAACAGTTCTTTTTTTTTACGAGGAAAGAAAAAATGATTTTAACATCATGATGTCATGTCCAGTACATATGGTACCAGGGCATTCTATTCTCTGTATTTTTCGGGTGATTGGTTGGCTGTTGTTTAGAAGTATACGTACCTTTCTCTCAGATTTTTTTTTTTTTTTGGTATCATTGCTTAGATTTGCAAGTGATTCTTTTCTTTTTTTCCATTTCCTTGACTTGGGTATAAAGATTTGTCATTTTGCTGTACTAATATGACATCATTTTTGCTCTGTATATTCTGTACAATGAATATCTTCTCTATATATATTGTTTATAATAGTCAAAGACTGGCTAATGTTGCATTAGTTTTTTATACATGACTTTATTCCTTTCTTCTTACACTGCCATGTGTCAAGTATATATTTTATAAGTGTACTTTTTTTAAAGAATTGTAAGTTGAAAAATCTTGCACCTATAATTATGTTATATTGGTGGATGGGGTATTTCACTATCTCTCTTTCTCTTTCTAACTCTCTCTCTCTTCCTATATTTTTCTTTGAAGACTGTGTTTCTCTATTATAAACACTGCAAGTTTGTACTGTAAGAAATGTATTCAAGATGAAAAAAATCATATTTGGAAAATATTGTCCTTATATCTATTTATCCCACCAGTTATAAAACAGACTTTTATATGAAAACAAAAAAAATATGAAGAAAAATTTGTTTTGAATTCTTCAAATTACAGAGTATTGCTGTTGAAAACAGTCATTTGTTAAAGATAATGTCAATGTCTTGGGATATTATATAGTGCTTGGTGGCAGCTACGCTGGTTTGATGGAGAATGTGCATTGGGGGTCGCATTGATTCAAAGAGTTGGCTTTGTTTATTTTTTTTCATTGGTATGATGGCATATTGACTGTGAAAGGATTTATGATTAAAATGCAAAAAAAGAAAGAGGCACTATGTAAAAAAAAAAAAAACTCTGTCTACTGTTGTATGTCTTTAGTATCTAAAATGTAATTGTGTGTGCACAGGTGTAAGCATGTTTGTGAAAACAGTGTGGTATTTGAGTGCAGTATGGGAAAATGATTTGAGTTGAGTTGAGTTGAAAAGAGAAAGAAGGGGTTGGAAATGGCTTGTGTGCGGACATGAAAACAAAAATCTGGTTGTGTGCTCATTTTTTTATTTTTTTATTTTTGGAACTGATAAATCACTGATTTTGTGGGTAAGAGGGATAATGTGATAGAGATTGAGGATGATAATTTTATTGACTGATATCTGTATGTGATGTGAATTAGAGTGATCCAACTGGCTTAATGAATATTAATTTACTGACTGCAAGCCTACTGAGGTACAGGTAACTGTACATCAGTAACTTACCGGTCAACGGCCAAATTTTCTTCTAGGAAATGTCGAATTCAAAGCCAGAGGTATTCTAACAATCATAGTTAAATGTAGATAGCCATTATAATGCAACTTGTGTCCATGAAAGATTCAACTCTCTATTCTGTCAAAGTTTTTAAAATTGTGGTGATTGCTATCTGCGGAAGTGGAATGATGTTCCATAGATAGCAATAATTTTCACTATTTCATTTTTAAAAAGTTAGTTTTAAAGAATTTCATAAAGAATAAGAAAACATTACACAAAATATGCAGAGTGAGATAAATTGTATAATTCATTTAAAAGTAACCATGTTCACTGAAAGAATTAAAAACTAGGTATGAGCAAATGTGAAATTCATTGGAATACATAAATAGAGTGCAGCTTGCAAAAAAACTAATACATAATATTTCACATTCTACCTTCCCAAACATCGACACATCTGCCAAATCTTACAAAGAACACTTCTTTTGTTTGACTGTAAAAAGAAAAAAAAATTACAGCAAAATTTAAAGAGACCTCACAAGTGCAGCTTGCAAAAAAACTAATACATAATATTTCACATTCTACCTTCCCAAACATCGACACATCTGCCAAATCTTACAAAGAACACTTCTTTTGTTTGACTGTAAAAAGAAAAAAAAATTACAGCAAAATTTAAAGAGACCTCATTTGTGACCTGGCACCACAAAACCACTAAAAAGTTGTCAGACATAAATAGATTCTCAGCTGTAAAATTATATTATAAATGCAACTCATCAGAAATGAATGCTTCCAACCCCCTTAAAGTGATTACACAATGGTTGAAAAAAATTGATATATGATCATGAATAGAATTCTAAGAACAATAACATTAAAATTTTGATGATTTTTCAATCAAAATCAATGCATTTTGGCAAATTATTTGTGGCTTGGTCATGGTTGACCTCAGAATTTGAGTAAATACGATAAACCAGCAATGACGTAAATGTGGGTACCAGATAACGCGCACTGTGGTTGATGCGCGCGCTAGACTGTACAACATGATATATACCTAGCACGTATTTTTGCGAGAATTGTTCGACAAGGTACCCACAATGACGTCATTGGGTCAACAGCAATTGAAACAGAGGCGCGAAAAATAGGCTGAAATTGTACCATATTTTTGGTTATTGCTTGGCAACACGACTATTTTTGAACTTTAGGCAGATGATTTTCTGCTGATAACAATTTGCTCTTTCAAATGAACTAACATTGTTTCAGCATTGGGTACCCCCTTTTAAACAGGAGTAAAATGTCCACCCTAGAGAATGTAACTTAAAAGAAACAGGACTTTAAAGTTTGCCATCTACAATGATGTATTGTGAAAGGCAACAAAAAGGAGGATTAACACTCAAAATAAATAACTTTGAAGGGATTACCCTAAAACTTGGCGCACTAATGAAGCATATCCGACTCATTATAGTGGACAAGTGTCAATGAAACAGCATGTTATGTTTTTAAGTTCTGGGAGATAAGGCAATTAGGCATGGGTTGTAAAAAGGAAAATAATACAACTAAACAACAAAAAAAGTAACTCCCCCCAAATTAAAAACAGCATAACTTTTTAATGAAGAAGTTTTTAGCAAAATAATTTGGCAGGAGTATTCCTACACTTATTGACTAACTTATGTGTGAAAATGAGATTAATCCACCAAGGCATGCATGAGTGAGCAGACACTAAAGGCAAAAATGTCACTTTTCAAAAGTCACAAGAGTCATTTTGGGGGGTTTGTGAAACAAGCTTTTTCTAATGTATGCTTAAGTGCAGTTGATATTTATCATGGTTGTGTCATGGTTGATTGAGCAAATTTTTAACGATGAAGCAAGAAATGCAACAAATTTATTGTTTAATGCCGGAAAAACAACTACCCAGTATTTTAACATACGTTCTGACTAATGTTGGTTGATGCCAATTCCTTCCATAAATTGAATGGATTTTGTAGTTTCAAGGAGGGCTGAACATAGTTTTTTTCCAAAAAATTGTGTTCACCCAACTGTGATAAACATGTAAAGTGTCAGGGGTAGGCGTGACAGGATCAAACAATGGAAGAAACCAAATTTGCCAAAGGTTTGTTTCATAGATCCCCAAAATGACTCTTGTGACTTTTGAAAAGTGACATTTTTGCCTTTAATGTCCGCTCACTCATGCATGACTTGACAGATTAATCTCATTTTCACACAGGAGTTAGTCAATAATTGTAGAAACACTCCTGCCAAATTATTTTGCTCAAAACTTTTTCATTAGAAAGTTATGCTATTTTGAAGTAGGGGGGGAGTTACTTTTTTTGTTGTGTTTAAATCCACATCAGACAAAGAAGGGTATACAAAACTGCCCAAAATGCCATTTGTATATTGCTTGGTGCCTTCAAATTTCAAAGTTACTATAGATGCAAACACATTCTTTCATGCAATAAAAAAAAATGATTTAAAAATTCAAATTCAAACTTTAAAAAAACCCTAAAATTTGATCGTGCTGATATGTAACACCTGTCTCGAGGTCTAAGTGAAAATCATACTAGGGAACAATTTGTTGGTTTTGTGTAGCCGGGTCACATAACATTTAACCCATTCGTGACAGAGGTCCACATTTTGTGGTTTAGCCTAATATCTTTTGATGCAAAGCCCTAAAAAATCATACCAAATACATGAGCAGAAAGAGCAAAAAATTCTACACAAACTGTGCCCATTTTGGTTGCATCAATATTCATTGTTTGATGCTGAAATTTTTTTAAAGGAAAATAAGCATTAAAATCCTTAAATTGGCAATGTGATAGAAAGTTTAAAATCACTGTTTTCCCCTGCAAATTGGCAACTTTTTGACTTATCATCATAATTTCCGTCAATTTATATTCATTTCTGATACATGACGTTTTATAAATAAAATGTAGCAATGAAATAAAAATGTTGGTGTTGCCAATTTGAAGAATAAAAGCTGATCAAATTAGGCTTTAAATAATTCCTGTCACGAATGGGTTAAAAATGTCCTGCATGAAATACATGTATTTTCAATGAATAATTTAAACTAAATATTAAAGTAAAATATCTATTTACTTTACACCCTCAAAGTGACATTTCAAGCATATCACTTGTACTTTTTTCCCAGTGTGATTCATTCAACACAAAGTAAGATTTGGATCATTTTTCTCCAAAATTTCAATACCGGTATTACCTGTTTGCTAGTCTTGGCAATAAGCACCAATTCATGCAGGAAAGAAGCAGAGCATTATATCAGGTCTCTGCACAAAATCTAACATCAAATAATACATAGAAAAATAAGTGAAAATATAAACTATGTATCTATGAGTTTAATGTAGAAGATGATCAAACATTTTGAGTATATTCATTGCACAATCCCCATTTTTCTATGACCCTTTTTTCAACATTTGTAAAGGCACTAAAGGGCTCAGTGCTCTAAGTACATAAAACCATAGATTTTAAGTCTACACACATTGTATGTACTATCTCTACCTCCAGTAGTATGTCTGCTAAAGAGAATATATGTACAGTTACATTAACTTTGCGAAAGTCAAATCTGTTGGGACCACAAAAATAGCTTGACTTATGCAAAAGTCGATTTAGGAAATATAAATAGGTAAAATAACACATTTTGTATAGTTTGGTAAAAAAAAAAAATTATTCGACATAAGGAAAGTTCGACTTATGCGACTTCGAGTTATGCAAGATTAACTGTATCATACAAACAAGACTTCATTAACATGGATCCCATCTAGTTTCCAGGTAAATGTTACAGTGAATAGCTGGGTAACGTCAAAATAATAATAATAACAATAATAATAATAATGATATAGTAATAACAACAGTAACAATAATAATAATAATAATAATAATAATAATAATAATAATAATAATAATAATAATAAAAGTAACCAAATCCAGTCTATAACAGCCAACACTCTGACCATGTCCGATACTTATGTTTAAAAATCAACCCAGTGCATAGAATTCAATTTGGTGTCACACACATCTTTCCCATTCTACAACCAGTAACGGTTAATCTCCTTATTACTTAACTAAATTGGGTTAAAATGTATTTCAAGACAACACACCCAAACTTGACCAAAGCAGTGAGATGCTACCCGTTAAGCCAATCTGAAGCTCTGTGGCCAATGGTATTCTTTTCATAATTACACACAGCATGCCCTGTGCTATTTAGAGGCAGGAAAGCAGCCATTAAATACATTGCATAATTGATATAAGGTCTTTTTACATGTAGCTCTGAATAAACAATAAAAAAAAAAAAACAACACCCAAACAAACACAACTAAAAGTACCTGCCATACACATGTGTGTCTTATCTTAGCAAATGAACATTTCATAAATAAAGTGATGAAATTTTCCCTTTCCACTGTCACTGTTTGGTGATTATAATGAAAATGCACGACCAGCATGCACTGCACTTAATTTACACAATGCAATTTCTCTACAAAAATAATGCTCACATAATGATGACATTATTAAAAGTGATCAGTGCAAAGTCAATTCCTCCAAATTTTCAATTCCTCCAAATCTACATAATCTCCATGTATGGAGCCTTTTCATATACAGTAAACTAAAAATCTAAAAACGCTTGAAAGTGGACACCTATCATTAGAATAACTAATAAAGAGTCACTTTTTACATCTTAAATACAAATTATATAAAAACTAAACTGACTAGTGCACTACAGGGTGTACACAATTTGCAATGATATAGTTTCATGAATCAATAAATACATATTTTTATAAATGAATAAATGTATCTTTATAAATATATCTTTTTAAAAATGTTTTCCTTAGGCAGAAATTATATTACTGTTAAATTTAACAGTACAAATGTGCATTTAAACAGTGTTACAATTGAACTGAACTGATCAAAACTAAACTTGTGTGTGAACTTGGGTTTTTACAGAAATGTACAAATAAGATATGCTTATTTTAAAGTCCCCAGTTTTCTGCAAAACAAAAATGGAAAAATTTAATGGAATTTGGGAAAAACACGGAATTCATGGAATTTCACAGAAAACACGATTTTTCAGGCCAAAAAAGTTTGAATTACAAAAAATACAGCGAAATCATGCAAAACAAAGCAAAATCCGATAAAACAAAACCGTGCATCTGGATCATACCTGTTCACAGTGTTTAGCGTGTGTTCGCTTAGCTTTATCTGCATACTGCAGTGCGTGTATTTTAGGGTAACTTATGTTTTTCTAAGATTTCTAAGATTACTATTTACAATTGCTTTATCATATGTTTCATACATGTCACCGAAGAACACGGAATTTGCATTTTAGGAAACAGAAAACTGGGGACTTGAAATTGAAATTGACCCATTGAAACAAATAGGTTTACCAATTGGCAATTGGGAGTACATGGAAAGTGAAACAATGGGTCCCCATTAACTTATTTATCTCTGGGACTGACCTTTAATGTCACCATTCGACTCAGGTTCGAACCAGGGTCCGATCAGAGTCAGTTTGTAGGCAAGGACAAGGAGCTAACTAAACCATGTTTGTTACTGCTAGACCTACTTCTGCTCCCTGTCACTTCATATCAAACTTGTTTTCTATTAATCTTTAATCTGTACCTTCGGGCTTAGCAACTGTAATTTTGCGAGTGACTGGAGAACATTTGGATAAATCACAGCTATAAGGCAGAGCCTTGACTTGATGTATATTGAAGGCATTTGATAAGATTGATCAAGGTGATTTATGTTGAATAACAGTTGAATCTTTTACTTCAGCCAAGGTATTCAAAAATAATAATGATGACTGCATCGATATATCACCTTGTCCATAGGATAAAATAGTTTTTAAAAAAAGATTATAGATAGTTCATACTTTGAATGTTCTTGAATGAAATTCAACTCATGGTAGGAAATATAGTGCTGGGAAATCACTCCAGTAATATTTAGGTAAAGCATGCTATTATAGTGTAGAAAGAATAAAAGAAATTACACAATAAATAACATAATACATATGTTGGGGTCATTTGGATGAAGATCTCTACGATTTGGAACATTTGAATTGTTCTTGAATGGAATTCAACTTATGGTAAGAAATATAGTGCTGGGAATTTATTAGAGTAATATTTAGGTAAAGCACACTATTATAGTATAGAAAGACTGAAAGAAATTACACAATAAATAACATAATACATTATGTTGGGGTCATTTGGATGCAGCTCTCTTACTATTTGGAGCATTTGAATTTGGTTCATATATGGAGAATCACTACACTCTAGAGGAAATAAATATGATTTCATACCTGTATCAGAATACCTTTTCAATAAATATTTTGAGAAGCAAAAAAATTTACGATACAATTACCACAAACTGATTTCATTTGGAATTCTGTGAAAACTTTGGAATGCAGCTTTAATAGAAGTTAAAAAAAAAAAAGAAACAAAAAAAAGACTGAATTGCAAGTTTTCTTGGAATTTTCTTGTTGAACATATCAACCCACTGAGCATGATATGATTTCAATATAACATGCATTTTCCATAGACCCCTGCCCAAGCCAGCCATCGTCTGACGTAAGTGTCCGTGAATTACTTTTGGAATTCTCTTAATGAGTCTTTTAAACGCTCACCAAGTTTATTTTCATTTAAACGTAACCTTAAACTTAACAAAATAAATAGTTATACCAACCAGTCTTAACTACAGAAGGCTATGTCCCATCCTTGTGCCTGTGTTTGTAAAGGTATTGTCCCGTTCCGTGTGTTATTGTATCGTGTATCGTTTATTATGTATCCTTATCCTTGTATTTTGTAATCAATGACACTGTTTATTATATTTGGGAACCTGTTTTACAAGCAAAGCTTCTAAAGGTTTCCTTCACATTACAGCGAGCATTCTTTTGTTTATTTTATACTTGCCATATATAATACTGAACTGTATTACTATCAATATTTTGTACAACTTTACACTGTTTTTTTTCAGAATGATTTTGAAATATGAAAAATCTTGTAAAATTTTATTTGCTGCATTGTGAAAATAAATGAAATGAAATGAAAATAAATAAAATGAAATGAATTGAATTGAAAGCCATCTCATGGTTAGTATTCAATGAGTTAATCATGTTTTAGAGCTATGGTACATGTACGTGAGATCAGAGTTGCATTACAACACCTCGTGAATAACGTGTAGATTAATTATTCAAGTTTATATGTACATGTCAAATTTACAAAGAAAAAATCAGAGCCTTGTCTTAACCTGTTCAATATTAATATCATATCTTTGGGAAATATGTGTTATACTGAAATCAAATTGTGTTCAACGGGTTAAAAGGGGTTAGCCTTCATGTAAAGTGTTTTTAATTGCAAATTTATGTCAATTGCAAATCTGTACATAAAAGATACATGTAGGTCACTGTAAGTCCCGCAATGACTGCAGACTTGCAAATGAGATTATCAACTGAAAATCTTTATAAGGCAGGCCCCAGAACTCTCAGTAAAATACACGATGTATGCATGTGAGAACACAAAGTGTATTTCTAATCTTGGGTTTTTAATCTTAGAAGGCATTCTGAACTTTTTCCAATACATTGACACTCCTGTATGCAAGAATACCTCCAGAATTACTCCACCTTTGACCTTCAGCTACAGCTTCCTCCAAATCTGGTTTATGATATTTCAGACCAGCTTTTGCAAGAAAATCCCTATTCTCTGTGACGTTGCTTGAGGACTTCCACATGTGGTAGTCGATGATGCCACCCCCTAGAGATTTGAGGATGGCTTGAGGTCCGCAGGTATCCCATTTGAAAGTGCTTCCTTTGGTGAGGATGTAGGCATCAACGTGTCCCTCGATCACACATAAGATCTTGTACCCTGCACCGCTGGCAAAGTGGACTCTCCCAAGAGAGGATAAGGCATCCTTTGTGTGGGCATCCTCACTTGAACTCATGATGAAGGAGAGTCCATTGCAGGTGGTAGGGGTGTTAGGGCCATCCTGTGAGGGTAGTGAGTTGCAGTTGAAGTCCCCATGGCTTACACCCCAGTAAGACTGTCCTGTCCAGCTAAAAAGTTAAAATATCAAGTGACAACCAAATTTCAAGATTGGTAATTTCAAATCTTTACAGTTATGTCATTCATAGTGAAATCCAATCATGACAAATCTTAGCAAATTATGCAGAAAAATCTGAGAAACAGATGATGAAAGTTTAACAGAACATGGATAAATAATCTTTAAGATATAGAACTTCTAGCTTGATCATTTCTACCTCCAGTATATGCATTTCTCACCAAAATAATTTGAATGATAAAATCTATAACCTAGTATTCTTAACAGCTGTACGACACATACTTTGGGAGCTATTTTGTACACTGAATGAATACCTGACCTTAGACCAAACACTAGACCAAACCCTACACCTAAAGCACTATACCCTAACCCTAAACCAAATGCAACCCTGAGCTTAAAGGCTAGTTCACATATCAAATAGCAAACCCCTGTGGGAGACCCAGGCGAGAAAACCCCTGCAGTTTTATTTTCATGTTTAAATGAATGGTATAATGAGGCTGAAAAAAAACCCCAACACCATCAAGACAAAAATGATCTGTTCTGCCTCCTGGCAGCAAAAGGAGTGGACCATTCAAATTCTGATGCAGTCCATGTGAAATATGACATATCACTCCAATTCTCTCCAATCTCCATTGGCTTCCAATAATTCAACGTATTCAGTTCAAAATTCTTCTCCTTGCCTTCAAAATTCGTAATGGTGATTGCCCCACGTATCTTTCCAGTCTTGTAAAATCCAAACCCCCCTCCTCCAGGTTGAGAGCTTCAACTTCCTCTCACTTTCAGTTAATGCCTGGCCCCCGTGTGAAAACAAGATACGGCGATAGAGCTCTTTCTGTCGCTGCTCCCCAATTGTGGAATAGCCTTCCTGCCTTCATTCAAAATGCCCCTTCGCTACATACTTTCAAAACAGTGTTAAAGTCCCACTTATTTAAATCTGTATAGGTCGAACTGATTTGCCTCTTGTAATATAAATTTAATCGTGGTGCTGCTGTCCCAGCTTTCCATTTGGTATAATGATAGAACTTTACTTAATGGCTGCGGGGACAACAGCAACACAGCGCCTAGAAACATAGTATTAGGCGCATTATAAATTATTGGTCTGCATAACTGTTGGCCAGTCTCTATTTGAACACTGACGCATTAACCCATCCGTGACAGAGGGTCCACATTATGTGGTTTGGTCTAATAACTTCTGATGCAAAGCCCTAAAAATCATACCAAACACATTAGCAGAAAGAGCAAAAAATTCTACATATACTGTGTCCATTTTTGTTGCATCAATATTTGTTGTTTGATGCTGAAAATTTTTTAAAGGAAAATAAGCATTAAAATCCTTAAATTGGCAATGCGATGGAAAGTTTAAAATTACTGTTTTTCCCCTGCAAATTGGCAACTTTATGACTTCTCATCATACATTCTGTCAATTTATATTTATTTCAGATAAATGACATTTCATAAGAAAAATGTAGCAATAAAATGTCGGTGTTGCCAATTTGAAGAATAAAAGCTGATCATATTAGGCTTTAAATAATTCCTGTCATGAATGGGTTAATGCACATCTCATCATCATAAGTGGCATGGTTTATCACGCCACATGTGAACACAGGGGTTTGCCGCTGGATGTATGAATGAGCCCTAACCATGTACATTTATATACGACGAAACAAAGCCTGGGGGGTGTTTCATAAAGCTGTTCGTAAACTTTACACATGACTTTACAAACGACTAGAATATGAAGTGCAAAATGGGATGCCCAAAGTTTTTCCTGACGTTTTAACAAAGTGTGAATGCATTTCCCATCTCAATTAAATTGTGGCAAAAATATACTTTGCAATAAAAATGTTCGTTAACAAATGTAATATTAATCTACGTCTGCATATTTCAACTTTAGCTGATGCGATTTATGATGAATGAGAATTCCATTTGCCTTACCATATTCCAGTCGTTCGTAAAGTCAATCGTAACTTTACGAACAGCTTTATGACACCCCCCCCCCCCCCCATTTCTAATTATATGCATACATGTAGCTGTTGGACAAAACTTTTCCTCGAGAACTGAGAAGCTTGCCAGAGGCTTGTCCGACATAGTATCAACTACATGCAAATTGGATTCCATCTATTCAGATACCATTATGCGTAATTCATGAGCTGCATAGTTGTAACCAAGGGTTCTATAGAGAAATATGCATAAATGTGAATGAAATTAGTACACAGGTCTTTCATCAGGTGACCAGTCTGATGCATTCACTGAAGTTTGTTTGATCCTGTGAGGATTTATGTTTTGTCATCACCTGCATTCGAGAACACTTTTAGACAGAATTCTGAAATACCTCTTTGATTCTGGATCCTGCTTTGCAAAAGGCTGGTTGATGACACCCACGACCGGTGACCCTGTCTCACGATTAAAGGCACCAATCAGGATGACAGCACACTGGAGTCCATGCTGATAGACACCATTCTCTGGCTGCTCATCCTCTATACCCTTGATGTATTCTGATGTGCAATCTGTGTTCAAATAACAATAATTATAATAATAATAATGATAATAATAATAATAATGAAGATGAAGATGATGATAATAACAATAGTTACAGTTGTATAGTACTTAATACTCCGTTTCTACTGCTTTACTTTAAGTATCTATGTGATTTACATGTACATGTAATTATCATAACAAAATAAACAACAAAAAGATCTCTCTTCCTCAAAAAATGTAGCGTGCATTTAAAGAGTCCTTGAACATGCTGCTACGCTCATAAATGCATTTGTTCTATCCCAACTGGATATTGGTAATGCTCTTCTTTTCAATACATATACATGTATATCACTTCATGCAATCTTGACAAACTGCAACATGCTCAGAATGCAGCTGCCAGGGTTCTATCAAGCATATCTACATGTAAACATCAGCATATTTATCCCATTCTCCAGAGCTGCACTGGTTACCAATCCTCAAGTGCACAGAATTCAAAATCCTTCTCCTCACAGGGAAGGTTGTAAATGGATTGGCACCATGATTGAGATCATCATCAGCACATGCATCTCCTTAAGATCTCCAAGACAAATGATTATATACAGCGTACATCACAATGACTTGCCAATTTAGATAGCTTTATAGTTGTTAGTTATAATCAAACTGCTATAATTCGTAAACGGTACAACATTCTGCAGTGGAAAAAGGCACAAAATTCTCTGTGATTTTAGTTCTTTCTGCTCATCTAAAATATGTTATTCCAAGCATTCTAGATCAAAGGATACTACAAAAGCATCATTAACCCATTCGTGACAGAGGTCCACATTTTGTGGTTTGGCCTAATATCTTTTGATGCAAAGCCCTAAAATACCAAATACATGAGCAGAAAGAGCAAAAAGTTCTACACAAACTGTGTGCATTTTGGTTGCGTCAATATTCATTATTTGATACTGAAATTTTTTTAAAGGAAAATAAGCATTAAAATCCTTAAATTGGCAGTGTGATAGAAAGTTTAAAATCACCATTTTCCCCTGCAAATTGGCAACTTTTTGACTTCTCATCATAATTTCTGTCAGTTTATATTCATTGCAGATACATGATGTTTTATAAGAAAAATGTAGCAATAAAATAAAAATGTTGGTGTGGCCAATTTGAAGAATAAAAGCTGATCAAATTAGGCTTTAAATAATTCCTGTCACGAATGGTTAAAAGGAGACACTGTACTACCATGGGTTAAGAGCCCTAGCAAAACATCACTCCCATGGAGGTTCTAAATTCATAAATGCTATGTACATTATTGTTGACATAGTTTGGACCTTCAAAATGGTAGATTTATATGAATTGTTGAACAGATTCTCATTTACGGTTAAAGGGTACACCTTAAAAGCATTTCAAATTGATAAATCAGCAAAAAGAATAACTGATTTCTAACTTCCGAGTTAATTATATACATTACCTATCGGATCGATCCAAATTCCCATGTTGTCCACGTCAAGGTCAAAGTTCAGATCTTGGAGCTGAGAATCCAGCACCATGTCTGGGGTCAAATGCAGAGCCTCGGCCAGCAGGGCTGCAGCTTTCTGGTTTCCGTCAAGAACTTTGGTCAAAAGTTGTTTGGTCTCTTCGGGGTTGGACTGGATGGCAACTTCAATGCTCTCACCAGCAGTGTTGGTAAATTTGTTGCTTTCCTCGCCCAGGATGTGTTCCCTCATACCTGGGAACTGATAGACAGGTTAGAGTTCTGTTACTATGCATGCTGCCTTCAAAATTCTGCATCATAGGTTCTATTCAACACCTACTAGGTTTTGTTGAAAATGCTTCACGTGCCCCTTGCAAGGTTCAGGATGGATGCAAAAGGTATCGCCCTATATAGCATCATACTGTGCGAGCTGAAATTTTCGAGGTGGTTTTATTTTCGCAAATTTCACGAATCACTCACCTATCGCGAATTTAACAACACGTGAAAATGTCCGCACGTTTGCTTTAGCTCTCGTCATCGGCACATTGTTGCCATTGGCATTCACTATGCAGAAAGTACATCAATCCTACATGTGTGTATAGCATCATATCACAACACACGGAGAAATTGTCACTCACCACAAGTCGTCACCTCCAAAACCCCTATAAGAAGCCAAATTCTGCTAAAAAAATGCCGAATCGGTGACATTTTCCCAAAGCATGTGGGGCCTTAGTGGGGTGGTAAGGAAGAGAGTCCCTGAAAGCGCACTATAGATCAAGAAATCAGGGGTTTTGTGACGTTTTTTCTTTTTGTTTATCGCAAGCTACGAGTGTGATGGTATTGGCAAATAAAATTGAAAAACAAATCCTCCGGATCTGCAGTTATGGCTCTTTCATGTAAAAATAAGTTAACTGCAAGTCCCGTCTTGCTTCTGCTCTTGCGCTTGCAAAATCAACGACTCGCGAAAATGTCTGTGAGCCCGTGATTCGCAATAATATCTGTCCATGAAAATATTGGCCTATACAACAACTGTTAACAAAAATAGTTTACAACTTTCACAATCAAATCTGACAAATTCAGAAGCTAACATATATTAACACGTGCCCAGACTCAACCGACAGACAATGACATAAAGCGTTTTCTGTTCAGTTTTACCTTTCAAATATAGAACCTATTTTTTTTTAATTACTAAAAATTTACCTTTTCTCCCACATCATGTCTGATCATCTCCTGAATAAGGACATCACCAAGTGTCTTGAAATCATGAACGAATCTCTTGTTCTTAGCTTCACCCGTCTTCTCTTCCACCAGCAACTCAAAGAGAGCTTTCTCAGCTCTTACGATGCGGGCCAAGTTCCCTGCCTTCTCTCCTAGCCTCACCAGTGTCCGCAA
>CM057167.1:8403663-8416163 GCA_029962745.1 Echinometra lucunter
CTGTTTATAACTGGTTTACTGTGTTTTTGTAGCCTTCATGTTTTGGTAGTGGTTTTGGTTCTTTCTAAATTTTAGGCAAAAGCTGTATTATATGATTTGAAATGAATCGAACTGAAACTCAATTATTTCCATAACACATTCATTTTACTAGGATGTAAAAATGGAATCATAACAAGTAAATATCTATATACACTATAAGAATACGTATAAACTGACATTTTTTATGACCCATGAAATGCAAATAAATAGATCACACATTATCAACATACGTACTTCATCAAACATTTATGAATTTATAAAATATTCAGTATAACTGCATAAGTAGGTCTGTAGGTCTTCCGTCACTTTTCCAGTTATCTCTCCCTCTCTATCTATCTACCAATGCTATCTCAGTTTTCACCACTAAGTCCATCTTATCCCCTTAACTCACATTATTTAGTTAATTGGTTCTTTAGCGCAATCTGCAGTAATTAAATTCACAAAGTCAAAACAGCTCTTCAAACATCAATTACACAGTTTCCATTCGCACATTCTCTTTACTGTTTCAGTCGACTGTAGGTATATACAGGTTATGCATCATAGGCAAGATTTTGTTTTATATGACAAAGTTATTTGCATAAAATACACGTATCTGATATATTGATATTGTTATCATGACTGAATATTTACACTAATGAATTGAAAAAAATGTTAATGTATTATTGAAGGAGGGTGAAAGATAATTATCGTTTTGCCTACAGAAGACATGTATCAAGTTTCCCTTTTTCAGGAAGAGCATGTGCGACCACCCCAAGCCAACCCACCCCCCCCCCCCCCCCCCCCCCCCCCCATCTGCCATAGGCAGCAAATTTTTCTGATATCGAAACAAGACAGTTCTCGAAATATCTTGCTGCTGTATATGTCAATAAACTAGGAATGCACAGGTTCATCACATTATCCCATCACCACTATCCAGCCGCAAGCAGTCCTAGTATATAATTTATATAGCCTATTATGTCTCTATCTTGTGTGCAGCAGTCACATTCATATTTTCTGTGCAGTTCTATATTAATGCATTGTATGCAGCAATCATTTTCTAAATTTCCATGTTTATCCAAGCATTATTTTCGTTATATTTAACTATTAATTTCATTCATACGACTACTCCCGTACTTGTTTATTCATCCATCCTAATGATTCTTTTTCATCTATTCACTTATTTATCCATCATCACCTAACCATGCTAACCATACTTTTATTCTGTTATGCATTCATTCAGCAATCCCCTGTGTATTATATGGAACATTTACTAATTTTATTTAGTCGTGTTTCTCGTTATTTTTTGTTTTAATTGTTCCTGTTTTTATTTATTTATTTTTTTTTTTATTTTTATTTTTTTTTTTGGGGGGGGATGTTCTTTTAAACTTATACGAAATCAGTTCTGTCACTGATTATTTCCCACTATGCTTCTCTTTTCGTTTATCATAGTTTGGCTTTAAAACCAAACATTTCCTTGTCATCTTTATTTTTTTTTAAAAAACCCAAAATAGCTAGGTTTCACAACTAAACCTTTGGTCAATGGCATAATAATATTCTGTAAACGACAGGAATTTTCAGCTTTCTATTGCATCAAACCATAATTAATCGATTTTTTTAAAAATTAATATATCGATTTTAAATAAAAGTGCAAGATTTTTATCAATGCTGAATCATTATATAAGCATCAATTAGAAACGGCAATCTTATTTAGAAGCGCATGCTTCGTGTCAAATAATGCCAAGAGCGGCAAGCTGAGAAGCGGCCGTACACGAAAAAAAAATGAATTAAAAAAATAACTCAATCCATCTTATACGCCTTCATGACAACAGGCATAAAGTTATTTGCATAAAATACGCGTATCTGATATATTAATATTGTTATCATGGCTGAATATTTACACTAATGAATTGAAAAAAACGTTAATGTATTATTGAGGGAGGGTGAAAAATGATTATTGTTTTGCCTACAGATGACATATATCAAGTTCCCCTTTTCAGGAAGAGCATGTGCGACCACCCCAAGCCAACCCTCCCTCCCCCCCCCCCCATCTGCCATAGGCAGCACATTTCCTGATATCCAAACAAGACATTTCTCGAAATATCTTGCAGATAATGGGAAGTGAAACTGTAAACTCGTCTTCTGTCTTGTCAGTTTATTGCTTAACCTTTATTTTGTTTCTTGATTCTGAACCACTTTAGTAAATGTGAAATGTCCACGGAAATGAGGACCGCGTGAAAATGAACAGTCATCAAATTGCAACAAGAAAAACAAAGATATGGAAGTAGCAGACTGATTTTTTCGAACCGTTGTCATGAAAACGTTTCAGAATATTGTGTCTTTCGGCAAAAATAGCATCTTCTCGGGGGGGGGCACCGCTTACAATTTGTTTTTTTTTTGTGGGGGGGGGAGAATACTGAGATAATGTTATTAGTTTAGGATTAAGTCAAATTGTACCTATGTTTATTGCTGCTGTATATGTAAATAAACTAGGATTGCAACAGGTTCATCACATTATCCCATCACCACTATTCAGCCGCAAGCAGTAGTATAGCCGATTATGTCTCTATCTTGTGTGCAGCAGTCACATTCATATTTTCTGTGCAGTTCCAAATTAATGCATTGTATGCAGCAATCATTTTTATATTTTTCCATGTTTATCCAAGCATTATTTTCGTTATATTTAACTATTAATTTCATTCATACGACTACTCTCGTATACTTGTTTATTTATCCATCCTAATGATTCTTTTTCATCTATTCACTTATTAATCCA
Organism: Echinometra lucunter; assembly: GCA_029962745.1. Classification (NCBI taxonomy): domain Eukaryota; kingdom Metazoa; phylum Echinodermata; class Echinoidea; order Camarodonta; family Echinometridae; genus Echinometra; species Echinometra lucunter. The sequence continues at coordinate 8,406,455 of CM057167.1, forward strand.
TCATCACCTGACCATACTTTTATTCGGTTATGCATTCATTCAGCAATCCCCTGTGTATTATATTGAACATTTACTAATGTTATTTAGACACGTTGCCGTTATTTTTTGTTCCTGTTTTTATTTATTTTTTTATTTTTTTATTTTCATTTTTTTTTTTTTTTTTTTTTTTTGGGGGGGGGGTGTTCTTTTAAACTTATACGAATCAGTTCTGTCATTGATTATTTCCCACTATGCTCCTCTATTCGTTTATCATACTTTGGCTTTTCGAACCGTTGTCATGAAAACGTTTCAGAATATTGTGTCTGTCGGCAAAAATAGCATCTTCTCGGGGGGGGGGGGCACCGCTTACAATTTGTTTTTTTTTTGGGGGGGGAGAATACTGAGATAATGTTATAAGTTTAGGATTAAGTCAAATTGTACCTATGTTTATTGCTGCTGTATATGTAAATAAACTAGGATTGCAACAGGTTCATCACATTATCCCATCACCACTATTCAGCCGCAAGCAGTCCTAGTATAGCCGATTATGTCTCTATCTTGTGTGCAGCAGTCAATTTCATATTTCCTGTGCAGTTCTATATCAATGCATTGTATGCAGCAATTATTTTCTATTTTTCTATGTTTCTCCAAGCATTATTTTTGTTTTATTTAACTGTTAATTTCATTCATTCATACGACTACTCCCGTACTTGTTTATTTATCCATCTAATGATTCTTTTTCAGCAATCCCCTGTGTATAATATTGCACGTTCACTAATTTTTTTTAGACAGTATTTCGTGTTTTTTTTTTGTTCCTGTTTTTATTTATCTATTTATTTATTTTGGTGGGGGTGTTCTTTTAAACTTACACGAATCAGTTCTGTCATTGATTATTTCCCACTCTGACTCTCTTTTCGTCTATCATAGTTTGGCTTTAAAACCAAACATTCCCTTGTCTTATTTTTTTTTTAAAGGTAGGTTTCAGAACTAAACCTTTGGTCAATGGCATAATAATATTCTGTAAACGACTTGCTATTGCACCAAACCATAATGGCTTGATTTTTTTTATAATCAATATATCGATTTTAAATAAAAGTGCAAGATTGTTATCAATGCGGAATCACTATATAAGCATCAATTAGAAACGGCAATCTTATTTAGAAGCGCATGCTTCGTATCAAAATATGCCAACAGCGGCAAGCTGAGAAGCGGCCACGGAAAAAAATGAATTGAAAAATAGCGCAGAACGAAACCATTGGTCAGTGGCATAATGATACTCTGTAAGCGATAGGAACTTTCAACTCATTACTGCATCGAGCCATAATTAACTTTTTTAAAAATTATTATTAATATCGAAGCTGAAATAAAAGTGCAATTTTTTTAGAAGCGCATGCTTCGTATCAAATAATGCCAACAGCGGCAAGCTGAGAAGCGGTCATACACGAAAAAAAAAATGATCATCAAAAAATAACTCAGTCCATCTTATACGCCTTCATGACAGCGCCACGGATGCTGCGGTAGTACCTCAACATACCAGCGTCATTGAAGTGAAAACCATCAGACGAGAAGAGCTTGCCGTGATTGAGCGAGAAAGAGCGATGGCGCCAAAAATGCACGTTCGGCAAACCCTCAAGAAACTTTGCGAGCAGCCGGTTGGTATCCTGTACGTTCGCGTTATAGTACGGCTTCCAGTTCGGTACAAACAAACGCGGAATAATACTGCACACGAGTACATGACGCACACCGGGAATGCGCGCAATACGAAGCGCAAGATCGACGATCGAAAGCACCGTCGATTCGGTAGTCGCGCGCCCGTCAACCAGGTCGTTAGACCCAAGATCGAGGACCACGGCGTCCGGGGAAAGATCCCAGACGAGGTCGATCTGCGATGACGCGCAGAAGACGTTGCCCGGCTGTTTATGACCGACATCGTACATGAAGGTGAGAACGGAAGATTTCTCGAGGGCAAGGTTATCCCGTTTGGGATCGCAAGCGATGTATTGACTGAGACGGCTGATGTAACTATGACCAAGCACGAGAACAACGGGAGGCTCACGATCGCACTCGAATGAGCTGCAAACCGACATGCTGGACGTCGACATAGTGAGAATTGCGCAGTAACCTTGTCGAATAAGGGAATGAAATGCGCGGAGGTACTCTCGGTAAACGATATACAGTGTTTTTAGTGAGTAGAGTAAAACAGTGAAGAGCGAGTAAGACGTAATCTCGTTCAAGAATGTCTAAAGGTAGACTGAAATGTCCAAAGAAAAGTGCAGTATTTATAGGAACACCGCGCGATTGAGTTAGCAGGGAGAACTGCGAGTGGATGTCATTGGCCAAGACTTTGCACCAATTAGAGAGCTCTTCCACCGAGACAATAGAAGACACCCAATTAACTTTCTATAGAGCCCGGAGCATCCGGGGGCGTAGGTGTGAATCTTACGTAATGACGCCCCTATCCCATTCTCTCTTAGCTGCAAGCATATCCGGGGACGCGAACTGATTACTGGAAAATGTCTTTTGTTTAGGAACACACATTGTCAAGTGATTTGAATTTGTTTATGACTGGTTTACTGTGTTTTTGTGACTTCCATGTTTTGGTAGTGGTTTTGGGCAAAAGCTGTATTATATGATCTGAAATGAATCGAACTGAAACTCAATTAATTTTATAACACATTCATTTTACAAAGATGTAAAAATGGAATCATAACAAGTAAATATCTATATACACTATAAGAATACGTATGAACTGACATTTTTTATGACCCATGAAATGCAAATAAATAGATCACACATTATCAACATACGTACTTCATCAGACATTTATGAATTTATAAAATATTCAGTATAATTGCATAAGTAGGTCTGTAGGTCTTCCGTCACTATTCCAGTTATCTCTCCCTCTCTATCTATCTACCAATGCTATCTCATTTTTCACCACTAAGTCCATCTTATCCCCTTAACTCACATTATTTAGTTAATTGGTTCTTTAGCGCAATCTGCAATAATTAAATACACAAAGTCAAAACAGCTCTTCAAATATCAATTGCACATTTTTCATTCGCACATTCTCTTTACTGTTTCAGTCGACTGTCACAGGCTATGCACCATAGGCAAGATTTTGTTTTATATGACAAGGTTATTTGCATAAAATACGCGTATCTGATATATTAATATTGTTATCATGACTGAATATTTACACTTATGAATTGGAAAAAATGTTAATGATTATTGAGGGAGGGTGAAAGATAATTATTGTTTTGCCTCCAGGAGACATATATCAAGTTCCCCCTTTTCAGGAAGAGCATGCGCGACCACCCCAGGCCAACCCCCCCCCCCCCCCCCCCCCCATCTGCCATAGGCAGCATATTTCCTGATATCCAAACAAGACATTTCTCGAAATATCTTGCAGATAATGGGAAGTGAAACTGTAAACTCGTCTTCTGTCTTGTCAGTTTATTGCTTAACCTTTATTTTGTTTCTTGATTCTGAACCACTTTAGTAAATGTGAAATGTCCACGGAAATGAGGACCGCGTGAAAATGAACAGTCATCAAATTGCAACAAGAAAAACAAAGATAAGGAAGTAGCAGACTGATTTTTTCGAACCGTTGTCATGAAAACGTTTCAGAATATTGAGTCTTTCGGCAAAAATAGCATCTTCTCGGGGGGGGGGGCACCGCCCGCTTACAATTTGTTTTTTTTGGGGGGGGGGGGAGAATACTGAGATAATGTTATTAGTTTAGGATTAAGTCAAATTGTACCTATGTTTATTGCTGCTGTATATGTAAATAAACTAGGATTGCAACAGGTTCATCACATTATCCCATCACCACTATTCAGCCGCAAGCAGTCCTAGTATAGCCGATTATGTCTCTATCTTGTGTGCAGCAGTCACATTCATAATTTCTGTGCAGTTCAATATTAATGCATTGTATGCAGCAATCATTTTCTATTTTTCTATGTTTCTCCAAGCATTATTTTCGTTTTATTTAACTGTTAATTTCATTCATACGACCACTCCCGTACTTGTTTATTTATCCATCTTAATGATTCTTTTTCATCTATTCACTTATTAATCCATCATCACCTAACCATACTTTTATTCGGTTACATTCATTCAGCAATCCCCTGTGTATTACATTGAACATTTACTAATTTTATTTAGACACGTTGTCGTTGTTTTTTGTTCCTGTTTTTATTTATTTATTTATTTTTTTGGGGGGGGGGTGTTCTTTTAAACTTATACGAATCAGTTCTGTCATTGATTATTTCCCACTCTGACTCTCTTTTCGTCTATCATAGTTTGGCTTTAAAACCAAACATTTCCTTGTCTTATTTTTTTTTTTTTTGAAAAGGTAGGTTTCAGAACTAAACCTTTGGTCAATGGCATAATAATATTCTGTAAACGACAGGAATTTTCAACTTGCTATTGCATCAAACCATAATTGCTTGATTTTTTTTATAATTAATATATCGATTTTAAATAAAAGTGCAAGATTGTTATCAATGCGGAATCACTATATAAGCATCAATTAGAAACGGCAATCTCTTATTTAGAAGCGCATGCTTCGTATCAAACTATGCCAACAGCGGCAAGCTGAGAAGCGGCCACGGAAAAAAATGAATTGAAAAATAGCGCAGAACGAAACCTAATTAACAGATTTTTTTTATTATTATTAATATCGAAGCTGAAATAAAAGTGCATTTTTTTTAGAAGCGCATGCTTCGTATCAAATAATGCCAACAGCGGCAAGCTGAGAAGCGGTCATACACGAAAAAAAATGAATAAAAAAATAACTCAATCCATCTTATACGCCTTCATGACAGCGCCACGGATGCTGCGGTAGTACCTCAACATACCAGCGTCATTGAAGTGAAAACCATCAGACGAGAAGAGCTTGCCGTGATTGAGCGAGAAAGAGCGATGGCGCCAAAAATGCACGTTCGGCAAACCCTCAAGAAACTTTGCGAGCAGCCGGTTGGTATCCTGTACGTTCGCGTTATAGTACGGCTTCCAGTTCGGTACAAACAAACGCGGAATAATACTGCACACGAGTACATGACGCACACCGGGAATGCGCGCAATACGAAGCGCAAGATCGACGATCGAAAGCACCGTCGATTCGGTAGTCGCGTGCCCGTCAACCAGGTCGTTAGACCCAAGATCGAGGACCACGGCGTCCGGGGAAAGATCCCAGACAAGGTCGATCTGCGATGACGCGCAGAAGACGTTGCCCGGCTGTTTATGACCGACATCGTACATGAAGGTGAGAACGGAAGATTTCTCGAGGGCAAGGTTATCCCGTTTGGGATCGCAAGCGATGTATTGACTGAGACGGCTGATGTAACTATGACCAAGCACGAGAACAACGGGAGGCTCACGATCGCACTCGAATGAGCTGCAAACCGACATGCTGGACGTCGACATAGTGAGAATTGCGCAGTAACCTTGTCGAATAAGGGAATGAAATGCGCGGAGGTACTCTCGGTAAACGGTATGCAGGTTTTTTAGTGAATAATTTAGTGAGTAAAACAGTGAAGAGCGAGTAAGACGTAATCTCGTTCAAGGATGTCTAAAGATAGACTGAAATGTCCAAAGAAAAGTGCAGTATTTATAGGAACACCGCGCGATTGAGTTAACAGGGAGAACTGCGAGTGGATGTCATTGGCCAAGCTTTGCACCAGTGATAGAGCTCTTCCACCGAGACAATAGAAGACACCCAATCAACTTTCTATAGAGCCCGGAGCATCCGGGGGCGTAGGTGTGAATCTTACGTAATGACGCCCCTATCCCATTCTCTCTTAGCTGCAAGCATATCCGGGGACGCGAACTGATTACTGGAAAATGTCTTTTGTTTAGGAACACACATTTTCAAGTGATTTGAATCTGGTTATAACTGGTTTACTTTTTTTCTTTCTTTTTTTTAACTTGTATGGTTTGGTAGTGGTATATTGTTTGTAAAGTTCGGGTAAGAGCTGATTTGAATTGACTCTAACTGAAACTCAGTTATTTTCATCCTCATCGTCTATGAAAAAAAAAGATGAAAAATGGAATATCATAACATGAAAATATCTATACGCTATAAAGATACGTATAAACTGACATTTTTTATGACCATGAAATGCAAAGAAATAAAAGATCACATATTATCAACATACTTCATCAGATATTTATGGATTAATTTGTAAAATAGTTGTATAGGTAGTTGTGTAGGTCTTCCGTCAATATTCCACACACACTCTCTCTCTCTCTCTCTTTCTCTATCTCCAATGCTATCTCATTTTTTCACAAGGAAATCCGTCTCATCCCCCTCCCTCAGCCGACCGCCTTAGTTAATTGGTTCTTTTAGCGCCATCTGTCATAATTAAATGCACGAAGTCAAAAGAACTCAACTTCAAGTAGCAATTACACATTTTTATTCGCACATTCTCTCTACTGTTTCAGTCGACTTTACTATAATATATATATATATATATACACATATATATATGCATCATGGGCAAGATTGTGTTTTTATATGAAAAAGTTATTTGCATAGAATACACGTATCTGATGTATTGATATTGTAATCATGACTGAATATTTACACTAATGAATGAAAAGCAGTGTTAATGAATTATTGAAGGGACGGTGACTTGTTCTCCGAATTTGCAAGTAAAAGATGAGGGGGTTGAAGTACATTTCTGTTTTGGTTTTGTTTTGTTTTTTGTTTTTTTTTCTATAAATTCATCATGTTTATAGCCCAGCCTACTGCATTTAAAATGAAATATAATGTAGATATGTATTTAACTTAAACATAAGTGTGGCCAATAAAATTCACCATAGGCTTACCAAAAAATCGCACTTTGCTTTACTAAAAAGTCATGTGTCTGACTTGTTTCATTACCAAAAATCAATATTTACATGACGTCTATCTTTCCTCCGAAGCTCATTAACACAACAGCGGTCTAAAATAGCTTACAAACGTGACAAGATACTGAATTTGTAATATTATATCGTCAAAGTACCAAAGTATTTCGTCCAAGAACTCAGAAAATCTGTTTCTTCAGGAGCTGCAAAACTTACAGATTGAGTCTTCATTGTAATGAACCTATAATTTTATTACACTCTAGGCTATTAATGGATGTATTTCAGCGACATTGTATGTTCTATCAACTTTTGAATAGATTGAAAATAATAATAAACAGATAGCTATGATTCTCATTATATCATTGTTGAGCTACATTACTGTTTACATGCTACTTAATATATAGAGTACACGGCCCCTTTATTTTGTTAAATTCGTACCCTGTCGTGAATTCTGTGGCCAATGCTAATAAAACAAAATGGCGTGCAAATCTTGGGTTGTCGCTACTCTCTTTATGTAGGTACTCTATTATAGGCTAGAGTCCCTGAATAGACAGAGTTGGGACATGGACCTCTTATTTTTTGGAAACAACAAGGCGTTCGAATTCTTTCTGTTTAGAACACCCAGGTCACTGATCTCTGCACTAACTTAGTGTAGAGATCAGTGACCCAGGTGCTTATCAAAATTAAATAGAAATGTTGCGTAACAGTGGAAACAAATGGCGTTCAAATAATGGGTTGTCGTAACTCTCTCTATTAAGGGACTCTATTATAGGCCTATATGATACGCCCTTACTGACCATGGTATTGCAAGGCTTTTTGCCAACGTGTGATTCAAAGTCACTCCATTGAGGCAGGGATTATGGTTAACAAAAGGCGCTTCAGTGTTTCGTTGAAGTCGTACAAGGAGTGCACAATGCAATGAGGATCCAACGGCTTGCTTTTCTTCACTGGCAAGATTCTTCTAGTTAATCAACATAAATCCTAATCCTTGAATGTTGCCAAATGCCTAAACGATGATCTCTTGTAGACCTTCTGCGTTTATGTACATGTATACTAGTACGTTAGGTGACAGCCATTTTCCTGAAAATCCATGTAGTGATGCATACTCGGTCCTATACTACCAATATCCCATATCACATTTGGATATTGGTAGTACCAAATAGGAAAATATTTTGTTCTTTTACAAAAACGACACACTTCAATGTATCAATTTTCTGTAAATTTTCATTCGATTATTTACTCATTGTATATTATGCAGACAGGGCCGTTGTGGAAAGCAGTTCTGTAACTGACAATGCTACCCTGTGTAGATAAAACTGCAAATAAATAATAAATAACCAGTACTCATGTACGTCATTATGTCTGATTCTAGCAACATTGTAACACTTAAAATATATGGTTATCGATTTACTGGTATGCGAATAAGTTAAAATCCAAACAATAACATCGCAGACGACTGAATAAGTGGTCAACAATTCTGATCAGAATGATGACAGTCGGTTTGACAGATGGGACTTCGGTGATAATAATGACAGCGGCCTTTTTAAAATATCGTAAACAACGATGAAAACAACAGATACAGCTATCAATCATGAATACTTGACGTTTCAGTTACACCTTCTCACCAAATTTAAATCGTCCGATAACTTGGCCACTGTACAGTTCAGAGTAATGTTTTGATCACTCTGTTATCGTTCTGGCGTTAGCCTTGTCAGTGTGACATGGGTTTAAAGGAAACAAACACCCTCAAGTCAAGTAGCCAAGGCTAAGATGGAATAAAACAGATCAGCGAAAATTTGAACGAAAATGACACGGAATAAGAAAGCTCTGGATATATGATTTTTTTTTATTGCATGATATTCTTTTGACACTACCATAGCTATTAATGACATCATTATTTTGTGAACAACTCTCAATATGTTTTGTACACACATCATTAATCATTTTCATTTTGCTTAAGAGTTGCACATTTTTAAAGCCAAACTCGACATACATAATATAGGAGTGTCTTCCCGCAACAAATATATTTGGGACATGGATAATGCAAACATGTGTTCTTCAAGATAATAAAGAATATGTGAAATATCTACAAAACGTTTTGAGAGTACTGTTGCCCACAAATTATTTCACCAACAGCTATGGAAGTGTAAAAAAACATGACATTTATAACATTTTCTTATAGGCATAACTTTCTTATACCGTGTCCAATTTCGTTCAAACTTTTGCTGAACTTTTATTCCGGCTTATAGCTTTGATTTAAAAACTACTTGACTTGAGGGTGTTAGTTTCCTTTAAGCCAAGCGTCGTCCAGGATGTGTTTTTCACTCGATTTATGACGCATACATCCATCTCCAAGAGGCAACCACTGAAAGCGTCATCAGAAGCCACATCCATCTCTCATAACCGCGGTGACAGGATACGCCCATCGACTCCATGCTATTGGCTGCTACATCGCGGCCGGTATACTTGTTACAGAAGTCCTCCCGACAACAAGCCTTGCAGCTACCCGAATGGGCGAGCTCGCGGCAGGTGGATTCCTCGGTGCAATCGAACTGTCTTGTGCAGTCCCGAGTAATGTAGACATGTAGAGCGGCAGCGGTCATTATTTCCGTCTGTAAGAGAGGGAAAATATGTAAATAATTATGTGAGACTTATATCATGACTGGCGTATCTACAGACGGGGGGGGGGGGGGGGGGGGGAGGGGGTGGAGAGGAAAATCCGGGGCAGGTATCCTATCAGGGCGGTACGCAGAAATTTTTTCCTGGGGGGGGGGGCAAGACGCGTAAAAATAATTTTCGTAGAAGCTCAAAAGCGAGGGAGCGAAGTGACCGAGCTGGTCACGAGGGCGCTTTTGCATTTTTAAAAGTGAAATTGAAG
>CM057167.1:8421636-8526636 GCA_029962745.1 Echinometra lucunter
ATAAATATTTGAGTAGTGCGGCTGGCTAGGAGGCGTGAAAAATGAATCCGTGGTTTTATCGGCGTGCTGGAAGGACTCGGAGGATAGGCATTGTCAATGAAGCGAAAACGAAGACAGGGTCAACGGAAGGTAGTAGGCGAGATGGGATCAAGAGACCCCACCCCGCCCCCCTCTCCTCGATAACTTTCCGAACATAGAGGCAGGGGGCATATTGGCCGTGGGGGAGGGGGCTACGGGTCGTTCACTATTTTGGCTTGAGGGCCGGCAATTTATCTATTTATTTGTCATTTATTTATCGTTTATTTATCAAAGTTTATTTGAAATAGAGGGTAGGTATACACAGAGCCCTGTAATCACTTGAGGGCTCTGGGTATACTCTGGGTATGCGTGTACATTTCCAAGTACGCCCTCTAGGACGACATAACATACCGTTATTATAAACAAGAAATACATGAAGATATTACATTTGCAAAATACTAACATTTAAATGTATATAACATAGAGTTCAAAATATAAAATCAGGAAAGTAACATAAAGGAAAATGAGAACAGAGAACTTCCTCAATTAGAGAGAGAGAGAGAGAGAGAGAGAGAGAGAGAGAGAGAGAGGAGGGAGCGGAGAGAAAGAGAAAGATGGGGTGGGGAGAGATCATCGCTTACTAAAAAATTCCCCTTCGTTAAATTGCAATCATAGACTGGAACACCCTCTGACCAGCAGATTACATTATGAGGAATCAACGTCAAAACTATTCCTCTGAGAATTCAAGAGGAAGGGAGGCAGCAAGCCATGTAGAGACACGGCTCGTTTCATGAACTTTTAACCTTTTGTTATATAAAAAAAAAAATACAGCCAACCTACAGGTAAACGATGAATTTCAGGTCTATGGAAGATTGAGTTGGCTGAGGTCGATCGTAGAGGGGTTTTTCATAAAGGAAATTCAAGGAGGCTAGATTGAAAGGGTTAGAATCAGAGTTGTAATAAACAACGTTTTTTAATGTTTTGAAACGTTTTAAAACGTTTTTTTAAAAATGATTTTTAATGTTTTTTTTTTACGGCTCGGTGCTGTCAATCAGAATTTTTCCCAGAAAATCTTTTGCAGTACCACTACGCTTACATTAGGCTCCACTTTTCATTTTTATGGGGTTTTTTTTCTCTCGAATTTTTCGAATCTTGTAAATATGTGATTCTTTTGATTTGTTTCAATAAAGCATACAAATAAAAAAAAAGCACTCTCTTGGATGCATTTTTTCCTGAAAACTACAAAAACAAATTATCATTTTTTTTAATTCTTAAGTGATTATTACTTATTTAGTCTCATTTTTAAAAAAGGAAAAATTCCTTTAGCATGTAAAAAACAACAACAAGGATTCTGTTTATCAAAAGCAGTAGGCAACAGCTGTGAGGCCAGTTTGGGCCATCGATGTTTGGGCCAGCTTTGGGGTAGTCTGGCCCCAGGCCAGTTTGGTGTAAATGCAGATGCAGAGCAAGGCCAGTGACATCTCTACACAGACATTTAAAGTCTGTCGGACACGGTGATCGCAGAGGGCACAATTTTGGATTGTGAGCATGAACGGACGGCCCAAACTGCATATTGGCATTGATAATATACAATCATTTTGGCAATTAGTACACTGTGGACCAGTTCTGACCTCTGCGTGACCTTTCGAAATGCTTTATAATCAAAATGATGGCTAGAAATTGCGCCCTCTGTAACTGTCATGTATTATCAACCCTGCCCTGTCTTTCAGATCAGATATTGAATGACATCAGATATAAAAGTGACAGAATATGTTAACATATATCTTAAGTACTTTTCGATTTTTTTATGCATTTGTATAAAAACATCTCTCTCTTGTATCAAAATAAGTTACAGCAATGATGATCTTACACACTGAGGAGCCAATCCTGTTTTTATATTCTTGGAGCAGAAAAATGGAATAATAATGTCGTATAATGAAATTTACAAAAGACAAAGTGGGGATATGACGTCATCAGCTCACTCTTCGCATATTCATGATGATATGCATACAACAGTTTCACCGGAATACTAGTAGTGCAAAACTTAAAAATGCCATAGCTTCGTTATTTTTCATCTGATTTCGATACAATTTTCAGTGTTTTGCTACGGTTTAGTCTTACTCTATTTATTCAAATCATCTTAATTACAGGCTGGAGTACCCCTTTAAAGGTGATGGAGAGGGCACATCCCCCTCTTCTCTTTCATTCCTTCCTCTTTCTTCCTCATTTCATTTGATGGCCTATACACGATGACTGGGGGAGGTCGGGGGTACAATGTCTATTTTTGTGTGCATATTTGGGAACGGGACGGGCGTGCCGGTAAGCCCAGATCTTCAGAATCGTCATATAAATAAAAGTGGAGACTCTGCAAGTTTGAACTTTGAATTAAATGGAAATGCAAATGACCCCTTCCCCCCCCCCCCCCCCCCCCGTTGTTTATGATCCCTTTACCTAATCACTTGAATCAAATGAACAAAGCCACTGAAAAAAGATAGATCAGTGAATGAACAAGTGCTTAGATTGGCATCGCACATCTTCATTGTACGACAACGTTCACAAACTGCGCATGCGCCATATATATTGCGAGTGCGAGTGCTAGTGCCGAAAGGGTAGAATATTAAGGTGCCAGGCTGGGCGCTCATGAATAAACATTACACGATGACGTCACGAATCGCCAAAGGGGGTACCCAATGCTGAAACAATGTTAGTTCATTTAAAAGAGCATAATTTCATTAGCAGAAAATCATCTGCCTAAAGTTTTTTTTTAAGTCGTGTTGCCAAGGAAACCCCCAAATATGGTAAGATTTCAGGATATTTTTGACCCCTCAGCTGTGACCCAGTTTCAACTGGGTACCCACTTTGACGTCAAAATGACGTCAAAGTGGGTACCTTGTCGCGCAATTCTAGCAAAATGCGCGCAAGGTATAATGCATATTGTACAGTCTAGCGCGCAGCACAACTGCAATGCGCGAAGCTGGGTACCCACTTTTACGTCATACCTCATACTCAAATTTTTTGGTCAACTCTTGACTTTTTATGAGAAAATTAGCCAAAATGCATTGATTTCGACTGAAAATCATCAAATTGTTAATGTTATTCTTCTCAGAATTCTTTTCTCGATCATATATCAAAAGAAAAATTTCCATTGTGTAATCACTTTAAGTTAATATAAAAAAAGGTGCCAGGCTGGACGGAGAGGTGCTAGGCTGGATGGAGTTGGTGCAATGAGAGAAAGAGATCATGCACTGGTATAAATGGAGTTAATGTGAGCCTTAAGTTAATATAGAAAAAGGTGCCAGGCTGGACGGAGAGGTGCTAGGCTGGATGGAGTTGGTGCAATGAGAGAAAGAGATCATGCACTGGTATAAATGGAGTTAATGTGAGCCTTAAGTTAATATAGAAAAAGGTGCCAGGCTGGACGGAGAGGTGCTAGGCTGGATGGAGTTGGTGCAATGAGAGAAAGAGATCATGCACTGGTATAATTTTAATGTGAGCCTTAAGTGCATGATCTCTTTCTCTCATTGCACCAACTCCATCCAGCCTAGCACCTCTCCGTCCAGCCTGGCACCCTTTTCTATATTAACTTAAGGCTCACATTAACTCCATTTATACCAGTGCATGATCTCTTTCTCTCATTGCACCAACTCCATCCAGCCTAGCACCTCTCCGTCCAGCCTGGCACCTTTTTCTATATTAACTTAAGGCTCACATTAACTCCATTTATACCAGTGCATGATCTCTTTCTCTCATTGCACCAACTCCATCCAGCCTAGCACCTCTCCGTCCAGCCTGGCACCTTTTTGTATATTAACTTAAGGCTCACATTAACTCCATTTATACCAGTGCATGATCTCTTTCTCTCATTGCACCAACTCCATCCAGCCTAGCACCTCTCCGTCCAGCCTGGCACCTTTTTTTTATAACGTAAGGCGATTCGTGACGTCATCGTGTAATGTTTATTCATGAGCGCCCAGCCTGGCACCTTAATATTCTACCTGCCGAAAGCCGACTTCGAATCGAAGGAACATTTTTGTTACAAAATGTCAAGAACGCCGAATTTCCACATGAATCCATATTCTGGAGGAACACCGTCCAGAAATTCGGGATTTTCTCCATTTCATGATCAAAACAGAGGTGCAATGGGTCCACCAGGTGGACAAAGGTAAGGCACGAAGATTTAGCTTTATGAGCCGCGCGAGAATCCGCCGAGAACATGCCAAGCTTTAACCCGAGATCTCAGGCATAGTGAACAAGTGCCGGTGCCTGTTGTGTCATGCCTGTTCTACTGACACTAAAACTGCGAATGTAGATAAGCCTAGGATCAATTTAGTCTCGGTATCATCAAAGGAATACACAGTTAAATCTGTTTTTTAAATGAAAATTTTGCGATAGACTCTAGGCTTATTTATTCAGTTACATGTATGATGGGGGGGACCATAGTCATCATAGACTTAAACTAACTAAAGTTAGATCTAACTGTTAGTCTAGATCTAGTTCACGCACATTTTAATTTTCTAAAGAAGGCAATTTTCAATCCATAATTTCTCAAATTTGACCAACAATTATTTCATTTAATTGACACCAAAGACAAAGCAAAGTTTTAGACTACAAGTGGGCACAAGAAGAAGACTAATTTACGAAGAATTCCCGAGATATCGCGATCGTATCGCACAATTCGATGTCGTATTGCAACGCACTGGACCTGGAAAAGTTTTACAGAAATAACGAGACCTAACTTCGCGTACACCAGTTTCCAAATGATTAATATAAAATAGAGATCCATAAAAGGTAAGATAATTGCATCATTAGCAAGACAAAATGCTGTAGAATAATTTGATATCACATTTTACGTACAATTTTGATGACATCGTCTCTCAAAAAGAGGAATTCTAAACCCTTGTCAGCAGGTTCAATTTTTTTCGGAACGGATGCAAAACGCAAAATTTTGCCGATTTTTCTTTAATGATTTCACAATTCCTTCTCAAATTTCAAAGAAAAGTTAGTCATAGGGTAAATTTAGGTTTAGGTATACGCAATTTGCGGGTTTCGGAATAACGAACCTTCGGAATAGCGTACATTACCTGCTTCTATAACCCTAAAAGTGGCCTCCGGCCCAGAGGAATTTTGTGCTTTGCGCTGGTGAAGTGGGCTACGTGCCCATTGAGTCAGAGTCTCCTGTTTGCTAGGGGGTCTCGGCAGGAGAATCTCCCGCTTAAGAGGAGCTTGGGGTTGGAGTCTCTGGTTTCTAAAATAACAATGTCAAATTTCATTTTGAGATTTGTAAAATTACCAAACTACATGTATTCCCTTTCAGTTTCACAATTCATTGTTCTCACATACAGTGTACATTGGTGATGATTAAGCCTAGTAGGGTGTCTGGAACATAAATTTTCTATTTCAAGCTTGTTTTTTTTCTGGAATATCTTTTTCACATATCTGCTAAGAATAATGTATCAAATTACACATGGTTGAATTGCATCATTTTCTGACTTTTCAATCAAAAGATAGAGTCCCCCCAAATCAAGGTAATTTTTTGCCCTTTTTTTGCCAATTTGCTCTGTAATATACACATGGACAAGGATACCTTGCAAAAATAACGTTTATCAGACTGTTACATTTTTAATTTTCATTTTTATGCAGGGCTTTAGCAATGAAAAGTTAGCATGTATTCTCTTTCAGATGATATAAGATTTATACTGATGTGAAATTAGGATCAACTTGTAAAATTTGAAAAATTGCCCAAAATGACTCAAAATCAGCTATCCATTGTTTCTGCATAGAAAATGCTTGATTGTTCCTTAAAATTTTGACAAGCATTACCTTTTTACATATGTACCTTCTATTTGTTTCCTTCTCAGTTACATTTCATGCCTCATTATTAAAAAAGTAGACAGCAACTTTCTTTGTCAAATTGATACCAAACATTCGATGTAAAAATGTGGAAATCAACCCGAGGAATTGCACTGAGTAAAGGGCAAAAAATGGTCCACTTTTGGTTGACAATTCTGCCTGCTTTTGGTACATAAACTGAAATCTGTTCTGGACACCCTAGGCCTAGTGATGATTAAACCGCCACTGATGGTCATTTAGTAGATTTGTTGGGGAGCCCTAGCCTAGGCTGTGACATGTCTGGGTGGAGTGCGCATCGAAAATTGGGTTTTAAATCGAACATTTTTTTTTTTTAATTCCTCTATCAAACATTTAGGTCCAACTATTATTGCTTACTCTAATTGATGACTATTGATTACTATTCTGTAGAGTAAGTCATTGTATTAAAAGTCCTGTCAAAAATATGATGTAGCTTTTATCATTTTAACACAAAAGGCGGCCATTTCATTTTGACATTGCAATTTCTATTACATTTTTTCCTGACTTATTATTATTATTATTATTATTATTATTATTATTTTATTCGGCAGAATCAACAACCCAAAGAACAAATACAAACAATAGTAGAATATAAGGAGAGTCACATGGATGCCAGGAAAAGAAAAAGATTAACTTAATAACTATAACCCGAAGGTCTTCTTTTCCAATCCATGTGACTTTACATAAATAGAAGTACATAAAATAATGTAATGAATACATATACATCGTATAATGAATACGGTAGCAAACAATAATTACAATGATCAGAAAGAAAAAGAAAATACAAATTAAGGATAGGTAAGAATGTTGCCCTGGAAACATGTAAAACACACACCATGGAATGGTGCTGTGATACATGCACCCAAGTCCGACAAATGTCAGTAATCTTGACCTTGACGAGATAAGCCCTGAAGCAGCTCTTTCCATTCTAAAGGGGATGGATGTGTTGTGACGGTAGGTGATGTGGAGTGTTTCTCCCCCTGTTCAGACACAAAACGTTCATACTCGATAAAGAAACACCGTATATAAAATTGTCATCATAGTGCCTACGGACCGTTCAGACACACATCCTGACCTCTCAGAAGAAACGTCGTACAGATGCGCATTTTTCTACTGCGCTGTTGCCATGGCAAGGTCATGTCTCCTTTGACCATGCTCACGTTAAGCCCTGCCCAGTTATACCATTCTATGATCACCATAGTTCAGACACACACGGGCCATAATTCTTTATCGAGCTCTAGTTCGAAATGATGCTCAGACCCTAGTGTCGTTATACGTTTCTTTAAATGTCGTTTTGTTAGTCAGTGTTCAGATACACATAAATCCATCGTATAGCTATACTGTTTCAGTATGTATACATGTAGCTATACAGTTTTGGTATAGGCTATAGCCATATTTTTTGTGTCTGATCATGGGTTTAGTTTACAGCAACAAAAAGAAAACCTGTTTTTCAATAAGTAATACCAATTCTACTTCTGTCATGTTATCTGATGAGCCATATGATTTCATGTTAACTCTTCCATTATTCGCAGGCATGGCTACTTCCCCCCTGAACAGGGAGAAGCTCCAATGGTAGGGGGAGGCATCATCCCAGGCCAGCGGTACCCTTCACACAACAGTTCCCCTTTCTCTCCACCCTCATTCCACCAGTCGCCCTACCAGCCGAGTCCGGGGTCTTCACCCCATGACACACCCAGCCAACGAGGAGGGAGAGGGGGTTACCAGAGGAGAGACTCCAGGGGGTGGGGCAGGGGAAGAGGAAGCGGAGGAGGACGGGGAGGGATTCAGTTCACTCCGTCGGGTCATCAGCAGTTTCACAACAGGAAAAGATTCTCGGTAAGTTTGCTATCGATTTGTAATGCTACCTACAAAAGTAAACACAAATGCCAGGTTTAAGTCTTTTTAGATACCACATATTGTAATATGGATAATTATGATGATGATACTAGTGAAAAGAAATGTTTATATGGCACTTTAAACATTCAGAGTCTAGTGAAAATTTTCTTTTTTTTACTAAAATAGGGATTAGGAATTAAGAGAAATAACAAAGAAGAATAAGTACTTCCATATAATTTACAGAAAGTAGCTCTAATATCATTTCAAGGAAAATGTCTAAAAAAATGATTTCATGAAAAACATGTTGGAGTACAGTTTACCTTGAACTAAACTGGTGTGTTTTGTTTTTGTTTTTGTCTTTTTTTTTACTGTTTATTTCTAAGTGTTTCTCTTTTTTTTTCTTAAGGGGGTTAATTGTTGCTTGTCTTTCTCTATATTTGATAGGGAGGAAGTCCATACCAGCGAGGTCAGCATGGTGGCAACAACACATCAGTTATAGAGCGTTACTTTAAGCCTTCCATGTTAGAGGATCCATGGAAGAACCTCATTGCCAAGAAATCCTCTGGACCAGCATCATAGCCACACCAGTGATGGTGCTTTGAACCTTTGTACTGTACACCACTCACGTGCCTAACAATGATGGGTAGTGGCCACCAAACGGTCAAGAGGTCACAAATGCATCGATGATCACCTGTGCACATTTACGAGCGATGGTGAATTGCATATGTTGTCCAGCAGGTATGGACGTCTTGCCATGTGCGATGATGAACGGAAGATAATGGTCACTGAAAGGCGAAGATGTCAGGATTGACCATTCATGGGCAGCAGTGGTAATGTGTAAGGATATCTGCAAGGAATGATCAACTAAACATGAGTGACTCGCATCTGTTAGCAAACATGTATTGACCTTGTGCTTTCTAGTGACGTTGACCACAGGTAATGGTCACCCAAAGAGGTCATAAGATCTGGGCCCTGTTTCATAAAAAGTTGTTATGATAGCAACTCCTCCTGGAATGGTAACTACCGTGGCAGCAGTGAGAATTCTGCTTCCTGATTGGCTTTTTTGGTGAAAGTTGCCATTCCAGCAAGAGTTGCTATTGTAACAACTCTTTATGAAATGGGGCCCGAGAGAATGGTCAGCAGCATCTGAATAGGAGTGAACAAAAGAAAAGAGGAAGCCTTTCTTTCAAGCATTATGCGTCTTCATTACGTTGCTATGGTAACAGGAGAGAAACAACTTGTGCTATGCGTTTCAAGGTTGCAAAATTTATGGAGTCGTCCCGCTGCAAAATCTCTTTCATATCTCAGGTGGGAAAGTCATGCACTGATCAACAAGTATTGGTTATTATATCAAAAGTTGATTGCGTATTTACATGACTGAAGATTTACACGACACACAAACAGCTGCAAATATTGATCAATATTCAATCATGCATTATATTTGTTCTGAATGAAAATGAATTCACTTTATATTTTTTGCTGACTCATTTTGATTCATATGCTCGTGAATTTAAAAAGAAAAGAAAAAGAAAAATAATTGAATGGTGGATCTGGGCATGGTACATATTTGCGGGAATGGTGAACTTGATGAAGAACTGCATGCCAAAATTGAAAGACCAGTGGAATCGAACCACTCACAACAATGCAGATCACATCCTGCAGATTGTTATCTGTTTTCAGTGATCAGCAGAGGTGTGTCGCCTGAAGTGCTTTTGAGATCGAGGCATAACAGTTTACAGCAAGACACATCTATGATGTTAAATGGATTTTGCAGAAATTATGCAAAGAGGAAAATAGCAAAAAATTTGTTTGCTTTGATATTATGGATTCATGATGGGATAAGAATTCAATTTACTCTATACGAGTTGTTGCAATTGGCAACACATGACTTGGTAACAGGTCATGTATTACATGAATTATGTCGTTAAACAAGTATCTGTAAATCCTCTCATAGTATCTCCGAGGTTTGTTATTCCATTCTTCTCTTTCACAACTCATTCAGATAACGACAGTAAACTGTATTAATACACATCTTCAGTAGAACTTCATGCTTCACATTTGCGGAATTTTTTTTTTTTTCTTTCTGATCAATCAGATGGGTATCCAAAGGAAATGTTGCATTTGCCCCCCATGACTACATACTTCTGTCCCACCCCCCACACACACACAAAAGGCTGCTTGCCAGTCCTTTATACTAAAGGTTTTCCAGTTTCCTCTTTTATTTTCAGTTACTGGTATACATGTATTTGGGTCTGAATGGACCTTCGCTCCTAATTTCTTATATTTGCCTTGCTTCTCCCCCCCCCCCCCCCACCTCTGCAAGCTTCTCTCTCTCTCCCTCCCTCCCTCTCTTGCTCTTTCATTGAACAGCATCAGTATGGGGGATGTTACTACATGTAGCTATTACTCTCGTTTATCTTATTCCTTTATTTCTTTTAGCCTTTGGCAGTCTAGGGTATGCTGCAATTCAATGACAAAAGGAAGCAAGTCTGATTTTTTTGAAAATTGACTTTTTCTTTATTTGGGGTACTTTTTTATGTTCTACAAGATGATGAAGAAGATGCAGTATTCCCCGTTTCTGAAATACATGTATAGACATATAAAGAGGAAGCAACTCATAGATTTCCTCATAAAAAAGCGACTTATTTTCTTCATTTACTAAAAAAAAACTTACATCCGCAGTTTGTCTTTTGTTATTGGATGGCGGTATAAAGGCTGTACATGTACATATGGTAGAATGTGGTTCATTCTGGGCCCCCGTAACACAAAGATTTGCAATCTCATAGTTAGAACAGCCAATCAAGACTATCGTTTCATGCGAATCTCGTTCAAAATGGTGACCCTGGACCAATCAGAATGGTTGTTTTAAATTTGCGATTGATCGCAAACCTTTGTGTTACAGGCCCCTGGTATGATCTGGAACTGCTTTCCTCCCCATGGGAGGAATTAAGATATATCTAATCTAAGACGCGTGTAATTGAGGAGTATTGAATAGTGGACATCAGTTGGTGAAAGAGACAAGTTCATAGTTATCCTGAGCTGCCAATCCCTATTGAAAAAAATACTATTATTTCTTTCTTTTAATCCTATTTTCAGGCCTTAAATTCCTATTTCGAGCTTGAAAATTCCAAACATAATAATATATATAGGGTTTATTCATTTATGTTGATCCTCACTATTTTATGCTGTACTTCATATACAGCTAGAGTATACTGAACATTGGAGTGAACTTACAAATGTTGATAATAGAATAAAATTCCAAAAAAACCTTTTAATGGGAAAAATCCTATTCATGCCATATTCGCTTCCAAAAATCCTACTGAAAAGGATAATGTCCTACTAGTTGGCAGCTCTGGTTATCACGGTTAATACACAGAGAAATGTTGGGTGTCCAACTTTCATACGGATAATAAACAGTGCCCCATGTGTACTTGTTCAGCCCATTGACCAAGTACCGAATTCTCAAAGTTCGTTGGACTAAGTACAGGGGTTACCCGATTTCAGTAGCCAGTGGGTTAATGTTCCCACATCCCCAATTCATCTTCTGATCGCATTCCTAGATTAAGTAGATGTTCATTCACACTCCTGGGACCCACTTCATGAAACTTGTTATCACTAACAACTACCACATATCTCTAACAAAACCTGTATATAAAGACCGCCCAAGGGAGACAAGAAAAGCGGTCTTTATGAGCAGGTGGTCTTTATGGACAGGTTCCTTTAATACACATTTTAATGGTAAAAACAATTCAAGGGAAACAAAATTTGTGGTCCTTAAAGACAGGTGGTCTTTCTATACAGTTGGTCGCTAAAGCAGGTTTGACTGTACCACATATCTCTAACAAATTTGATCTCAGCCAATCAGATGCAAGAATTTCAGAGCTAAAAACAATTATTGCAACTTGTTATTGATTACAAGTTTTATGAAATGGGGCCCAAGTGTGAATTTCGACAATGATCCTGTCAATTGCATGTATGATGTTTCATAATAAATATGTTTATGAAATATGAGAATGCATTTTGTCCAATTATTCTTAGATTTATTTGCTAGTCTGTGTGTAGATATTGTAAAAGTCATTTGCATACCTATCTCTTTGTGCATGTTATCGGGAGTCTGCAACAAGAACCTTGCCAAAGTTACATTACCCTTCCCTCTCCTTGGTTTTTTTTTTTTTTTTTTCAAAGATTCTACTGTATTCTAATTTGCATAATTCACTTTGAGCACCTCCCCCAATTTTTTAGAACTGGATTCTAACATAAATACACACACACACATCCACATGATCACCATTCATCATACATGTACTAAAGTACATTCACCATGCTTACGTACATTCAACACATTAATTTGGGTAATTATTAATTTGTCACGATTATGATCATCAAGACCCCATTATTCCTTTACCTTAATCATTTTCCTGTATTAAAGAGAAGCCTGATTTCTATTAAGAAATAATTTAGAATTTTTTTAATGTCTCTTTGGGATACTGAAATGTCCCAGAAAAAGGATTACTCTTCAAATGTCACAAGTCCCCATTTTGCAATAACCGACTAGAAACTTTAATGTTCGGCCTGAACATTTGTGCATAGCTCCATATACCCATTTCAGTGTGCAGTGCATAGTTTTACCACAAGACTCTCGACTTCTTAGGAGTTCAATACCTCAGGGTATACACCAATTTTATTTACCGTTTGATCAACCTTTCCCAATTGCTTGAACCTTGTAATTGCTTGACTAGAACTCCAGTTATCTGTCAAGGTCACCAAGTTTTCTCACAATGCCATAATCACTAGAATACCGTGTACATCATCTGGTAAATGGGTTTGACAAACTTTGTTGTTGTTGTTGTTGTAGGAATAGGCCATGTAAAGTATGTCTCCTGCATGTTTGAGTGGGGATCATGATACTCTTTCCCAATTTATATCATGAAAGCACTTAATTTGCAGGCAGCTATTAAAAATTGGTACATGTTGCTGGTTCAAGCAACCCCAAAAGATACAGATGAAGATGTGCTTGTATTCTCTCATTTCATTCGGCATCCTCAAAATTACCTCTTAATTCTATCCCTTAATCCCCTATACAGTGGAAGCTTGGTATAAAGAGATCCAACAATATTCCTGATATAACAAGGTAATTTTCTGGTCCCAGCTCTTTATATTAATACTTTATCAACCGATAACAAGATTCCTGCCACAAGGTAATTTAGATGGTCCCAAGGACCTCGTTATACTGAGTTTCCACTGTATTCATACCGAAACATCATCACACAAAGCAAAACGAAAGGTGACTTACTTTATTAATGTATCCTCCACTGTTCTGCTGCAAGCTTCCGTGTAGTTCACATTTATCCCTGATTTCAAGCAACGAAGGGCCTGCCAGATGATAATTTGATGGCTGGTACTTGAAGTATAGCTTCACATGATGCATCTTGAACTCATCTTCAAGGTAGTGTTGCCAATTTAAAGCATTTGGTGATCAGGGTCACCAGCTCAGTAATTATGCAGTTTTCATCCATACTTCACACAAACTCTAAAGGTGCTTTCACACATGATGCGACAGTGTGGTACCACACTGTGGCGCCACACTGTTTCGTCTTCACACATGGTGAGACTTTGTGTCACCACATATGCTAATGAACGCGCATTAACACGTCAACTCTCAATAAGAGAGCATATTGTCAAAACTTGTGCAAGCAATCTCATGGCAACAGTTTTTGCGCTAACTTTTTAGAAATTTGATTGGTGCGCATTTTTTGTGTATCTAGGCAGCAAAAGAAAGTGTGTCCTGCCTCCGCGACATTTTTTTTCGCCCTATACCCCATAGGCTTGTACACAAAAAAGTTGGCGCCACAGTGTGGTACCTCACTGTCGCATCATGTGTGAAAGCACCTTAACTTGACCTTGACAGTCTACACCTCTACCATTCTTTAGAATGATAGAGAACAATTTCAACCCTGATTATTACACACATCTTCATTCCATAAATGAAAGAGAACAAAGTAACACTATTGAATGATATATTTCATACCAATTTAAATTTCCTGAATTTTACAGCACACCACTCTGGCCGGTGGTGTAACCAGAAAGAGCTCAGGAATCTCCTATTTGCTATTAGAGACAATTACTGAAAAAAAAAAGTTGTATTTCTCCAATGCGAACCAAAATACATATACATATATGTGCTTAGTATTCTGAGTAGTATTTTCTCAACAGGTTTATTTCTTTCTATTTATAAAATTTATATTGGGGGGGGGGGCAGGCAGGAAGATGGATACCATCTTTATCCAACACTGGATATACCAATGGTAATGTTGGTATGGTCTGAATGGCAAACACACTAATTTTTCACATCTTTTAGAAACACTAAGAACATGTGACCTACATGTATGACATAACACTGATGCACCATTATCACTATGAACATGGCGAACAAAGAAAGCGGACAAAATAAACAACCTCTCATTCTACCCTTCACAATGGTTCTGGTAGTCAAAAGCACATCCCTTCACAGCTATTATGTTTAATCATGTACTTCCAGGTGAATATGCATATGACACCTGTTCCACATATTTTAGACAATAGCAGTGAATGGATGTTCTTTTGACTACCAGAACCATTGTGAAGGGTAGAATGAGGGGTTGTTTATTTTGTCCGCTTTCTTTGTCCGTCATGTTCATAGTGTATGTACATTCACATTATGTTCCTGTGAATGACATGGTATGAATCAATACAATCAGGCCTGCTCAAACACTTTCACACATTTTTTTTTTAAATTGTCATTTTGCATTCACTCAATCATTCATTTGTAAGACTTCATCTTCATAAAATGGCATCTCAAGGCAGATCTGATCAAATACAAAGATACAAGGATATATTCAAGTACCTATAAGCACTGCGGTTATGTATCAATTGTTGATGGAGTAAAAACCATTGTGAACAAGGGATTTTTTCAGGTATAAGGAAAATATTTTATTGTAGAACATTCATTACTAAGTATTTTGATCAAGACCGATACTGGAGACCATATCATCAAGTATCAAAATGAGTGAAGATACGTAATGTAGTACATGTAATTGCTGTGTACATGTGTTTAGATAAGCTTCGTTTTTACCAATGAATGAATGAAAAAAAAAAAGAAATAAAATTTAAAAAAATATATAATCATTAATCCTGTAAAAGTTGACATCTGAGAAATGGCAGGAAACAAATAAAAACCTCCTTAGCACAAGTAATCCTATCTATTTTCCTTTTGCATTTAAAGCACATCTCACAGTGAAGGAAATGCGCGGAATATGTTCATTTTAAGTTGGAAAAATGAAAGTTTCTATTATTCTAGGTGAAGGAATTTCTATGAAAATCTTTGAGAGGGTAAGAAAAACAAGTGTTCCAAGAACAGGCAGACCTGTTTTTTCACAGAATTTATATCCCTCGAAATCACATATAAAGTTGTATTATCAAATTTTTTATGACGCGACAAGGACACATATTTCCTCACAAAATTTTCTGAGATGTCTGTTTTTCAAACTCTTGAAGCAGTCATGATATTTTTTTTTAAAAACTATCATGTTAAATACTTTTACGATCAGGTAACCATATTCAGTGGATCCTTTTTAATTGGTGAAAACAATGAATTGGAAAATTTGGACAAATACAATTTTTAAAAAATGGTATTGAATCAATATCAACCAGCTACTGACAGATTGTGCAGTGATGTAATCTACAAAGCTGTTTTAACGAATTTGTTAACCGATGTGTTGGCTCAGTAGTTAGAGCGTCCACCTCACAATCGGGAGGTCGCGGGTTCGAACCCCGGCCGCGTCATACCAAAAGACGTTAAAAGATGGGAGTTGCTGCTACCTTCTTTGGCATCCAAGAATTGAAAAGGATAGAGCAACGTCAATCTGGCGCTGCTCAGTGGCTGCCGGTCCCACGATCAATTGGGCAAAAAGAATTTCCTTTCTCGGATAATAAAATTTGGAGATGGGAGATGGAGACTGTGACAGATCAGAGGGTCCACGTTGTGTGGTTTGGCCCACTAACTTAAAAAAAAAAAAGAGCCCTAGGAAGCCAAATATTTGAGCAAAACAGCAAAAAAAAAAATTGCTCATTTTGTACAAATTTTGATTGCTTCAGTATTTGCCATTTGAAGCTGAACAACTGTTAGAAGAAAGCAGCACTAACATCCTTGAATTGGCAACATGATGGAAAGTTCATAACCACTTCTTTCCCCAATAAATTGGTGACTTTTTAACTTTAACACTTTCCATCAATTCATGCTCATTGCAGTTACATGACTTAATGCAAAAAAGTAGCAATAACAGAAAAATACAAGTGTTGCCAATTTGAAGAAATGCTAATCAAACAAGGCTTCATGGTTTAAATGTGCTATGCTATAAAAGAAAAATACAAGTGTTGCCAATTTGAAGAAATACTAATCAAACAAGGCTTCATGGGTAAAATGTATTATGGTACATTGTATAACATGAAGAGTGAAACTTTTCTTTCTACTGGCAACACAACTGAAGTTTTCTCTAAAACTGGAGAAAAAGGGTACGTTTTCTTTTCCCCCATGGATACTAAGAAAATGAAGAGCAAGGGTAATTTGGTAATCCCTAATATTTCATGGAAAACATTTTAATGTACATGTAATGCTGAATACATGTATAAAAGTGTGTTTAACATGTAATGAGCATGTATCATTCAAGAAGATATTTTCCATTTATCTCCAAGAAACTCTCCTACATATTTCATGACTTTACTGTTGCCTTTCTACATTTCCCCCACCTCTCTTTAATTGTTTCATATTTCAAGAAAACACTTAACTTATGTTTATGCTACAAGTATATCCTGGATCTGTAATGTTAATGTTTGTGTTTACAAATACAGCTGTACATCTACGATCCTTTCCATTTTGAATTTGCAAGTTTTGTACTTTGTGTATATCCCTTTTTCCAATAAAGTATTTCCAAGTATCAAATGAAAATATGATATTCCTTTATGTCTTTATATAACATTTATTACACAGAGAGGATATACTATCCTGGGGGGGGGGGGGGGACTAATTACTGCCTCGAAAATGTGGACTTCACTATCCATGTTGCATATGATTTCACTTGGGTTGGGATAGGGCAAGGAAAGGTGGACTTTCCTAAGCAGGTCTGGGATGGTGGGGGGGGGGGGGTATAATGGCCCCATATATATATATATATATACACACACACACATACACCTGTCTTTTTTTTGAGGGGGGGGGGGGTGGGAGTGACCACTATGACAAGGCAGCTTTATACTACATGTACTATTCCCTCACACAGACAAAATGGTAATATTATATACAAGTGATCCATGTATTGGAGGTGGCCACTACAAAATATCGATCGTGTATTATGCATTTCATGCTTTTTTAATGGGGTAATAATAAAAATAAAACAAACAAACAAACAATACTTCATGTTCGAGTAGAATGGGAATACAAAGTGAAGCTGAAATCTCAAGAATTTTTATGTAATTTTTTTTTTTTTTCAAATTCCATAATGTACATGTATGTTTATTCTTTAAGGCCAATGTCCCCCCCCCACCCCAATTTGATCCCATCTTTTTCTTAAATTTTTAACGGTGTTAAGAATACATGTAAAGTGAAAACTCAGTATAAAGAGATCTGATATAGCAATATTCCTAATATAGAAAGGTAATATTCCAGTCCCAGGTCTCATATTCTACTGTTTATTTTGTCGCCCTGATATAACGAGATGAATAACAAGGTAATTTTGATGGTCCCAAGGACCTTGTTATACCGAGTTTCCACTGTACTGTACCTGTATACTGTATCATGCAAAAGTTAAACTGTGAAAATTATTTCAATGTGGGGATACTACGGCTTGATATGTTATTTCTTTGGTTTCTTTTTCTTTCTGTTCCATTTGCTTTGTTTTGTTTTTTGTTGTTGTTTTTTTTAGGATGGGGGGCTCAGGAGTTTTGTCAATATGTATCCTAACTACTTCTAACAAAACTACCAACTTTTCACAGCTTTTATGTTCTGCCTATCCTGTACGAAAATGGAGATGAGGTCTTGCACACAACTTTTTGTAGAATTTATTCATCACACATTAACAGTACACCTCAAACATGTTTCACCTAAATGTATTGCTTGTCACACTTTACATTCCCACAATACACCATCACACACACACACACAAACAAACAAAAAGCTAATGAAACAACCAAAAGCAACAACCCAAAACACCATATATAAGAGCTACAGATGGAGGGGTAGTCACCCAAAAAATAATAAGCATAATTTATAATATTCTGAGGTATCAGTTAACAAATCTTACACAACACAAATTCCTCTCTCCCACCGTTTGCTGATCATGCTAAGCAAATTCAGTTATCTTCATACATTACCATTACCAATTCATTAAACAGGGATCCCCCCTCCCAACCCACTGTCAGTTGTGATGCCATCATTTGATCATTTCAAATTTTTCCTTCATTTGTTAAAAAGTTGTTTATTATGTATAAGAGTAATCATGTCCTGGTGCAGTGGAAAATTGAATTGGATCAAGTAATGCCCTCTAAGTATATGTTCTTCAAAGTTACACTCGAGTTCTGGCCATGTGATTACAATCGGGACTGGATCCAGAATTTTTCAAAAGGGGGCACGGTGGGCTTTTTCAGGTGTCTGTTTTACGCGGAAAAAAGGGTCCTCAGCATTTTCATGTGTATTTGACATTAAAATTTTGCTTTTTCTGCTTTCCGAAAGGGGGATTCGGCCCCCTCGGGTTCTGGTGGGTAGGGGTGGCCGATCTGCCCCTGATTACAATGTAGAAAGTGACGCAATTGGGAAAGGTTTACAGTAGCAAATAAAATGTGAAGAGTACCCTGAGATTTTGAAATTATCATAAGGATAAAAATAGAATCCACTTGAATCTTGTTGGAAAGCATCTGCATGGGATCACACATAAATGTTCCAGCCGAATAATCAAGATATTTCTCATTATATTTCAATATGGGGGCTTCTGAATAGTAATTCTTTTCAGCAGACATTTCTACTGATATTTTTCCAAACTGACATCAAAAGACCGAGAATTAAAGCTCACCAATTTTTTTTCACCTCCACCCAGAACCGAAGCTTCTCTTCCAGTACTAACAACAATCCAGTAGACAAGGAAATAAAAGGACAAAGCTTCCAAATTCAGAAAGTGAGCAATTTCCTTGTTAATTTTGTACATTTTCTGAGCAGACATCAAACTGCAGAAAATTCTAGATAACTTCATGCATGAAAATGACCAAACTTCTCTATTTTCTTCTACTATTTTTCCATAAACCCTTTCCTAACTCCTCTCATTCTTTCTTCTTCCCTCTCACTTTCTCAGATCTGCAAAAGACATCTCCTTTCTTATCTACAGCCTACCTTTCCGATCAAGACCATCCAGGGTTGGTCAAATGAGCACCACCAAACCTTGAGGATCGGTAAAGCGCCTCATCCATTTGCAAAGCACAATCATTTGGTAGCATTTTTTTTCTGCAGTATGTGCTGCACGTCCAGTAGCTGAAAAGAATCGTGCTGTAGCAACGGTTAAGAGTGATATGCAGCACGTTCTTGAAGGAACATCAAGGTTAAAGATGTCCATGGTCGATCCTTATCACAGCAGGATGGCAGTGGAATCACACTTGCTTTTCAGCAGACGGGGAGAGGCAATCTGAATGCCATGGATGAACTGATGAAGATGATCCTCAGTACACAATCCATGAATACATGTATGCTGTCACAAAGTGATTCCAGAAAGTAACTCCAGCTGCTTCCTCCTTTTAGGTGCACATGAACATGGGAGTGCCTTATTTTGTCATTTCCAAGTTTCCCCAAAGGAACTCTCTGACCCTATGGGGTTCAAAATGAATAAAAGTACCATGACCATGTCAAAACATGAACTCCACCAAATTTGAACAATTAGTTAAAAAAGATGACATGTGGCAATACATCTTGTTTGTTTTGTAATGGAAGACCCCCCCCCCCCCCCAACAAAAAGAATATTCCCTATGCCTGTGTAGAGAGTATGCCTTCTAACCATTTACTCTTATTCTTCAAGTACATGAATATTCAGTCCCTGCCCCCATTTTTTTTTGGGGGGGGGGGATCTAACCCATTCAAGTGAACCTTTCTTGGAAATGACAAAATAGAATTCCCTTTTCCTGAAGCGTCTTCATTGCTCCTCCGCTGGTATGCTCACTTTGGTCTGTATTTTCTACTCCACTGTCTCAGTCAGCTTCCTTAGCAGTCAGCAGTCAGTGTGCAGCAGATGGCTCCTTGATCATTAAATTCTTTCATAAATCACTCCCACAATCATCAGCATTTCCTTTTATTCATTAAATCTACATACAATATTGACATTATTTACATTTTGATCATACATTTGAAATTTTCCTATGAAGTATCACAACATATACATACATATATATCTCACATAAATGTACAGTGTACTTTACAAAAATGATGTACATATCATGAAAACAGAAGCTAGATATAACTTGAAATATGAATACATGTACATGCTTGAATATATACACAATCATAAAATATTTACACAGGAAATATGATCTTGTGTTTGCTTAGTTGGTTATCTCACTTCTCAAAATGCTTCAAGTAATTTTCCTCAGCAGAGAACAGATAAAGAAAATTGAGAATTCTATTTCTTACAAGTTCTTCAAGGGCCAATGCAGAAGTGGGGGACTGCAGATATTTTGTTTCCATTCATTCATTCATTTCATTGGTTATCAAAATAATGAAGTAACAATTAAATATGGCAATTTACATTTCAAAAGACTTTACATTTTAGCTCCTGATGTTTGATACATTCAATAAAAAGTAATCCGATAGGGTGCACAAACAAGGGGGCTGCCCTTGTGAAAATGTACCACAGAACCCATGGTAATTTGATAGTAATTTACAAGTTTCTATGGTAATTTGGGTCAAATTACCACGGGTACTGAAGTAATTTTTTACAAGGGTGGTAGGGATAAAAAAGGTGTTCAACTTCCCAGAATGAAGGATGAACTCCCATTTTAAATTTCTGATCAAGCATTATTTATTTGAAATGCCCATCTGCCATTTTGAAATTCAAATTTCTTTTGTTTCCATTTCAAATACATAGAACCCCCCCCCCAAAAAAAAAAACCCATTAAATTGACCTAAAATTATACACAAGCACACACACAAATAAATGATGCTCTAATCATTCTTTAAAATTGTTAAGCAAAATGAACAACCTAAAACCCCTAGCAGTTTTAATGATAAAACATACAATCGCTATATCATCAATACTGAACTCCTGCAGCACAATGTACAACATCAATTACATGTATCAGAGAAATAAACATAATTTTCCCATTAATGTCCGCTTAAAATGTGTGATCTTATCAAATGGTTATCTATGGCTTGGGCTTAGATATTGAAAGCTATCCTGAACCTAACAATATGCAGGGCTCGACATTGCAAGGGGTTTTAAAAGCCTGACCCCATGACACCCCCCCCCCCTTTTTTTTTCTTAATTTCAAGCTATTCCAGTTTGTCAAGCATGAGCCTACTGTCTACAAAATACCCTTGGAGTGTTCCCCTAGAAATTCTAAGTCCATTGTGAGGCTCTGCTAAACCGAAGGGGAGAAAATATTTGTCTAAATAAAAAAAAGTTGCAAAATTTCAACTTCACTATTAATTCTGTTTTTCCTTCTCTTGGAAATAAAACACCAGAAATACGGCAAGTGAACTAAAAATAGATGTTCACAAAAATTATTAAATACATGTATGAACTGATGCATGGATTTAAATTTGTAAAAGTAGACTCAAACTTTTGGGAAAAATTCATCTGGACCTTTTTGTAACTTTGGAGGTCTAGGGAGACTCAAAACAAACTCTTTCTAAACCCTCTACCAAAATACATCAAAGTTTTATGGATACAATAATTTAACCCATTCGTGACAGGAATTTTTGATCAGTTTTCCTTCTTCAACTTGGCAACACCAGTATATTTCTTTTATTCCTACATATTCTTACAAAAAGTCACATATTTGGAAAAAGTATAAATTGACAGAAAGTATGTACTACATGTACTTGTATGTTGAGAAGATGAAAAGTTACCAGTCTCCATAGAAAAGCAGTTATTTTAAACTTTCCACTGCATTGCCAATTTAAGAATTTTAGTACTTATTTTCATTTTAGAACATTTCACCCTCAAATGACACCCTGCCGAAAAAGTACATGGGTACCATGGAATTTCAACAAAATTACCATCAAAACCACGAAAGTAACACGTTAGTACCTAGTACCATCAAATTACCATGATTTGATGGTAATTTTGTCAAATTACCATGGTACCCATGGTATTTCTTTAAAAGGGCAAATACTGATGCAATGCAAATTGGTACAGAATGTGAATTTTGCTCTTTTTATTTTGGCATGTTTTATAGGGCTCTGCATCAAAAGCTCTTGGGCCAAACCACACAATGAGGAATTCTGCCGCAAATGGGTTAATATCAATCAGTTCACTGTCAAAATATCTTCTTTCTACACCATAATACAGCATGTATCTTTTGACATCTTGAAAAATGACCCCTCCATCTGTCGAGCTCAAATGAAGTTACTTACTGAGAAAAACAAACACCAAGACAAGGCTTCTCCTTGGGCATTTTTATTACTTTTTTTCTCTGTTTAACAACACATCACAGATTCTTAAAGATTTACATTTTACAATTTGCACTGACTAACAAAGTAGTCTCTGGCCTCTGATCAATATGTAACTGGTTTAAATTTTACATGGAAAAATATATAATTACAGCTCTTTGTATATCTAGCCAGACCATAGCGATATTGTCTCACTTGACATAAAGATCAAAACACAGTGGTGCATGTGCACACTGAGTACTATGAAGCTAATTGACCTATAAATTTACTACTTACTTAATCATCATTTTATCCCTAAATTCTAACCTAAAAAGCTTTCATCTAAAATCTACATCATCTATACTACAACTAAAGAGCCAGTTATCATTTTTTCTTCTTATATTCTACATTTCTATCTAATGATAACTGATCTAATCATAAGAACTCTTTCATAAAAAAGGAAATATAACTGCTGTCTTCTTTCACATAACAAAGAAATACAATGACTGCTTATATCTACAAACAAAACAGACCAGTACATGATGACTTTGTCATTACCATTAATCCATGGACTTGTCTCTCTAATAGGTCCATGATCAGATTTAGCCTAAAGACCTGTTGACCTATTCCCTTTTCCATATTGCCCTAAAAATCCATTACGTTCCACGAATTATCAGTATTTGTAGCAAATTAAAAGTTATTTACTGCAAATGTTTCCTATTATGTCACATTGAACATCATCATATGATTCATATCACATGATCCATTTCTGACTTCTCATCTCTTTCTTTTTTTTTTTTCCTTTTCCAAGACACTAAACCCCTAACCATCAAAAATGAATTCTTTAAAGTAAAGCACACTGGTACTTCACAGAATTATCAAGCTAGGCTTTACAACTTTTTTTCTACCCAGAATATCTATAGCATGAGACCTTTGACACTCTCTGAATTAAAAAGTTTGCCAGCCGATCAAACTTGACCAACTGGAAGCTCAGCCTCATCCCCACAGTGATTCTGCAGACATTGCGACATGATACATCTCTGTAGATGTTATGCTACTGAAATTGCTGGTCATCTTTTCAATCAAATTTGGAGTGCATTTAATTAACCTGTTAGTCATCTGTTGTAGGGATAGAATAGTAAAGACAATTTGTACATTCATATATTGAGTACCTATTCCAATTAATTCCAATTAAGTTTATGGTTATAGAGAGAGGGAGAACAAATTAACAAAATTTCTGTTAATATGAAATGCTCCAAAAATACGTCCACAACTTCCTCACGTACAAGACTGCTTGAAATCGGGGCAATATATCAAAACTGATTGGAAAGGTTACCAATGGGGTAAAAAATGAAGTGCTGACTTCTACTGATAGATCTGAAATGAAAAGATAGAGTAAAAGAGTGTTGGGTATTCCAAAAAGACATGTAACATCTATTTCCTTCTGCCTCTTCTTATTTACATTTCTTCTCACTTCCAGAAAAACTTTGTTCTTATAATTTCAACACGAGTCTGAGTCATGGGTTTCGGTAAAGAATGCCAGTTTGTAATAATAATAAAACCCGCTCGATACCTTGTTTTGCTAGTTTTTAAAAAAATCTGTCACTAAAAATGTTCTTTGATCATACTGTTGCTTTCATGTCTTGTAATATTAGTTTAATTACAACTTCAAACCTCCCATTGTTTCTGAGTTGCCAATTTAGAACTACAAAATACCCTCTATTTTTATTTTAACCCTTACATGTACCATCTCTATCAATTTTTTTTAATTAAAATGTTCCAAATACAAATTACGAAAACTATTAAAAGGCAAATTTTAAAGAATATTTTTTTAATAAGTCCAACTCACATATAACTTATTACTTCACCTGGCACTTTCACAATAAAAGAACCTTTGTTTAAACTTAGTTTAAAACTATTAAAAAAAAAAGTAAATGCCTTTTGAAAGAGATCAATTTAATCACACTAATCCTAAAGGTGAATTATATATATAGTGCCCATTTCCCCATTCATTCTACTATAGTTTAAATTTGAAATATGATAATACTAATAAAGCAAGCATTTTACGTACTTACTAAACACATTGTAGCAACATTGTTTTATACCTATACAGTAAAATACTGTGCACCACATTGCAATACTTCATCAAGACTTTGTCAAGGCCACTATAATGCTTCATTTGATTAGTTCCCTGTGAAGCGCACAGCTAAAGAAGGGCAATGCATAAATGCCATTAATGAGAAAGGTGTCTCAACAATAGCTAAAAACATGGATGTTTTTTTCATTTACGTCCCATGAATGATACTTCAAATGTAAAGATTTTCATAATTATGTGAAAAGCAATTTTTGATAAATAGGCAATGTCATAAAAACTTTTCACATCAATTGCTAATCAGCATAGTACAAACATAGAGGGCAAGGAAAACATCTTTTGGAAACTTTAGATAGTTGACTATTAACATACATTGTACTTCTGCTTTCTTGCAACTTTCCTGTCTATAAGAGGACTGTAAAAATAAAATAACTCTCATTTTCACTATCATCATGACCAACCTGTCCCAGGCCCCACAGGGCCCTTTCTATTACCCCTGTTAGGTCCCTTATACCCTCCTCTACCTCCTCCTCCTCCTCGGCTGAAAGGCTGGGACCAATTTTTACCCCTGGTCTTCCCTGCACTGAATGAGCTCCCCCTGTCTCCACTTCCTGATGGGTTGTTGTCTTTGCAGTACTGTCCACTGGGGAAAATGGGTTTTGACGGAGGTAGGAAGGAATCCTGAGATGGATGGTCAGAAGGTGGTAGGGATGTTGGTTCCGGAGGAGGTGGCATGTTGGGGTCCACAGGCTCCTGATCGATGCCCAGCTCAGAAAGACCCTGTTGAGCAATCATCTGCATCAAGGCAGCCTTCACACCTGGAGTCACCAGACTTGTATCTTCCTCTTGTTGGGTTTCCTGTTCTTCCATTTCTGGAGACTCAGGTGGTGGCCCCAGAGGGGTTGGAGGTTTCCAACTCTGCTGAGAGTCATCAGATACACCAAAGTCAGGCCTGGAGTTCTCCCTAGAATATGGTATACTGGACGACTCTCCTCCCTGAGAACCATGACTGTCTGTATAAGAGCTATGGGATTCGGAGGGTGGGCTGGAGAATGATGTCCCCTGATGGGCATTACCAAAACTTCTAACCTGACCTGCAACACTAGATGGCGTGGTGTCTGTGGAACCCTTTGTGGGATTAACTGGCTTACCAAACAAGGCAGAGACATACTGGGCAAGAGAGGTTGCAATTTCTTTAGCATGTTTCTTCTGCTCTGAGGATGACGGTCCAAACACCTGCTCCAGGGCACCACTTGATCCCTTGGACCCTTCCAAAGCTTTAACAAGCAAATCTGTTGTCACTTCTTTACTTGGTAACTGTGATGGCTTAGCATCTTCTCCCCCTCCTCCTCCTTCCTTAGACTTCTGCTTAGTGGCATGTGCTGCGAGCAAGAGCTGCATATTCAGGTTCTCCAATAGCTTGATGGTAGAAGCATCAACCTGCACATTTAGAGTTTCCGCCAGCTTGTTGACATTCAGCTGTGGCTGCGCCTGGAGCAGGTTGATCAATTTGGCAAGTTTCTTTTCTCCTGGTGCTTTATCTCCAGAAGAATCCTTACCTTCTCTTGGAGCTTGGGGTGTGTTAGACCGACTTGGGGCCCTACTACCTTTCCTCGAGCTTCCAGCCTCTTCTGACCCAAGCCCTGGTATATGTGCCGTTTCTTCCTCTGTAACAGCAGGAGGCGGGGGCTCTTTACGGCTGGATTTAGAGTGGCTAGGCTCTGACCCATTGGCCCCTCGACTCTGAGCAGCCTGCTGCTGTTGTTGCTGCCTTTCCTGGCGGCGTCTGCGCTTACTCCACAGTTCATGGCAATCCTGCCAATGTGGCAAGCTACAAGATGAGAGAAATCAAATGAATATCATACTTCACATCAGTGTATGAAATCTAATTTTATATGAGATAGATCTTTCTGGATCAGCTTTACTTTGAAAGAGATTTCTTGAAAATTCATTTATATGAATTTGATTTACTTGGTCTATTTCTCCATTAGATCTTTTTTCTTTCCCAAGGCTAAATTGCTGACAGCTCCGGTTATCTTCTTCTTCTTTTTTACTGTCACAAGTCAAAAACAGAGGTAATATGTAGAAAATACATATATTTCATTGATCACTCAAACATCATCACTATCTTCCACAGGAATGCAAAGTCACTGTTTTCATATTTCAACTCAAAATGAGTTTTTATAATGTATTCATCTACTTCTAAGACAAGGTGATAACCATAAGGTGTCTCGCCATGCCAAGTAAGCTAATCGCATAGTTCTACAGTTGTGTATTTAAAAGTAAGAACTCACTCTGGCTGGCTGAGTTTTCCTGGGTTGACAGTCTGCAGCCAGACACAGTTTAGCGCATCTTCAGCTGTGGTTCTCTTGTCAGGGTCAAGGGTCAACATACCGTCCAACAGATCCAGGGCATCTTTGGGCAACCTGGGAAGGAAGAAACGAAAGAAACATATGCGTACAACACCAGACATACCTCTGATCGGTCAACTTTGGATAATGCATTTTGTGCAAACCAAAAACAAAGATAAGCAAGCAAACAGAACTTTCTCAATTCTTTTGAAACCACTGCAAAAATCATACCAAGGCTAGATGAAATGCAAGCCATATGGCCTACAAGTTTCAAAATGAATCAGCACCTCTAAATTAAATTCTCTTGAATCCATGACATTTCAAATACATTTCTACATTGGGGTTAGCATAAAATTTTCTCTCCCTTGGAGTCTCACATTACCTCATGATTTTCATTTTATGATTTACAAGGAAAATGAAGCCTCAATCACTTAAGATCTTCCAAAACTGATTTGCAGTCAGCTCAAATGATAGGCCATTGCGTTTATTTAAATACTACCAAGAACAAGCCCACTTACATAGAGAATTCCTCTCTGAGCCTACGGTTATACATCTTCTTAGGCTTTATAGTATTGAACAGGGGTAGGCGGATCACGTCTGGCCAGACTGCCGGGGTAGGCGTGCCACAGATCCTGCTGATCAGCTCCAGCTGTGCTGGCTCCTGGTTAGCCTGAAAGATGGGGCGCTGTGTGAACAGCTCCCCCAAGATACATCCGCAGCTCCAGACGTCCACTGCAGGGCCGTATCGCTCCTCTCCTAGCAAGAGCTCTGGCGGACGGTACCAAAGGGTGATGACTTTGTTGGTGTAGGGGCGTGTCTTGTCATCAGCATGGTACAACCTGGCAAGACCAAAATCAGCCAACTTGATATGACCCTGTGAAAAAGTAATATAAGAGAAGAAATGGTAGAGAATGGTGGATGACAACAAAGACAAGGAGAGCTATTTTACACAAAAGTTGTCAATTATACTGCAAGAAGATTTTCTATTTATACCACTTAAAAGCATTATGCCACAATTTATTACTGCACTCTTCACCTGCAATTGACTGAATCCTGGAATAAAACAATATTTTCTCTGTTATTTGCTGTAAGTTTATGTGCACATGAAGTTGAATATATACCTAAAATACAAATAACAATGTCTTGGTCATGCAACTTGTAATTCATATAATATGGGCAGTTATCAACCATAAAGGTTATCATAAACATATTTTTCACATATTATTATTTATTTATGAACTCCATAACTGCATACTCTTCAATAAATCTTCCTACAACATATGCTGCAAGGTGTTAACTCAAGTCTATTGTTGCACTGTGTCATGGAAGAGTTAATGAAAAGGCAAAGGGAGATAAGCATGGGATTGAAGTTAGACCTATTCTTTCATTTTGAACAATGCCATAACAAAGTGACATGCAATGAATTTTACTGGAGGGAGGGAGGGGTGGATAATAGAAATAAAACTGAGTCACATCCTGGTCAACTTTAAATGAAGAGCTAAATCCTTCTATTCACATATTTTCCATGCACAGGAAGTTCGTTCATTTGCCATCCTTAACTTTGATGCTGTTTATAACAGTAAAGCCTAAAGAGTACAGACCATTGCCATCTTTTGTACGCATTCATACTATGTGTATGCACTCGCCCTATGCATCGTACACAATAAAGGATGTACATGTAAATCAATAAATGCAGTCAGCTTAATGTTTCACCCACCGATGGAAGGAAAAAGAGTCAACAAAGGAGGACATACCTGTAAACAAGACCTTCCAGAATGCATAAAGCAAAAGTAAATGACTCCTTTGCATGGGAATAAATGCCAAAAACCACTGACAGCTCCCATTTTCTATCCATTTTTGTGAGGACAGGGAAACTGATTTACTACAAAACCAAGAAGTAAAAAAAAACCACGAAAATACAAGGTGCGTATGACATATATAATAAAAAGAAAGTTACCTTGTTATTAAGGAGGATGTTGGAACACTTGATATCTCGATGGAGAAAGTTCCTCTTGTGACAATAATTGAGCCCATCTAGTAGCTGCTTCATGAAACTCCGCACATGTTCTTCACTGAAGTTCACCAGTCCGGATTCCAATAGTCCCATCAAATCATGATCCATGTATTCAAATACCAGGTAGAAAGCTCCTGTGATTGATAGTGATTGATAGTGAACAAGATGTTACATTTATGGTTTATAGTCAAGATCTGGGTTGGCATATTAAAGACATCATATACCCCCCCCCCCCCCCCCCCCATAAAGCCCTGTAAAATAACCCTTGGTAAGTGCAAAACTAGGACACAATTCTACAAACTTGAAAAACCAGGTTTCAATTCAACAAAATTGTATTTCACGGTCAATAGGAAGAAACTGTTTAAAACAAACCCACCTTTGTCCTTTTTAAAGTCGAGTGCATCCTGCTTGTCTGTGACAATCTCATGGAGTCTGACTACACTGTCATGGTTCAACTGCCTCAAGATCTTGATCTCCCTCACTGCTGTGATGGGGAAGCCCTCTTTCTCATTGTCTGTTCTCACCTTCTTCAGTGCCACCAGTTCACCTGTGGGTGTGAGGAAAAGGGAAGA
Source organism: Echinometra lucunter (assembly GCA_029962745.1). Taxonomy (NCBI): domain Eukaryota; kingdom Metazoa; phylum Echinodermata; class Echinoidea; order Camarodonta; family Echinometridae; genus Echinometra; species Echinometra lucunter. Next base: position 8,451,044 of record CM057167.1, read on the forward strand.
GAAGATACAAGAAATTTTTGAGTTCTAACACATCTTCGATGACTGGGGCTACTTTGAAGTTTTTTTTGCATCCATTTATCAATTACAACTTGATATCAAAAAGTTTCTAGAATTCATGCAATTTGCTGTTCTATACAGACATCTTGGTCTACATCATTACCTTGCAATGGTTCTAGGACAACTCCCCCGGGAGGACAACTCCCCCAATATGATTCCCACCTGACAACTCCCCCTGGAGCGCAGCTCCCCTAGAGGACAGCTCCCCCAAAGACAACTCCCCTGAGGGACACCTTTCCCAGATGACAACTCCCACAAGGACAACTCCCCCAGTCCCCGGGGGAGTTGTCCTGATACACCTTGCAACACCTCATCATATTAAATATTATTTCAGTAAGTGATTTGGTTTTATCAACTTTCACTTCATTAAGAGTTTTTGAGCAATTCACAATTGATTAACATGGATGTCAATCTCAGGACCCCCTTTTTAAAACCAGGAATAAAAGTTATTAAGAACTGCAAGTTCAAAATACTTAATCAATGTCAACTTTGTCCCCTCTCTTATTAAAACTGGGTATCAGAATGGATAAGGGCAATATCAGATGTTTGATTTCTCACCTGTGTCTTTGTCTCTGGCTTTGTAGACCTGGCCATAGGTTCCCTCTCCAATCTGGTTAATGATCTCAAAGACATCGACACACCTCTCTCCCCAATCCACAGAGCTACCAGCTATCTTAGCTCTCCTCTGCCTAATCATCTCCCGCTTTCCCAAGTCCACTTTGGGTTCTTTGGATTCCTTCTCCTTGGTCTTTGACCGAGGCTGCATCTGAGGAGATGGTGTGTCCACTGGCGATTCCTCGGGGGTTGGAGCCATTGCTGGTGGAAGTGGAAGATCAGTTATTGATATTCTTGATCGGACGCGATCTCTGGACAAGTTTCTCATCCGTTCAGCGACATCGCCTTTATCTTTCTGCAACCTAACAGGACTGTCCACTGCATCTATCATAGGTGGGAGGGGCAGAGGTGGCTTTGCCTGAGTTGGCTTTGGGGGAGGAAGTGGTTCTTGCAGGTGCTGGCACTGGTGACGGCACAACTGGTTTCACTTCTTTCTTAATAATAAGGCCTCTATCTGGCAATTCCACGACTGTCCGTTGAGGTGAGGCAGTTTCCTTGAGGTCATTCTTAATTGTAAATACCATAGGGCTCTCTGGCTTTGGCTTTTGACCTTGACAGGTTCTGGCTCGGGTTCAGGGGAAGGTTCCTTCTCCTGTTTGACCTCCTTGGTCTTTGCTGCCTGAACATTCTTCTTCCTTACTTGAGGACTTCCCTCCAATGGAGGAGTGGTATTTAGTGGCAGGAAAATCAATGCTTGGGCTCCGGGCCCGTTTCTTGCCTCTGTAAGACAAAGGTGATGGAGATCTGGACGGAGAGTGTTTGGATCTTCGATATGGACTACCACTTGGAGACCTGGATATCCTTTGATGCCTTTTCCTGCTTTTAGTTTTAGATTTGCTTTGTTAGTTCAGGAGAGAAGGTCATGTTAGACACATAAACAATGAACATTTCATTTCATCTAAATTTATATATATATATTAAATCCTACAGAAGAGCAACCCTAATTACCTACATGTATTACCTTTCCATCCGGTTTCCTCCATTTCATTTCCTTAATTTTCATTCCCTTACACATTCTTGAATTCATCTCATCAGATATATAGATATTAAAATGAAGACCATTAAGTAACTCAACACGATTCACTTCAAGCAACATCTCTCTTGCTCCATTTGTAATTGAGAACAAATCCTGTAGTTTATAAGAACACATACATGTAAAATGACTTAACAAGATTATAAATGACAATTTGGCTTCATCAAAACATATATGTACATAGTACATGTATTCCTACATGCAGGATTTCAGACAAGCAATAGCTCTTGCGGGTTCCTAATTCTATGTATGTTTCAAGAAATGCTTCACTAGAAAATTCATAAATGGGTGTGAACTTTTATTACTAGAGTAGAGACTTACCTATATGACGGGCTTCTACTTCTTGACTTGTGGCTTTGTCTGGATGACTGATAATAATCAGGGCTTGGACTTCTGTTCTTCCTGCTACCTGTGGGTGACTTCCTATACTTCTGCTTATTCTTTGACTTGGAACGCTTGGGAGATGCCGAGTATCTTTGGGGTGGACTATGGTACCTTGCTGGAGGAGGGGGAGAGTTCTGATAAGCCCTTGGGCGGGAGGAGGCCTCACTAGACCTTCCATGCCGTGAGGATGAGTAGCTCCTCTGCGGCATATAGGGTTCTGGAGATGGTGGCCTCCTTGAAGAAGAAGAATTCCTAGAGTTTGAGGCATGGGGAGAATCTTTCCCTTGCTGAGTCTTATAGATCTTAATCGCCGTTGCTGGGGACACATGTCTCCGCTTCTTCTGCGGTTCTGGAGAGACTCTGCTCTTTGGCGGTGGAACGGGAGACGGGGGAGGGCTAAGAGAATAGTCTTCACTACTAACATCATCATATTCAACAAGGGGTTTCACGACCTGCTCCTTGACCTTGTCACGCGATCGTTTACTTTTGTGTCTCCCAGACTTTGAGGACTTGCTATGTTTCCTTCTACTAGGGCTATCTCTGTGTTCATAATAACTGGGGCTACCACCCCTATTCTTGTGATTGCCAGGCATTGTAGATTTCTAAGTGTTCACACGCTCCGTGGTTTTCAAGTCATCTCATTGAAAAAGACGAAAACTGTGTTCACCTGGAGAATAGAGAGAAAAAGAATATAAAAAGGGTTACTCTTACACATCAAAAGGTAAACTTATTTGATTTCTAGCAGACCTGTGTTGCGACTACAGAGGTATTGGTACATGTACATGTTAAATTTCACTCTTGAGGGTCCAGATAGAAAAAAAGGGGGAAACAAAAAGGGGGGCTATACCCTGGAGCAAAAAGTAACTGTGGAGCCATAAATTGTTGGAATAATGGCTTAAAACTGTGCAAATCGATGTACTACCAATATGGAATTTAGGATATAGAACTTAACAAATAAAGTTCTATAGTTCAGAATGACCTGTTGTCGAGCCTACTTCAGGGCCACCATACAGATGACTGTAGCGTGCTATCAGACAATATTTTGTGAGTTTGCACTTCACAAAATATTACAATCTAAAACTGAAAATTTTCTTGAAATAAAGCTCAGTTTTTAGAGCCATCCTGCCTTAGCTTTGAGCTTAAGAAAAACATCCTTTCAAATTCAGTAGCAGGATCACCGATTGCATCCTTAAAATGTGACCTTCCTACATAACTTTCTACAACACTACAACTGTAAATGAAATTGTATGTGATTTTGGCCCAGTGAGTCAAGTTTATTGTTGTATACTCGCGTGACCAGAAAAACTTGCTGGTTAAGGTGCGTCAGATGCGTGAAATATAAAGAAAGAAACACAGACTTTGCTTAGGGGATAAGTTCGAGGTTAAAAAAAGGGGGTACATTTTTTGAGAAAAGGCTAGAGCTAAACAAATCGAAGAGAGTGTGATTTTGACCAATGGATAAATTTTCTAAGGTGGATTGTGAAAACCTGAAGTGACGCATTTCTATATGGAAAGTCCAATGGGATTCTCAATCATATTCAATCATATCTAAGCTTAAGTTAAAACATTTATGCTTTTTAAAACTTTGGGCATTCCATTCGACTGATCATAGTTAAGTCGTTCTTAAAGTCATGCTTAACTTTACAGGAGAATGCAACCTAGACATCAGTGTGCTTCCAGTAAATGAAGAAGAACAAGGAGAGTAAACAGTGAAAGTTTGAGGAAAATCTGACAATCTGTTCAAGAGTTATGAACTTTGAAAGTTTGAGTAAATCGTTATTATTGGGATCCTTGAAATTGCAATTTTGCCAGTATCTGTGATGTCATCGTGGATAACTCTTCATTCATTTTGTACACAGAATTAAACATTTTCTTTATTTTCAAGAAAAGTAAAAATTCTTTTGAATTTACTGCTTGAGTATAACATGGCTACATCAGTTCTGCAAGCATTTTGGGAAGAATTATGTTTATTCCAGACTTGAAGTTTCATATTAATCAATTTTTTTGAAATATTATGTACAAAATGAATTGAGAGTTGTCCACGATAACATCACAGATGCTGGCAAAGTTGCCAACTCAAGGATCTTCACAACAGGGATTTACTGAAACTTTCAAAATTTATAACTCTTGAACAGATTGTCCAATTTTGCTCAAACTTTCACTGTTTACTCTTCTTGGGCATCTTTATTCACTAAGAGCACACTGATGCCAGGGTTGCATTCTCCTTCAAGCACAGCTTTATGAAACACCTATCTGAAATACATGTACCTAAATTTCAGAAATATATTTCTGGACAAAGGCAAAGAAGGATTACTGCAACACCATTATGCAAAAAGTAAAATTCTAGACTTGTCCATTGTAATTGATCTGCCTAAGCCACGTGTTCGGCTGCACTAAGACTTTATACAATGATTGTAGTCCCACACATTGAAATAGATATACAGTATTACGGATGAGAGAAAATGACTCTCAACTGCAATCACCATGGCTGGTCTACAAATAGTAACAACTACCAGTCAGACAATTTTCCTAAAAAATTTAACTTCACTTTTTCATTCGAACTGATTTTTCAAGCTACTTAAATTTTAGATCTGAAATGGTGCTGCCTTTACAAAATCAACCAGAAAATAGAATAACTTTTGAGAATAAATCATATTTCAGTCAAAACTTGGCATATCCCTACAAGCTTGGTGGTACTAAATTTTGGCTTTGAAACTTCACTGTCTTGAGACTGAAAGGTCTGGCTGTACAAAAAAGGGGTGTTCAGATATGAGGCGATTTTGTTGTGCCACGAAATCCCTGCAATATTTTGGTGTACAAGTCAATGGGGTATTAAGTTATGACACATTTTTTAGCTGCCTTGCTGCAAAAAAATGTGCATCAATTAAATTCCTAAAAGTTAGCACAAAATATGTTGTCATGAGATTGTCTGCGCAACTTTTGACAAAGTTCCCTTATTTGAGAGTTGACGTGTTAACACGCGCTCATTAACATAAGTGGCAGGTCGCGCTATATCTGAACGCTAAAACTTTTATGGGGCCACAATGTCGCCTCATATCTGAACACCCCTTAACATAAAATCTAATGACTGTTGACAATGTTCCACAAATCTCTTGACACAGTTCAAGTAATTTTCACCCTCAGAAGGCCTGACATTAAAAATACTGGGCTAGTAACTATAAGGCCTATTGCGAGTACTCGGTGAACAGTTTACAGGTCCGATAACTCTTATCTCCACACAGATAATAAAATTTCATTGACCACTCTGAAACATTTATTTTGGAAATTTAGGACATCCCTGTAAAATGTTTGATGATGACAAAAATCAGGAAAGTTTCACTCCATTTATGAGTTTCAAGGTATCATTATGTCATTTAAATGCATAAAATTCAAACCAGAATATTTGCTGTATGTTTGTCATGGGCTAATGGCTCTCGTAGTGAAATTATTTTGGCTATGTGCGGTAGTACATGTAATTCACAAGCTGCATGTTTTTAGCAAGTGTGTGTGAGCTATTTAACCCATCAGTCGCTGCGATATGCAATCAATGTATTCATTAGCGAGCAAGCTTTTATACTCACATACCCAGAAAAATGAACAGCTACCATCACAACAATATGACAAAATATTTTCAGAAGATAGCAATTACTGAAAACAAAATTAATCAAGTGAAAAATACTCATACTTGAAAGGAAGCATTTGTTCACTTAAAGGGGGTACCCAATGCTGAAACAATGTTAGCTCATTTAAAAGAGCATGATTTTATTAGCAGAAAATCATCTGCCTAAAGTTTTTTAAAAAGTCGTGTTGCCAAGGAAACCCCCAAATGTGGTAAGATTTCAGGATATTTTTGACCCCTCAGCTGTGTCCCAGTTTCAGCTGGGTACCCACTTTTATGTCAAAATGACGTCAAAGTGGGTACCTTGTCGCGCACTTCTAGTAAAATGCGCGCAAAGTATAATACATATTGTACAGTCCAGCGCGCAGCACAACTGCAGTGCACGAAGCTGGGTACCCACTTTTACGTCATACCTCATACTCAAATTTTTTGGTCAACTCTTGACTCTTTATGAGAAAATTAGCCAAAATGCATTGATTTCGACTGAAAATCATCAAATTTTTAATGTTATTCTTCTTAGAATTCTATTCTCGATCATATATCCAAAAAATATTTACCATTGTGTAATCACTTTAATAGTGTTATGCCCATGCTGGGTATTTTAATGGGAATCACTTCTCGTGCACAATGTACACGTTTTCAATATGGAGAGTGATGAATATGATTTGGGGTACTACATGTACACTGTACATGTAAAACTCTGAACACCAAACATATGCTTGTTAACAATAAAGATGCCTTCGCAGGTGTAATGCTACACGTATATACATGGTTCTCGCCAGTACATAACACCCATGGTTCCAGTACCATGCGTAAAGGGTTTCAGACAAGGAAGAACCATGTGTGAAATTGCTGCACCATGCGTGGCAACAAGGGTAAAAAAATATTGGAGTATATATTCCTAACAATGATGATAAATGTCACAGATTGTTTTGCTTTTTGGCAATGTATTTTTACTTTTATGCCATTAGTAGACAACTCCTGCTTACCAAGAAGTATTTTTCATCCTTTTACTATAGCATATACTGCCGCCACACCTAACAACTTTAGGTGTTATTCCGTAAAACTTCTGAAACTTCCACGCTTTGGGCAGAGTGGGAACCATGTGTGGATTTTTTTCTAGTGAGAGCCCTGCGTATATATAAACTAGATACTCACATCAAAGAATTTTCGAAGGTATTTTGTTTGAAGATGCATGTATAGTATGGGGTGTTGCTAAAATCACTGTACACATACATGTAATCTACGGATATTTTCAACCAGTCTGCCAAAGACTGAATTTCCTCTTCTTTAAAATTTTGCGTGATTTGAGGTTTTGCACAATCTGAAGATGATACATGTAGATCCAACAGTCAAGCACTTACATTAATTTCCAAAGGCTTTAAAAATATTTTTTTTCACACAGCTCATGCCAAATGTGTCTTTCTGAAATATGAAAATTCACTTCAAATCTGAATATTTTGCACAGTGGAATAATGATAGTGAATATTTTAATTCAGTCAATATGAAGTCAAGTAACATTCAAACCATTTTGGCAAAACATCATGAATACCAAATGTCTTTGTATTGACATCAATATTATTCATCATTATTTGTAAGGGTTTTGAGTTGACTAAAAAAAAAATCAGCAATCTTGTGCAATAAAACTACTGGATGTCCATGCCATTCTTTTCAACTTTCTCATGGTTGCCAAAAAAGTACTCGGATGACTCTAGCTCTTAGTACTTTTTCAATATCTTATGGTTTTGGGTTGTGCTAGTGCCTAAACAAGAGCAATGCAACCACACATGATCCACAATCATGCCTGAGCCTTCCACAAAATTCTAATATATGCACATCTCAAAAAAAAATCACAAACTAATTACCATTACCTCTTCCACATTTGACTAACATTCCTGCATATATTACTTAGTATCATAGAAACACAATATTCGCGAATACTTTTAAACACTTTTCTGACCCAGTGACCTCTTGAACCCAAAGTCTAATCGGTTCATCCTAGCATGGATATAGAAACTTCATCCATGCCTGGTTAAAATCTTTTCAATGGTTCTGGAGTAAAGCTGTGATTCTTACCCAAAATATTCAACCACTTTTATGACCCTGTGACCTTTCACCCACCCCAAAATCTGATCAGATCCTCTGCCTACGGTGATGCGTAGTTGCATACTAGTACCAACTTTGTGAACTTTATCTTAAATTGTTCTTGCGATATGTTTATTACCTGAAATGAAATTTCTGAATTGGTCCGTGACCTTTGACCTACACTGCACGTACCCCTAAATCTAATCAGACCATCTTCCTTTGGGGATGCACATTAGCACCAAGTTTGACTTTTTAACTCAAACGGTTCTTGAGATTAGTGTTAACGAGGATAACACTCGAATTTCATATTATTGACCTCTGTGACTTTTAACCTTTGACCTACATAGCCCCAAATCTAATCAGATAATCTACCTATGGTGATACGTGTACACCTGCTAGGACCAGATTTGAAGTTCATACAGTGGTGTACCTCCAATTAGGCCTGAGTCGAAACGGTTCCCCGCCCGGGCCCCGTCCGTCGAGCTGAAACCCGGTTTTGTGTTCTCGGGTTTCGGGTTTTCATCATATCAATAAGACCCAGTATATTGCTGATTTTAGAGTTGTTTCATAGTTAGAAATATTTATATACTTGTCACATCAATTTCATGTACCGTGCGTGCCACTTTTGAGGAAATTTCTCACCTTTGCACCCCCGTTTGGTTCTTGCAAGTTCATAAAAATTACATTTATCCATCACTCTTCAATTCCAACGTAACAAACACTCTCGTTCATGCACACGCACGAGCTACGTACATGTAGGCATGCACACAGGTTGTTATCCAGTACAAAGTCCAGACGGCATAGTTCATTTTCCACAAAGGGATCAGAGAATCAAGACAGAAGTTAAGACATAAAATCTAGAATTATGAAATATAGTGCAACACGTACATGGTTTTATTTAATAGAAGAATAAAATATACCTTGTATATTTAATCGGATTTTGATCGATTAAGAAAAGCACCGTCACTGAAATAAAGATCTACCCCCATGTTGAAAATAGACTAACCCTCATTGAGTATGCAAGTAGTGTATACGCAGAGCGTTTCCCACCAGTAAGCAAACATAACATGGGATTTCTGAATCAAAGAGGAACGTTCGGTCTCGTGTTCTAAACCCTTTCAAATTTAGATTTTTTCAGGGAAATTTTTCAGAGACAAGTTAAAGTAGATATTTTACTAAGAAATATGGTGCAGTATCCTAAATTGAATTCCACACTAAAATGAATAAAAATACTTTAATAACAGTTTAAACTTTAATGATGAAGGTTATGAGAATTTTATTTGGAAGTGAGCAATGACTAGAAATAAAGACTAGCATTTTGACCCTTGGCCTCTAGCTCCCTCACAAACCAGCTGTAGCTTGTCTGGGCATGACGGCTGAGATCAACAATCTTTGGCCTAGAAACGAAAGTGATTATCTTGGGAATGTTTTGTTTTCTTGTTTAATCTCGGAGTCGAGTTTGTCAAGTGGTACACTTGGAAAAAGAAATATCCCGAGTAAGCAAAGAGGAAATATTACATGGAAAATGAATCATTTACATGTGCTTGTGATGGGATTTATAACCTCCCTGGATTTGCAGTTTTAAGTAGCCTGAGGTCGATCTACTCCCTGCTTCCCCATAACCCATGCTTCCCTGCGCAGTCAGAGGATTTGCCGGTGGTGCATACCAAGTGGGTATTCAATTACTTGTTTTGAAAAAGGTCAAATGAGGTCAATAAACTTTTATCACCGCTGACTTAAAAATTTTCGGGTACCCGGTCCCCGCCCGTTTTTTCCCACTCAAACCCGGTTTGAGGAAAACCCGTGATGACTCAGGCCTACCTCCAATGTTTCTAGAGATACAATGTATCACATTAACAGAAACGCGGGACAGACGGATGAACAACCCCAAAACATAATGCCTCCGGTACCACCTTTGATGAGTGGAGGTATGAAAAGAGGTGAATACAAATAATAGGCAATCTGACAATGGGCATGTTTGCACAACAGCTCTAATAATTTTACTTTTGTCAATGAAATAACTGTGTGCTCATACCTTGTGCGGTATACCCAGTAACCCATACAGCTTGTCCAAAGCACAGGCACAGCAGTACAAAATTTCTGAAAGTAACTCCATGTTTTCTGCCAGGAGCCCCACCAGTGGATATCTTCAACATCGTTTCACAACAGTTCAACAAATTTGAAAAATACTCAACCAACTAGTACCACGTTTCTTCTAATAAGATTCCCCATATACTGGTTAAAAGTGAAAATCACCCCATACATGTATTATTGCAATTTACAAGTACATGTATGCTCCTTTGTTTTGAAAAAGGACCACCCTCTGTAGAGCGATTGGCGACAGTACTACCACATTTAGTTTTCCTGAACCCATTCTTTCAAAGAAGATGAATGACTCAAAACAGTTACCCTTTACAGAATTGAACAGCCACACATTTTTTTTTCCTCAAATACTCAGACCCCTTCATGTTAGAATTTTGGTTACAGCCCAATAACAGTTTTGGTAGCAAAAAGAGAATTGGCAAGAAGCTGATTCAGATTAAGTATAACCTCACATTGTCCGCTTTGCATAAAGCTACACATGTACCTGCGTGAGATCGTGTGATATTCCATTTGTGATTCCAGTGAATTTAGTGTAGAGTCTTAATATCCATGATGTCTGAAAGGAAATATATATGGTCGGGGGTCCTAAAGCTACGCGGGTTCTAAAGCTACGCACCAGGCAAATACACGCAATGCGACGCATTCAATGCGCCAAACTTCTGATGTCACTGGGCAACAAGAATTTTATCAAGGTATTCCAAAAAGAATTAGTAATTTTTGTTTATTCCTTATGTTATGATTAAGAAATAGGGGTAAAATACACACTAGTCAGTTGCAAAATCAAGATTTGCATTCATTTATTACATGTGAGTAGCTTTAGGACCCCTTCATATACCCGAACAAAATTTGACACTGGCATAATATCGACCTGAAAATAGGTGTTATTGACATTCATCCTTCATAATTTTCACAATAAATCACCTTTAGAATATGTAGAGTCAAGATAAAGATATGAAATTTGCACAAACAAATGATTTTTATGACTTTTTAGCTGTTGAAAACAAAATGCGTAGCTTTAGGATCCCCATCATACTATCTTATTAAAGTTTATGAAGGTTATTTCACACATACATGTATATGTACTACAAGCTATGTTGTGTACAACTTATTTTTTCAGATGACTGAATACTTTAACAAGCAAATCTAATAGTGTAGCAAATTTAATTTGAATTTGAGCAAGAACAACGTTGTTTTCACAAGGAAAGGTAGCAATGTCAATTTGACAATGCAAAAAGTGTGCCCATGTCTGAGTAGTACACACTCATTCATTTTTAATACACACAATTCTGATAACTTCTCCCTGTGTGACGGAGATGAACATTTCAAGACTACATTTCAAATGAAGTTACTGCAATACACTATATATATTTTTTCAATTCTAACATTGACTCATCTTTTGCATTACAATGAAGAAAAAAAAACAACTATTGTCTTTGTTGCATTTTTTCATCAAAATGGTGCTATTACAAGTGCATACTTGCAAACTCTACCGATTTAGGCGGTTGACTTCTGCATTTCATAGAATTTAACCACATATCTCACTGTACTAAAAACAACAAAAAAACAGTAATCTACCGCTTTTTCATTCTTCAGTGTTGGTAACTACATGTAAGTATGCAAGTGTGCACACATACATGTACATGTAGCCTAGACACTCCTACTTAATATGCTGCATAGCTCTTAGTTTTACCATTTCATAAATTTAAACCATGCCCATACGCATTTCATTTTCGCCTGCGCATGTCTTTGTAAAATCAAAGCCCAACCCAAGGCAAGGCTACTTTTACTCGGTCTTTAGACAGTAAGGCCGGAATTCACAAAGGTGGTTTAAATTTAGACCACGGTTTAGGCAAATGTCTTGGTATAAGGACACAGGGCTACATCAGTATACCGAGCTGTGGAAATTTATGTGAAAGGCTGCCCTCTATAGTCAAAGATAGAAATCACTAAAATAATCCACAAATTCATATGAAAAATTTGCTTTATACACCTAGGATGATGAAATGTATTTTCATTCCATTCCTTCAACTGGATGTAAATCATCTTGATCAAGTGAATTTTGAAAAATATTTTTCTGATTGGCAGTGTATACAGCCACACGCATGTCTTTACCTTACGGCCACACCCGTGTGGCTGTATTATCCACAGCACCGACACGAGGATACAGCCACTTTCGTCTGAATTCCTGTGCCGCAGCGCTATCGCTAGCACATTGCACAAGCAATGTGTACATTTATGCGACGGTGTTTCAAAACCCCAAAACTTGGATCGTCACAAAGGTTTTATGTTTTTTATCTCTTGAAACTCACTGACATACAAACAATATTTTTAATTCATTATTGTCACCTACTTCCATGTCAGGTGGGAATGAAGTGGAAAATATTGTTTGTACATAAGTGAAATCAAGAGATAAAACCTTCGTGTTGATCAAAGTTTTGCAAGTTGCAAGACATACTGTCACACAAATACACATTGCTTTTGGAGTGCATACACTCACGATATCTGTCACGGCACAGAGTACAAGTGGGAATTCAGATGAGTATGACTGTATCCTTATGTCGATGCTGTGGATACAACCACACGCGTGTGGCCGTAAGGTAAAGACACACGTGTGTGGCTGTATACACTTCCTTTCTAATTACTGGTGACACTGCTCTGGCTCCCCTGTCCGAGAAATTGGACAGAGAACACTACTGCAATGTAGGCTATTGTTAGCAATTTGCACGTTACAGCACGTCCGTTGTGCGAGGTTAGTATAACCAAGCACTAGTGTGAGTGGGTATAAGTGTGCTTAATTTAGCGCGTACGCTAATAAAGGTCCAATAATGAACGTGTGTGTGTGTGGCAAAGGGCGCTAAATTCATGCTTATTGCCATGGTTTAGCCCACGGTTTATGTAGCATGCAAATTACTGACAATAGGAAAGTAGTGTTCTACCAATGATTTTGGGGGACAGAAGAGCAGGAGCTGTGTCAAGAAAAATATTTTTCAAAATTCATTTGATCAAGATAATTTACATCCAGTTGTTGGAATGGAATTGAAATAGGATATTTTATTATCCTAGGTGTATTAAAAAGCATATATTTTATATGAATTTGTTGATTATTTTAGTGATTTCAATCTTCGACTACAGAGGGCAGCATGTCACATAAATTGCACAGCTCAGCATACCAATGTAGCCCACTTATCCTGTGTACTCGGTCAATGAATTGACCTCATCCCGCAAAAGTGACAATTCTGTACCGAAACTACATAGCATGCATTTCTATTGGTTACTCGACGGCATGCTGTCGACCTATGAGTCTGATAAGCATCAGGTTTCTTCTTAAAATTCACCATTTTCAGTTCATTCATCAGATATGAAGCAGAAAGGGGAAAATTGAGAGCCTCAGGAACATTGCTGGTAAGTAAAATCAAAACTTTTCTCTCTATTTTAGATCTAAGTCAATGAATTTTGCGTTCGCGTTCGGCAATTAGTTTCACTATCCAAAATGTCGTTTTGACCTACGAGTGATGTGGCCCTGTGTGCATGGTTCTCACCAGGGCCGGTATTCTGAAAATCGTGTTATCTTTGCAATCAGAAATAGCGTACGCCATTGGCTCACATCGCGCACTTTTGTCTTGTATGCTGGTCATTTGCGCAGTTTAAACCAACCATAAGTAAGCCTTTTAACCCATTTGTGACAGGAATTATTTAAAGCCTAATTTGAGCAGCTTTTATTCTTCAAATTGACAACACCAACATTTTTATTTTATTGCTACATTTTTCTTATAAAACGTCATGTATCTGAAATGACTATAAATTGACAGAAATTGTGATGAGAAGTCAAAAAGTTGCCAATTTGCAGGGGAAAACAGTGATTTTAAACCTTCTATCACATTGCCATTTTAAGGATTTTAATGCTTAATTTCCTTTTAAAAATTTTCAGCATTTAACAACGAATATTGACGCAACCAAAATGGGCACAGTTTGTGTAGATTTTTTTGCTCTTTCTGCTCATGTATTTGGTATGATTTTTAGGGCTTTGCATCAAAAGATATTAGGCCAAACCACAAAATGTGGACCTTTGTCACGAATGGGTTAAACTTGTTATTATGAAGATATTCAAAGATCACTGTAAACTGGATGTGAGAAATAAATCCTTCAGCAGAAGAATTATCCTGGACTGGAATGGTTTACCTGAATATTCAATCTTCCACAACAGAAAAATTAAAAAAACTCATTGATGAATTCTGGGGGGATAGTCATGTTGACCTCCCATAGAGTATCTGACTCCTCCTGCAAGTGAGTCAAAGTACTAAGCGTGACTACTCTATCAGAAGAAGTGACCTGGAATTACAGGCCATCGCCTTTAATCTGTATTAGATGATGATGATGATGATGATTACAATTAACACAGTGAAGATGAGACAAGAGATAACACGATTTTCAGAATACTGGCCCCAGGGCTTTTACACATGAGGGGGCCACCATGTGCAAATTTCAAAAATACTTTTGGCATTTTTGCCACCATGTGCAAATTTAAAAGGGGAAATGCCATCATGTGTAAATTTAAGCATGAAAGTGTAAAATGGCACTTTTTGTATGCACAAAAAGTCCCAACCAAAACAAAGCCACGTGTTCCAGTTTTCTGTACCATGCGTAAATTTTTCTTGGATGCCAAATGTTGTGTTTCCACCATGCGTAAAGAAAATCCTGGTGAGAAGCCTGCCTGTGTGGGCAACTAGCACAAATTTAGCACCCTTGGCTTTGGCTTTGCCACACACGTGTTCATTGGGGACCTTTATTCGTGCAGTGCTAAATCAAGCGCACTTATCCCAAGAAATTTGCCTAGACCATGGTCTAAATTTAAACCACCTGGCTTTGTGAATTCCGACCGGCCCAAGTGACTAACTTGCATGTAACGTTAGATCCAAGTGTAACACTACTAACACTAACAGTCATCTAATGTACATGTAAACTGTAAACAAGTCTTTGTTACTGACCTACAGTTTATGCAATATTTACAAAAAAAAAACATGAAAAGATCCAGCTCCGTTAAAACACGGATGCCCTTTTTTAGCCGCACATAGTTCTTTGTAGACCTTTTTGTACATAGAGTCTACACCTGCACTACAGAAGTCAAGTGACAACAGTATGAGAATACACCAGACGGTGGCCTGTACTAGCAAAGTCTTTTGGCAAAGAAGAGTTCAAATAATCCCTCCCTACCCCCTTCAAAAAAAAAAAAAAAAAATGTGGGGGAAGAGATAGATCTAAAACATTGAAATATTTATAAGATTGAATTTTGAAATTTGCATATTCACTGGCCATGCTGGCCTAACATGCCTAACAAGCATGACAAGTTAGTAGTCTATCCCTAAATTACTTACACAAAATACATTTGAAAACCACAACTTTCAATGCGAAAGTGAAGCACAAAGGAACAATCTCAGCTCAAGTAAAAAGAGTCACACGTTATTTGCCAGTACTGTGTACACCGCTTTTCTTCAGAGCCAGTGCACCGCTTACCACCACGGACGCACGCCGTGTTCACCGGCCCACGGCACGGCTTTCCGTGTGGTATACCGGTTGGCCAGCAATGATGAAGTACAGACACCGCGTACCGGCGGCACATACACAACTCGTAGCCGATGTTGCCGTGGTCGTGGATTAGTTAGCTGCAGAGGGAAAAAATGTCCGCATGAAAACGTCCAACGTTCATCTCAGAAATATACAAGTCCGACTGGATTTCCAATTTGTTCCACACTTAGCAATTAAATCCGCTTGAAAACGATGAACTCACAGCCCACAATCAATCCCAGTGGGAATGGCTGTAGCATTCATGTAATTGTTTTTCTGAAACACGGTCGCCATATTGTTACGTGTCCATTTAGCGCCTTCATTCCTATATGTGCAAGCACAAACTGAATGCATGCACGCTCTACACAGCTCTGTGCAATTCCCAGTCAAATTTCCGTGCCGTTTGTTGGCGAATATCAGTCGAATCAATTGCTATACTGGTTCAATATTGAAATCAACTGTAGCGTAAATTATTCAATCTTCAGATAATGACTATTTTTTCGTGTTTTGTCTTGAATATGCGGATGATTTACAACGATTGTTTTCAGTTTTTTTTAGTCCTAATTCTCTCCCGATTCAGACATCTTCGCATATCAACGACACGCTTTTTTTTGCGTACGCGGCACGCGCGCATACATTACGTTCGCGTTAATTCGTGTTAATACGTTACAATAATATCGGCGTTTTTTGTTTTGTTTTTGTTTTTGTTTTTATAGGTTGTTATTCTTTTCCCTCAAAAGGAAATTGATACATAATTTGTAACATACAGAACTGTAAATAATCTTCTGGGTGATCTTCCCATAAATATAACAGTTGACAAATTTTTGACATTCATTTGCGAATAAAGCATAATAGTTTTAAAAGAAATCATATTCAACAAAAATGTAATTCACATATTTTTGAAAATAAGGTGCTTCAACAAAAATACTTTTTCAATACATGCTTAACATAGAAAAATCGCGGATGGGGTATATAATTTTATATCCCCACCCCCTCCCCCCCCCCCCCCCCCCCCCGTGTTTAGGGTACTTTTCAGAAAGTGATGTACGCGGATTTTTAAATTTTGATTTTATTTCATTTGTCAAGTTCAGAAATACATAGGCCAGTATTCTCGAAAATTCACAAATTAGTGAGCCCACTTACTATAGTGAGCTCACTAATGTAGTCACCTATTCACAAATTTGAAAGGTATACTGCTTTTTGTTTGTTCTAATACCACCACTGGCGTAGCTAAGGGGGGCACATGGGGGCCCTGCCCCCTGTTTATCGGCGAGCAAAAAAAAAAAAGAACAAAAATAAACTTAAAGAAAAAAAAAAATGTTTAAAAACTTTCGAGTCTACTTCACATAACTTACCCTACCCCTACCCTACGAAATGAAAGTAAAACGTAAATATGCCACTTCTCATATACCCCTAATACTGAATTTTAGTGTGCAGAAAATGTCATTTTCATGCACGAACTTTAAAAAAATATCCCTACCGTGGTAGGGGAGATACCCCCTCCCACACCTCAACCCCGCTCGGTCACTTCGCTCCCTCGCCTTGCCCCCCCCCCCCCACTGAAAATTCCTGGCTACGCCAGCTTGGGGAGGAGAACTTGCCAATTTTGGTGAATTGGGAGTATGCTTGTCATATCTTTTCTTTTCAATCTGACAGCCCCACCCTCTATTTTTTAAAGATTTATTTAGGACTTCAAGTCTTTATTTATCTATTTTTATTTTTTTACACCCTTTGATAGGAGAGGGGGGGGGGAGGGAAGAGTCACTTGTCAGAGCGTTTTATTTTATCTTTTTTTTTGGGGGGGGTGTCAATTGGTCATTCAACCCCTAATTTGCTTGAAGAATTTGTTTTTCTTAATTGTTTGAAATTTTGGAGAATTAGATCCCCTGCTGTATGAATTTCATTGCCCCCCCCCCCAACAAAAAAAAAAAGAAACGCCAAAAGAAAAAAGAAAAAAGAAAGAAAAAATGAGCGAGAAAAGAAAATATAAGGATAGGAGAAGGAAGAGCGGGAGCAGACAAGGAATAATAACAAAGAAACGTCGAAGCTTCCACGCTTCGCCTAGGGAGCTCATGTAATGCCCCCCCCCCAAAAAAAAAAAAATAGAAAATGAAATCCTACCTACACCAGTGATGAATATTGATCTCAATGCTCTGTGAACAGCAGGAAACAAAGTCATTTTTAGATCAATCATCAAATAATATAGCAATGCATTTTCTTCATTTTCCAATATGCCTTTATAGAATAATATATATAGCTTAGAAACAGATGAAAGGACAACAAAATTAAACAAAATGCAATAAATGAACACCAGGGAGAGAAAAGGCTTACCTGTATTAAACCTAAACAAAATACCACATCTCTGGTTTCTTGCTCATATTACAAGGGTATACAAATTCATAAAAACAATATTTTTGTATGCTAACTGCATTTCATTTCCCATCAACAAGTTCTATCAGGAAATATGAAAACATTTACAAAGAGTCAGACACTTGTTACAAGTAAGAAAGAGAGTGATGACGAATGAAGGTCAGAAAGATTTGCTAATCCTGATTCATGTATCACCGTAAACTTTCAAGTAATATAGATGAATAAGCAATTCACTACTCAACCATTTATAATGAATCAATCAAAACCAGCATAAATTTCCCCCGAGACAATTATCAATATGTAATAATTAAAGGAAAAGAGTAGGAATCATTATACTATAATAATATAATATATAATTCATACATTAATACAAAAATCTAGATTTTCATTGGCACAAATATAATATTTGCAAAAGCATACCTTTCCTTTCAGATGTAATTATTCATCTGTGATAATTAACCTGCCTTTATTGCCCCCACCAAGAAAACAAACAAACAAACAAAAATGTTCAAAACTGTCATGATTAATCTGGAAAATGAAAACTGATAATGAGCAAAGAGTAAAAAAGGGGCAGGAAATACACGAAGAATGCATGCTTTTCACGATTTTCTTCGAACTCTAATATCATTTCATGAGAGTCATGCAGATGCCTGACAACAATGAAGTGCAACACTGATGGGGAAGTTTCAACTAACCTCAGGCCAGGTGTACTCATTTATGTCTGCCTTGAGAAATGGTTCAAGTGCTAATGGAAGAGATTATTTAAATCAAGATAACTGAAACAAATATTCAAAATAACTCATTTACAATGTACTTGAGAAAGCCCATTACAACACTAAGACTCTAGGTGCAAAATCTGCTCCCCGAGGGTGCAGATCAGTCGTGATCGCCTGGGCCTATCCCCCACCCCATCCCCGCTCGCGTGTTTTTTTACCGTACCGCTAACGCGTCAGATTCTCTCATTTAATGCCGCAGAGCGTCTTGAGCAGAGGCCATTATCGCTTTCGGTACGCAAAAAAGTGCAATACCACGAAAGTTGTGCAATAATTGTGCAATACGCATGCGCGTGGACTTTGCCTCGTTAGTGATTGCAGTCACTAGACCTATATAGACACGAGTACACACATATACATCGAGGTTTTTACCCGACTGCTAAGAAACCACAAGTGCCTGTGAGCAAGCAACCAGGCCGGGGACCGACGGCTTAAGGTCCTCTCCGAAGGACCTGATAATGAGGATAAATTGGGGTATATTGTAATGGTAGTTTATGGCAACAAGCCCTTCCCACTCGAAGTCTACGCTACGGTAAGAGTATAGGCTGCTATGCTGCATGTGTGATTTGTATAGCGCGCGCGCGAGCGAGATCGAGATAGCCGCGCCGAGGCATATTCGTAGACAGATAACGGCCTCCGCTCAAGTCGCTCTTTGGCATTAAATTAGAGAATATGACGCGTTAGCGGTACGGTAAAAAAACACGCTCCCCGCTCGCCCCCGCCCCGGCCTAGCCTAAAACCTAGTTGTTGTTTTTTTAATCTTAAAAAAGTTTTTGTTTTACGTTGGATTGATTCTTCTTCTTCTGTAATAATCTTCAAAGGGCTCTGCAGCCTATCACGAAGATGAATAGCTTGTGTGCACTTTATGAGGAGTGTGGGCTATTTTCAAGGTGGGTTGTTAGTCTCTGAAAGCTTTCAAGTGAGACTACAGCTTGATTGCTCTTTTTGTGTGTGTTTACCATAGGTGTTTACCCAAGGGCGGCGCCAGGGTATTTTGATAGGGGGCAAGATGACCCATAGGTGAGTTCTTTTTTATACGTTTTAAATGAAAAAAAAAAAACAAAAACGAAAATAGGGGTACTACATAGTTACATGACCCAACCTCTTTTCAAATACTGTTCTTTCTTCTTTCTCCTCTTTTTTCTTCTTTTTCTCCACTTTTTTTGGTCACTTGAAAAATCACAGGGGCGGTCGCCCCCCCCCCCCCCCCCCAGAGTATAGTGCCGCGCCCCCTGGCCTGCGTTCACCAATTTACCACGTTTAGGTATGTTTAGGTCTAGTACAGTAATAGCAAAGAATATGTTTACGAAGAACTTTCAGTACCGAAATAAAGCACGCACACGTATTATGACTTGTAGTACGTGGTACAGCCCAACAAACGATTTCATGTGTAGTATTACAAACATTAAAAAAATGGTTAAACTTAGCATGCATATTCCCGGGGAATTATGGGGGTCTATTGGAACTCATCGAGGTTCAATTATATATTTTCAGAGTTTGAAATTTTATGTGAATGATCTTTTCCATATATTTAGATAAATCCTAGGGGAATTAACTTAATTTCAAATTCCCTGTTTTTGTGTATTAACCTATGGCAGCTAGAGGGTCAAAAGCATGCGTAGTACCGAAATTTATGGGGAGTCTTTGAATTTTTTTGAGCCTTTATTAATCTTTTCCAAAGTCTCAAATTACATATAAATCACATTTGAAATAAATTCAAAGTAGTAATAGGGGAACTATAATTATTTAAAAATTGCTTTTTTTCTAGTGTAAACCTATGGTATATAGGCAAGATTTTTCAAAGCAAAAATATGCATATTCCCGGGGATTTGTGGGGGTCTATTTGACTCATAGAGCCTTAATTATATATTTTCAGAATTTGAAATTTTATGTTAATTACTTCTTCCATAAATTCAAATAAACGTCAGGGGAATTAAAATCATTTAAAAAATATCTGGTTTTGTGTGTTAGCCTATGGCAGCTCTTAGGACAAAAACATGCATAGTACCCGAAATTTATGGGGAGTCTTTGAATTTTTTGAGCCTTTAATAATCTTTTCCAAAGTCTCAAATTACATATAAATCACATTTGAAATAAATTCAAACCAGTAATAGGGGAACTATAATCAATCTTAAAATCCCTGTTTTTAAGTGTTATCCCTATATGGCAGGTGACTCTGTCAAAAAGCAGGCATGATCCTGAAGATTTATAGTGCCATTAATTGAAAATAAAGTTTTATGAAATGTTCTTTTTACTATTCATTCTTCTGTTCGTGCAAAAATCAGACTTTAAAAACAAAGTTTTAGATATGAAATATCAAGAATAGTTTAGACATCTTTTCACACGTTATGGCGGACGCAATTTTCAGAGTTCATTTTTAACACAGCATTTACCCTTGCCAAAACGTACTACGGAAGTAGGCCAGAGTAATTTGTCTTGTAATCCAGTGTCTTTGGTAATAGTTGGTCGAGTCTGCGAAGAACTTGCCTCGACTAGAATCCCCGAATGTCATGAATGTCATTAAAGACTGTGATTTATTTTGAACTATACTCTATACCGGTATCATCATGTCTAGAGGAACACAAGAAAGAGGTAATGATTTGGACAAAACAGTAGTTTTATTTGATGTTGACGAAGTTTGTGTGATGAGAGCGTCGAGAGTTCATTATCAGTCCCATTCGTTGAAATACGTGTTATTGTTTCAGACAGAACGAGAATATTTGTTGGTGTCTTGTGATTCACTGATTGTCCTTCCATTATCGTGAATTGCAGTTGCCTTTTAGATTGCGCCCTATAACATGTTGAGAGGGTCTAAAGACTTGGTTATAAATTAACTATACACGGCGCTATCGCTTCTCGACATAACGCGACAGTGCTGTACAAGCGGGCATAGGAAATCTTGCGAACCCACTGCAAAAATTGCGACAACATCCCGTTTGTGATGAAGCTGAATTCTCTCAGCTATAAAAGTGACATTATCTTAAAATTGAATGTTTGATTGATGTTTTTTCACTTCTCATATTTATTTTGACAACTTAGAACATCCCCCAAAATTAATGATTTATTGGCTATTGCTTCATCTGCACTCAGAAATTTCGTTCTCTCTGCTGAGGGTCAACCGGAAGTTCGACCTCTCGCACATAAAGTCTAGACCCTATGTATGCAAATGCTGATTACCTTCCGGGATACCGAATGGGTTCGCCCAAATTTTGTGTGTGTCCTTGCGCATGGCATCGGGTCTGGCTAGTTATAAATATAGGCCTAATTATAAATCATGTAAAAATTTGTAAATCATGGCTGAACTTCTTTGAGCCCACTTACACAAATGCTAGGTTATCATCAGATAACCTTTCACTGAATTAGATCTAGGCCTATACATTGCAAATTGCTGACAATAGAAAAATAGTGTTCTCTGTCCAATTTCTAAGACTAGGCCTAACGTTAGTAGGACATGGGAACAAGAGCAATGTCGGTGATCAGAAAAATATTTTTAAAATTCACCTGATCAAAATAATTTAGATCTAGATCAAATTAATTATTGGAGGGATTGAATGACAAATAGGATATTTTATCATCCTGTGTGTAAAATAACTAAAAAGAAAATATTTTCCAAGAATTTGTTGATTATTTTAGTAATTTCATTCTCCAATTATGGAGGGCAGCATTTCACATTAATTTTCACAGCTCACCATACCAATGGGTAGGCACTTCTGAGGCGACTTTTACGTGAGGGGAAAAAATAATCATGTCTGAGAAGTAAGACTAGCAATGAATCCAGGTATAAATGTGTGAAAGGCACCCACTGCGTTGCCAACTGCTCAGTGCTCAAAGCCACTGTCAGAGCTCGATAAATTAGTTAAGGGTTCGAATCCTCGTGACGCTGACAATTTTTTTGTCATAATGAAATTGATAGCAGTGGCATTTATTCTGTTGACAAAATAGTGGAAGTATAATGGATATTAGTCGCTGAGAGACGATCTTCATTGTCACCCTCAGTTCAGAGTCACCTCAAAAGTGCCAACCTACCAAGGCACAAAGAACAATTGTCTATGTAAAACCCAAACAGGGTGACGATTTTTCCATCCAAAAAATACACAAGTTTGACCTTTTTCATATTGATCTGCATGTCAAAACCTACGAATTGAGGTACTGACGACCTTTCAGTTGTCAGTAATATGAAAGTTATAGCTATGAAAAGCTCTTGTTGTGTACTATAAATCCCAATGAAGCACTTCCCATCTGTTTGTGCAAATTGTTCTACATGTATGTGCAACACTAAACTTCCCCTGAAGTTCTATTGTGATACTATTACCATTACTAATCATGCTAATGATAATGATGTCATGACAAGGTGAGCTGTGAAAAATTATGTGGCTGCCGACCTCGATACAATAGTTGAGGATATAAATTGCTGCAGTAGTGAACAAATTCTTGGAAAATGTTAGTCCAAAAGCTTCAGTCTCTCTCACTCTCAGTCTCTGTATCTTTGGTTGTTCCTAGCCTAGAGAGGCGTTCCATGGTGTTATATTCTGACATCTCATGGAACGCCTCGAACGGCCTGTATTTGCCCCTATATTGAGGCTTGTAAACGAAGAAATATTATGCTCCCAAATCACACTTTCTCATGCCTGGTTAGCCCTGGAAACTACCTTCCAAGTTTGCCATCGAGCTGATAGATCTAACTGTAAAATTAGATTCTAAATTCTTAGTCTGGAAATAAAAATAATGACTTTTGATTGCATTTAGACCCTACCTTCCTGTCGATTCCATCGTGTGATTAATTTCCTTTTCAACCTACATCCATTAGTCTAGGCCACAGGCGAAAGAGCGGTGCAGCGTTGCACTTTCACACGTATATGGACACGTACTCTATGTGCGAGAGTGCGCCACTGAATATATCACGTTGCAGCGCTGCACTGCTCTTAGTCATAAATAAAAGGGGAAGAAAGAAATAAAAGAAAAAAAACAAACAAAATACATGTAGCTGGAGCAATACCGACAGTTGCTTCTTTGTCAAAAATTGATGATTATGTACATTTGTACCTGGCAAGGGATGCTATGCTTTATGTTGCCTTTGTTATAATTCTTTTTCTTATTGAAAAATAATGTTTGTAAATGGCTGTTAAAATCAGGGATTTGTGTCAAATAGATGGACAGTTATTGTATTCTTATTTTTGAAAATGTGTAATTCTTTGTACAAAATTTCATTCTTTGTTTTGAAATAGGGAGAGGTAATAGGGGTGAGTACAATTCTTGGTGGTGGTTCTATATTTGTGTTTTTATAATACTCAACATCACAAAAAATGGCTTTGAACAGTATTTGATATTGATCAGTAACAGAAATCTTGCATATCTTCTGAACTTCCTTAACACAAGATAACACTGCATAGATTGTTGGATGATCTTTAATCATAATAGAAGATTTTTATAAGTGCATCATTTTTGTAATTAAGGATATGCACAATACAATATTTTTAAAACTTTTTTTTTTGCTTAAACATTTTTTCATTGTAGCAAAGTAGTTTAATCAATTTTTTCATGTTACTGTGGGACAGAAGATTGTAACACATCTAAAACTCTGCATTTACATCATACAGCATCCAACAAAAATGAGTATATCTTTCAACAATAAGCTAGTACCGTATATGGTGTACTCACTTTTGCTCCCACATTATAAATAGTATCCTTAGTTAGATCCTACATGTACACACTGATGATACAGAAATACTCTGTACCAGCCCAGACATTGCAAATGTCTGCTCTACCATTAAAGACTTGTGCATTTACTGTAATATATTTTTGTAAGAATTTACACTGGTAAAGGGTTTATTTACTTCTGTAGAATACTGTACATGGTACTAATGATGGTAGAGCTGCAACAAAAATAGTGTAGATGCAGTCTGGTGTAGAGGGGTAATCGTTACTGCCACTTCTTGTTCTTTTTCTCTCCTCTCTCTCTTTCTCTCTCTCTCTCTCTCTCTCTCTGACTCTCCCTTATCTGAAGTTATCTCACTTCTCTTCCCCCTCTCTCTCACTTTAACCTGTTGACTACCGAAGTCTCTCATCCTCATAGGCTTAATACCAGGATCACTTGATTCCCATGTTCAGAGTGTTAATAAAAAGCCCACTCCTCAAGAGTTGTGTGGGTGACAACTCAGTACAGAAGAAGACCTATGCATGATGAGAAGGGAGAGAGGAGACCCTAAACTTATAGGGTGGTATTCTCATAAGTTAAGCCGGGACTAAGTCCAGACTAAACAAGGATTTTAGTTCACACTTCTATGGAATGCTATTTTTCATCTTCCTCCTTCAATATTCATGACAAAGATAAAATACCATAGACTTTATTGAAATTCAGTTCATACTCATATTATCTTTTTCTTCCCATTTCATGGCAATTTTTTTTTTTTTGTGGACACTTTCCATTGCAGGATTAAAATAATCTGTACAGGGTAAATGAGTTGGCAACAGGCACTCCATAAAAACGTGGACTAAGTTAAGCCGCGCTTAACCTATTCGTGACAGAAGGTCCACATTATGTGGTTTGGCCTTATAACCTTTGATGCAGAGCCCTAGAAATCATTCCAAATACATGAGTAGAAAGAGCAAAAATTTCTACACAAACTGTGCCCATTTTGGTTGCGTGAGTATTTTCTGTTCGATGTTGAAAATTTGTTAAATAAAAATAGCATTAAAATCCTTAAATTGGCAATGCAATGGAAATTTTAAAATCACCATTTTCCCCTGCAAATTGGCAACTTTTTGAATTCTCTTCATACTCATACTTTTTGCCAATTTATATTTATTTCAGATACTTGACTTTTTATTTAAATGTAGCAATAAAAGAAAACTTTTGGTGTTGCCAATTTGAAGAATAAAAGCTGATCAAATTAGGCTTTAAATAATTCCTGTCACAAATAATGGGTTAACTTAGTACATGCTATGCAGCTATCGGAATATCACCCATAGTGATTTGTCACGCCCCCCCGCAGAGCTGAATCGATGATGAATTATAACATTCACGATCAAAGAGCTTAGGCATCCATGTGCCTTCACTTTAGTTCTGTGTTTAAGACCAATTTCTATCACACTAGATGACAGGTCTTATAGGAATCTAACTATATTTTTTCATTACATGTATGAGATATTACAAGCCAGCATGAAATAGAATAGTGCCGCTTTAAGCACAAGCTGTGGTGTTGGGATTTTTGGTATATTAGAAGAGCAGCATCGAGTAGTCATTTTGCATGCTTTTCTTTCAAGTGTTGCTGTATTCAAAATAACTTGTGTAAAGATAAGTAATGTAGCTGCATTGTTGATTGCTTGCATGTCAGATTTTAGGATAATTTATTTCAAAAGGATTTGATTCATGTGAACAAGCTGCCCTCTAGTATAAGGCCTAATCCATAACCTTTGTAGGTATGTACATGTTTCTTTGCTGTGTACTTTTTTTTAAAAGTCAGTATGTCATTTGGTGATATTTCATATTTGCTTACATAATCATTGAACAGTACAGATGCCATTGATTAATCTTAGGTCCTTTGTTTCTTGGGAATAAGCCCCATACCTGACTACATGTAATTCTAATTTTTTTGTGGGGTTGGATGGCGGATGGATGGGGGTTGGGAAGCTAACCCAAATTTTGCGTGAAATATATATATTCTTATTATTATTAGTAAACTAGTATTTAATGAGGCTTTAACAGAAGGGCTATGTTTATATGTAGTAGGGATTGGAACTAAAAACTGCAGGTTTCTTAGAGATGGCTATACCGTATTTACATTTACAGCCTGTTTAAGCTAAAATTAATTGGACATTAATTAGAACAGTGACTAATCAATGTGTACTTGGGATTGTTTTCACTAATGAATCATTGTATGCCTTTGAAAAAATTATTTTCGAGGGATTATTAGACTCTTCTGTATAATGTACTGGTACATGTACATGTTGGCCTGCTACTTTCAAAGGCAAAATTGATTACTATATGGAAGATCTACCAAATATTAAACACAGTGACTTCCATCAACCCTGTTTTGTGAATCTCTAACAATGCTTTCATTTTGCAATGTATCTTCCGGATTGGAGTAATGCAAGTAAGACAATTTTCAGGGTTTCAAACTCGCTTTTTTCACAGGAGTCTGGATTTCACTTTTACACTTTTAGGGTCTGTCTGGATCAGTCCCTCTGTTTAGACTTTTTAGATGGCGGGGGGGGGGGGGGGGGGGGGGTCTGGCAGACAATTTTTTGGTACCCCTAGTGTCCTGTGTGCCTGTTCATGATCCAGTCTTGCAATTTGAATTATATTTGATGAACTGTGTAGTCGGTAAAGTGTCTGCCTGTTGAAACCTACAGTGTGTAAGATCTTGGGTTCGAATCCACCCGGATGAATGACTGAAGCCTGCATTGTGTGAAAACATGTCCCTCCCCTGTTTTATAGATCTATGCAGGATATGTTTTAATGGAAAACACCCTGTCCCTCGGATAGGGCGTTAAATGGAGGCCCCTGTAGGGGAGAGTCACCATCTCTGCCTGTCAAGAACCCACTGCACTGTTCAAAGAAGAGAAGGGAAAACCCCAGTATAGTGATACTCTTGCACATCCCAATTAGTTACAGTGTATATCGGGAGGAGAGACAGAGGGTCACGGTGACTGAGTTCACTTTTGCCCTTCCCGGGCATAGTTGACAACATCAAGTACTTAATAATAATAATTATTATTTTCTTTGACTCGCAGTTAGGAGCAATGTGAGTAAGACGATGGGGATCAAGCTTGATGGCGGGATCAATGCCATCAGTCTGAACAAGGATTCCACCCAGGTGGTTGCTGCTGGGAGACAGGGTGAGTGGCACCCAGTGCAAACACAAAACTTTTGCCAAACTCTGACTCCATTAAAGGTAGTAGCTCCCATTTGCAAGTGGCAACCAATCTGTACAAAAGTTTTTCTTTAGATTGCTTTAAGCCACAGAAAAGCACTTGTAAAGTTTTAGAGCCAGTACATTCCTGTTTGGGATTGAGAAGGGAATAATTAAAACATAAATTTTCTTTTATTTTCTTTGTTTTGTCAAGTGTGTCTTCCTGAGGCCTTAGAGTAAACCCATTGATTTTTCACTTATTCTTTGGAATATTGTTGTAAATTTGGTAGCATGATAGTTTTATATAAATTATCTGTCATTTAAAATTGAAATTAGCTTATCTCTCCAAATTCTGAAACAATGTTGTGCAAATGTGGGCTACTACCTTTCAGATTAAGGGCTCTTTCACACAAGGGAGAAATAACCCTGTTTTTTACCTTGATTTCTCATTTCACACTCACACTATCAGACTACATTGTAGCTTGACTTTCACATCTATCTTTGCCCATGATTATTGTTCAATGAATCATTTTCTTCCTTTTTGGCAGATATCATTTAATTTTACTAGTAAACATTACATGTGAGTTTGCTTTGATTCTCTGCAAATGCCTTTTTCCCATTGTTACTAGAACCAAAGTTTGAGTTTTTATAGGAATTATCAGTGGAATCTGTGTATGCTAGTACATGGTATTATTTGTCCTTTCGGACAGTGGTTCTATTTTCCACGCAACTTATATTCTTTGAAACTATGAATTCCTCTTCTTCGTGGAGATAAAATACCATTTTGATGTTTTTTTTTCCTCAGTTTTCAAGATCTTTCACATTGAAGAGATGGGATTTCGGGAGCGAATAGACCTGAGAGTGGGGCGTATGAATCTCAATTTCAGCTGTAATGATGTAGCCTGGCACCCTAGCAAAGGTTAAGTATCTTTCATTTTTTTTAAAACCCCATTTGTGACAGAGCATCCGCATTTTGTTGTGTGACCAAATAACTTCGGATCTAGAGCCCTAAATCTCACACTAAAAACATACTCACACAAAGAGCCAAAAATCGTGCACAAACTACGCGCATTTTGGTTGCATCAGTATTTGTCGTTGCTAATTTTTTTTTAAGGAAAGGAAGTACTAAAATCCTTATATGGGCAATCCAGTGGAAAATTTAAAGTCACTGTTTTTCCATTCAAATTTGTTAACTTTTTAATTTCTCAACATATTTTCTGTCAATCTATATTTCTTTCAGATGCATTACTTTTTCTAAGAAAGATTGTAGCATTAAAAGAAAATCAGAATGGAAACAGCTGAGGGACAAAGAAACAGAAATTTAAAAAAAATCTTTTTTCATTGTCCTCATTCCACCAGACGAGTTGATAGCTACGGGAGCCACCAACGGAGCAGTCATCACCTGGGACCTGAACAAGGCTCAGGGCAACAAGATGGACCAGGTCTTCGGTGATCACAAGAGGACTGTCCACAAGGTCTCTTTCCATCCCAGAGAATGGTACATGCTCTTCAGTGGGTCCAATGATGGCTCTATGAAGTTCTTTGTAAGTAATGTAATTAACATGTCATAGTCCTTAGACCACTGGTAGACACTCCCACAGGATCTTTTGCTAGTCTAGTTCTGGTCTAGCTTTGTCCCAGAGAAATGTATACTCTTCTATCGGTCAAACTATGGCTCTGTGAAGTTTTTCATAAGTAATCTTTATCTTGTCAAAGATCAAATCTGGGGCTTCCTGTTTCACATCAGAATCTACCACAGGGTCTAACTCTGGTTTAGTTCTGGTCTACCTCTGGTCCCAGAAAATAGTACATGATCTTCACAACAATGGTTCTTTGAAGTTCTTTGTGAGTAGTTACATTGAAAATGTGAGGGAATATCAGGTGCAATCTCCTCTCACACATTTAGACCCCCCCCCCCCAATAAAATAGATTACCAACAAATTGTTGTAGAGCAGCGCTTCTCTACCGGTGGTCCGAGGTCAGTCCAAAATATTTTGGAAAAAATTCTTGAATTCAGCTTTACTGTTAACATCAAATTGAATTGAATTTATTAAACATATTAAAATAACATCAACAGTTGTGGATTATCGTCCATCAATGCAATGTGCTAAAATTTTCGAAGATTTCTGTACGTTTGGGGTGGGGGTATTGTATCAATCTTTCATTCATTGCAACCATACATGTAGGTTGGATTTTGTAATGTAATGTAGGTAATGTAGTGGTCCAGATAATTACCACAGAATTCGTTGTCTATTTTCTTTTGTCATGTTTTATTGGTTTTTCTTTTTTCTTATTGAGATTCTGTGAGGTGGGCCTCAAGATATTTTTAAGAATGAAGGTGGGCTCGAAAAAATTTGAATGGCCAAAGTGGGCTCCGAGGTAAAAAGGTTGAGAAGCACTGTTGTAGAGTATCATTTGTCCCCTTAAAGCCATTTAATACTGAATCAAGCTTTCCCATAGACATTATGAATGATGGGTTAAAGGCATTGACTAACTTTGTGAGTAGCTGATTTAAAAAATTCTCAAACTAAGATGAAACATGTGTATGAGTACTGTATTTGTACTCAAAAACCCTGAAACCAACCATAATTTGGAATGAAAAAGTGTAAGTTAGACGCAAACGGCAATTTTATTATCCTTCGTCTCACGAGACAATCACTAAGAGGACCACTTTGCTTGAATTTGAAAATGCCGTTAAGTGCCTCCCACCGCGTGATACGCCAATACACACAGTACGGTAAGGTGAGTCATACGCGCATGCCAGTCCTTACGTCTTTTCTGTGCAACCGACCCTCGTACATGTATATTTTTCAAACAATGATTCACATTTTTGATATTTAAAAATACTTCCTGTGGATATTATACTTTGAAACTTCCAGACTGGTATTTTTACACTATAACCCTTATGTTTATCCCATTTTCAAGTAACAAAACAAGATTTTTTAAAATCATAATAATGTTAACCAATGTCTTTAAGTGTTTGGTGGTAAATGTTTTAAGCATATTTATTTGTTGACTGATAATGACCAGTATCCAGTAGAAATGTTATAGTAAAGCAATTCTGGATCATTCTGTGAATATTGCATTATCTGTCACAATGTC
The DNA here is from genome assembly GCA_029962745.1 of Echinometra lucunter. Classification (NCBI taxonomy): domain Eukaryota; kingdom Metazoa; phylum Echinodermata; class Echinoidea; order Camarodonta; family Echinometridae; genus Echinometra; species Echinometra lucunter. Next base: position 8,481,599 of record CM057167.1, read on the forward strand.
TTTCTTGTTTGTGAATATTCCCTTTCTCATAGGACCTCAGAACGAATAAGTGTGAAATGACCTACGGGAATGGTCAGTCTGAGTGCATTCGTGACGTCCAGTGCAGTCCACATTCACATCCGTATTTCATACTTGCCGCTACACTGGACAATGGACATATACAGGTATGTCAGAGTTACAGGTTAACAGGGGTTACAGGGGTGGAGGGGAGCTTAAGGACATGAGGGGCTGTAGCCCCCCCCCCCCCCCCTAAGAATTTTGAAATTATCGCTGTCACCACATGCTTGGTCACTTACCACCCTTTGTTTGAATAGTGATGTGGACTTTTTGTAGTTTCTGTATTTTATCCTGTATACTTTTGTGAAGAAATTGCATTTTCACAGTAGTGAAGTAAATTTTTACTAGCTTACTTCCCCCACTTGCAGAATGTAGAATCTAGAATCTGGGAAGTCACTGTTAGTATATATATCTTAAAAGGATGCAATGTAACGGCTACAAGAGTCAGCCTTATGCTAGGACCCAGCACGCCGACCGCTCCCAATGATCACAATGCTTCATTCGTACACTTCTCAAGTAAACCGAATTCTCATTGGTTTTACATGTGTTCAGGCACTGTGTGACTTTCCGTCACTGACCCTAGGTTGAAATTATTTTTCGCCTTTCACTTACCGGTATTTAAAGGCATTGGTTAACTTTGTGAGTAGCTGATTTAAAAAATTCTCAAACTAAGATGAAACATGTGTATGAGTACTTGTGTTTGTACTAAAAAACCCTGAAACCAACCATAATTTGGAATGAAAAAGGGTAAGTTAGACGCAAACAGCGATTTTATCATCCTTCGTCTTACGAGACAATCACTAAGAGGACCACTTTGCTTGAATTTGAAAATGCCGTTATGTGCCTCCCGCCGCGTGATACACCAATACACACAGTACAGTAAGGTGAGTCATACGCGCATGCGTACTCCTTATGTCTATTCTGTGCAACCGACCCTCGTATATTTTTCAAACATTGGTTCCCATTTTTTATATTTAAAGATACTTCCTGTGGATACTATACTTTGAAACTTTCAGACTGGTATTTTTACACTATAACCCTTATGTTTATCCCATTTTCAAGTAACAAAACATGATTTTTTTTAAATCATAACAATGTTAACCAATGTCTTTAACCCATTCGTGACAGGAATTATTTAAAGCCTAATTTGATCAGCTTTTATTCTTCAAATTGGCAACACCAACATTTTTATTTTATTGCTACATTTTTCTTTTAAAATGTCATGTATCTGAAATGAATATAAATTGACAGAAATTATGATGAGAAGTCAAAAAGTTGCCAATTTGCAGGGAAAAACAGTGATTTTGAACTTTCTATCACATTGCCAATTTAGGGATTTTAATGCTTATTTTCCTTTACAAAAATGTCTTTAATATTCAACTTGAGGAGGAAAAAACTTCACAGCATCTCCGTTTCACTGATATCCTGCTGCTGACCAGCAAAAGACAAAGAAATCTGGCAAAAAGTTTTTTGATGGCCTACCAAAAATTGTACATACTGTTTAAGACTCGCTCATATAATGCAACCTTATGCACTAAATGAATAGCAAATGGGGATAAGTAAGCAACAGAAGTTTTATACATATGCTGACTTACTTGTATGTCGAATTAGATACAGAAATGTGACGCACAGTGCACTTTTAAATGAAAAAAAAAGAAATCATTTTTTTCAGCAATTAACCCAGCGTATGTGAAACAGCCTTTAACCCATAGAGGTACATTGTCTCCTTTATGAGACTCTTTGGTAGTATCTGCTGATCAAGAATGCTGGGCATCACACATTATACACGAGCAGAAAGAGAAAAATTCACTGAAAGTTTTGAGCCCATTCCCAATACAGTATTTTGTTGCGTTTTCGAATAAGAGCAGTTTGAATGTAACTAATCATTAAACTCTTTAAATTGTCAATGCAGTGAATATCATATAATCACCATTTCCGTGTTCAAATTGGCAGTTTCAGCTTAAATTTTGCTATCATAATTCATTATGGTTCATATTATATCTATAATTATTTTTTTCAAATCATGTAAGAGTGGAAAAAACTAATATTTGTTGCCAATTTGAGGATTGAAGATGATTAATTTAGACCTCTAAAAAGCTCTGTACTTCTATGGGTTAAATTGTGGCAAGTTCTTGTCTCTCTCTGTTTCAGTTCTGGGACTACAGAGTTCCGGACAAGGTGTTGCTGGACTTTCCTGGTCACAACGGACCAGCCTTCAGCCTGGACTGGCATCCCGAGGAAAGTAAATGGATAGCTACATGTGGCCGAGACAAGATCATCAAGGTTTGTTTTTATTTTATTTTTCATTGATTGCATTAGTAATGCTCCGTAGTACAAGAATAAGAAAGCTGCATGTTCTTGTGGCAGGGACAAGATCATCACGATTTGTTTTTATTTTATTTTCATTGATTGCATTAGTTCTGCTCCGTAGTACAAGAATAAAAAAAGCTGCATGTTCTTGTGGCAGGGACAAGATCATCACGGTTTGTTTTTATTTTATTTTTCATTGATTGCATTAGTTCTGCTCCGTAGTACGAGAATAAAAAAAGCTGCATGTTCTTGTGGCAGGGACAAGATCATCACGCTTTGTTTTTTCCTTCCTTTTTCATTGATTGTTTTAGTTCTGCTTCTCATTACAAGAATAGAAAAGCTGCATGTTCATGTGGCAGAAGCAAGATCATCAGAGTTCGTAAAAGAGTTTGACTTGTATGGAGATCACAATTAAGCATATTAGCAAGCCCACTTTAAGGCAAAATACTTACTGATAACCATTGTGACGTAATAAAGTCTATCCCAAGTAGCATCCCAGGAAAGGCACCGCATTGTATGTGCCATTTTAGAATTTACCTGTGCGCAGCATATCATAACTTTGTGTATATCTATGAAAACCATAAACCAGCCAATTAGACTTCCAAAGAAATTTGCTGAAGTCTGCTAGGTGGTTGTCTTAGACTTAAGGTAAAATACTTAGCTAAGAGATGCAGTTGAATACCGTGTTGGCTAAGTATTTTACTTTTTAAAAAGCTGAAAACAGAGTAAAATACTTGAAATTCTGCCATAATCAAGGAATTGAACACCTGACCTGCTCCTCAGTGCAACTTGAGTGAAATGATGCTGTACAATTATTCCAAAAATATTGGGTTTGGGTTTTTTTCTGCTTACTTCAACACAAATTCAAAATCACAGGGCTGATGCTATGTGCTAGTTTATTGCAGCAGTCTATTCTTTTTCAGTGAAAAAAAACCCCTTGATATTCTCTTCAAGAAATGTACACTTTGCATTTAAACATGCTATGCCTAGACTAGATCCTTTTTTTTGCAGATAGGAGATACATGTATGTTATAAACATGCAATTTTTTTTTTTTTTTTTGCTTCCTGTCATTATGAGTGTGCACTGCTATTATTATTGATTTAAAAGCTGCAGAACCTATTATGTGAAACAAACTGTCAACTAACCTAAACTGCTTCCTCGTAGATTTGGCGATGGGAAGGCCACGGCAATTCCCTGGAACCTGAATACACCATTTACGCCATTGCATCAGTTAATCACATCAAGTGGCGTCCGGAGAAGAAGCACCACATAGCCAGTTGTAGCGGAGTGGTGGACCATACCATATGTGTGTGGGACATCAGACGTTCTTACATGCCCTTTGCTGTCTTTGAAGAACACAAAGACGTTGTCACAGGTAACGGAGCATTGGTCAGATCTGCTAGATACTTGATATGGTTGCAGGTTACTACCTGTTCAGTGGTATCTGACATACCATAAGTTTTTCAGATTTTTCAGATAATCCTGCATGCCCCTTGCCGTCTTCAAAGAGCTCAAGGACATTGTTACAGATTAGCACAGCATCTTTGTAGGTCTCCTCAGAGACAACATGCATGCAAGAAGTAAGGTAGAACAAACCAATAACCAATAATCAGTGCCCATTGTCCCCATTTCTCAGCTTGTGTCTAGAAATATATCTTACTGCAGCCTTCTTGAAAGCCCTGATTGCAGTAGAATTTGTAGTTCCATTTGGCAATGGCAAGGAAAGTTTTTATTTAAATGCACAATTTCAGGTACAGAGGAACACTTTCAGACATCTTTGATAGTCTTTAACATGTCTTCTCTTTTTTTTTTCTTTCTCTCCCAAAGCGCGTAGGGACATACTGATGTAATGTGTTATGTGCTATACAAATAATGTTCATTATCATTATCATCATCATTATTGTTATTATTATTATTGTTATTATTATTAAAGTCACTTCAGTCATCAATATTGGTATTTTGTTTGTTTGTTTGTAGGCATAGCTTGGAAACAGGACCCCCACGTGTTCTTGAGTGGAAGCAAAGACTCCATGCTCTACCAACACAAGTTCAAAGATGCCAAGAGACCTGCTGAAAGTGCTGTAAGTTCTCCTTTAAAGTCAGAGTGAACTGGCACCCTTGTATGAGATTTTGAAATAGTGCCATCCATAGACATATAATAATTTACTAGACAAAAAACAGCACACGCGGATATCATTACGCAAAAGGCATTAGGCCCCGCCTCTTTCGGATCATTTGAAGGGGCCGATAAGCACCAGTTATCGGCATGATATCGATAACACTGTTGCATTATTCATATCTATATCAGTTTTATTTTGACACTTTGATTTAATGCGCATTTGTTGCACATTAAATGTTCATTTATTGCGCATGTTTTTAGCTGATGGACGTGATGTTTTAAAACATGCACAAATGCACGCTACTCCTTGGAATCATCTTACAAAATGAATTATTCATTTTTTTAGGTCGGCCTCCTAATGGATCTGGACAAAATGGCGGAGCTTTAGGGGCCTGGCGCCATCTCGGTCCTGAGCTACTGATTCTGTCCTGTTTATTTCTCCTGGCACCATTTTGATCAACACAAGCTTTATTTTTGAGACATATCTGTCAAAATGCATATGTATTCAGACTAAGGCAGTTTGCTGGAAGCCAAGAAGGGCGCAATGTTTCTAAGACAGTCTCTGGTTGTGAGTAGCTGCAAGTTGGCGCTGTTGTAAATACATCATTGCAGAGCTACATGTACCGGTATATAAGCGCCAGTTCACTGTGGCTTTAACCTCTGCATGTACAACAACCCTATTCACAACCCAGTTTGACCCACCACCACGTAGAGAGGGTGCCATCTTGTAAAATATGAGTGTGATATCAGTGGCAACTCCAAATAGAACAATGAATAGGCAATTTACTTTGCAGTTGGTTTTTGATCCATTTGATCTATTTTACTTGCTCATTCATGTCTCTCGGTGTTTCCTAGGACATACTTAAGCACAGAAGACAGAGATTGTTTTTCTATGGATGAATCTTATTTTTCAAAAGTTAGAGGGTGAATATGCAATTTTTCCTCAGTGAATCATTCATAGAACCTTGGTGGTATGCCTGTATGAAGAAATATGGTGCATTTTCTTATCTAAAAAGCTTTAAAAATCTTAAATTAACGAATCCTGTCCAAATGAATCATTAACAGAACCCTGTAGGTGTTTCCATGAGTATCTACGATGACGTCTGCCATGCCTTCAGCAAGAGCACTGCAAGAACCGGCATGCAGTCGCAGCAGAACTACCCCTCCTCCACCTTTCCAATGAGATTCCGAAGGACGCCAGAGGTCTCGGAGCACTATGAACGTTATGAGAGCAGCTTGTTGGTTCATGAACAGAAAGAAGCCAAGGTAAAGTCTTTATGATGAAGCCAAGTAAATGATAAATAATAATAATAATAGTAAGACCAGGCAAAGCACTTGGTTAAAAGTCCTCAAAATATCACATAGACTAGCAACAACAGTTCCAACTGTGAAATCCCTAGGGTTATATTGTTAGACAGTGGGAATAAAAAATTTGTACTTATTCTGCCATGCACGTTGCAGCAGATGAAACTTGACTAAAATTAAACACCACACACTATAACTACGTCAATAAATCAGAGGTTCTCACCTAATACCAACTGATCTCTGTCTCATTCTATGGTCAGTGTTATATCGTCATATCACAGAAAAATGAACACTAACTCCAAACACCAACACTGAGCGTAAAATCACCCATTGTCAATAAACTGCCTTTACACTTCTTTAGGACACTTCTTTAGAACACTTCTTTAGAGACTATTCTCATTGATGCTGTGTTTTGCCCTTTTTTCAGTTTTCAGAGTCCTTCATCCAGAGCGCCAAGCGATACCTCCTGACCGGTAAACCTTTCCCTGAGCTATGTGAACACAATGCACAGGTAGCCATGGACCTTGGAAGGCATCAGGTTAGTTGTACACGTACATTGTAGCTAGCTGATTAGAGATAGTTGTGATAGTGGAAGGTTAACCTTTCCCTGAGCTGTTTGAACACAACGCACAGTAGCAATGGATTTTTGAAGGCATCAGTTTAGTTCTGCACATGCATTGTAGCTAACTGACTAGAGCAGAAGGTAAACCTTTCCCTGAGCTGTTTGAACACAATGCACAGGTAGCAATGGACCTTGGAAGGCATCAGGTTAGTTGTACACGTACATTGTAGTTAGCTGATTAGAGATAGTTGTGATAGTGGAAGGTAAACCTTTCCCTGAGCTATGTGAACACAACGCACAGGTAGCAATGGACCTTGGAAGGCATCAGGTTAGTTGTACACGTACATTGTAGCTAGCTGATTAGAGATAGTTGTGATAGTGGAAGGTAAACCTTTCCCTGAGCTTTGTGAACACAACGCACAGTAGCAATGGATCTTTGAAGGCATCAGTTTAGTTCTGCACATACGTTGTAGCTAACTGACTAGAGCAGAAGGTAAACCTTTCCATGAGCTGTTTGAACACAACGCACAGGTAGCAATGGACCTTGGAAGGCATCAGGTTAGTTGTACACGTACATTGTAGCTAGCTGATTAGAGATAGTTGTGATAGTGGAAGGTAAACCTTTCCCTGAGCTGTGTGAACACAACGCACAGGTAGCAATGGACCTTGGAAGGCATCAGGTTAGTTGTACATGTACATTGTAGCTAGCTGATTAGATATAGTTGTGATAGTGGAAGGTAAACCTTTCCATGAGCTATGTGAACACAACGCACAGGTAGCAATGGACCTTGGAAGGCATCAGGTTAGTTGTACACGTGCATTGTAGCTAGCTGATTAGATATAGTTGTGATAGTGGAAGGTAAACCTTTCCCTAGGCTGTGTGAACACAACGCACAGGTAGCAATGGACCTTGGAAGGCATCAGGTTAGTTGTACACGTACATTGTAGCTAACTGACTAGAGATAATTGTGATAGTGGAAGGTAAACCTTTCCCTGAGCTGTGTGAACAAAACGCACAGTAGCAATGGATCTTTGAAGGCATCAGTTTAGTTCTGCACATGCATTGTAGCTAGCTGACTAGAGATAGTTGTGATTGTGGAAGGTAAACCTTTCCCTGAGCTATGTGAACACAATGCACAGGTAGCAATGGACCTTGGAAGGCATCAGGTTAGTTGTACACGTACATTGTAGCTAGCTGATTAGAAATAGTTGTGACAGCAGAAATTAAACCTTTCCCTGAGCTGTGTGAACACAATGCACAGTAGCAATGGATCTTGGAAGGCATCAGGTTAGTTGTACACGTACATTGTAGCTAACTGACTTGAGATAGTTGTGATAGCTGAAGGTAAACCTTTCCCTAGGCTGTGTGAACACAACGCACAGGTAGCATGGATCTTGGAAGGCATCAGGTTAGTTGTACACATACATTGTAGCTAGCTGACTTGAGATAGTTGTGACAGCAGAAAGTAAACCTTTCCCTGAGCTGTGTGAACACAACACACAGTAGCAATGGATTTTTGAAGGCATCAGTTTAGTCCTGCACATGCTTTGTAGCTAACTGACTTGAGATAGTTGTGACAGCAGAAAGTAAACCTTTCCCTGAGCTTTGTGAACACAACGCACAGTAGCAATTGATTTTTGAAGGCATCAGTTTAGTCCTGCACATGCATTGTAGCTAACTGACTTGAGATAGTTGTGACAGCAGAAAGTAAACCTTTCCCTGAACTGTGTGAACACAACACACAGTAGCAATGGATTTTTGAAGGCATCAGTTTAGTTCTGCACATGCATTGTAGCTAACTGACTTGAGATAGTTGTGACAGCAGAAAGTAAACCTTTCCCTGAGCTGTGTGAACACAACGCACAGTAGCAATGGATCTTGGAAGGCATCAGGTTAGCTCTGCACATGCATTGTAGCTAACTGACTAGAGATAGTTGTTATAGTGGAAGGTAAACCTTTCCCTGAGCTGTGTGAACGCAACACACAGGTAGCGATGGACCTTGGAAGGCATCAGGTTTGTTCTACACATACATGGTAGCTAGCTGATAAGAGACTTCTGTTGGGTCAGTCATTTCATGGCAGTCATGCCTGCCTGTCTGTCCGTCTCTCCCTATTTCTGGTTCTTCGACATTTTCCTCTCTTCAGTCCATCCCCCTCTGTGTGTTTCCTTCCCCCACTCACAATTTTCTGTGTTTTTTAAAAGTCAAATTCCTCTTAATTTTGACTTCCAGTGAGATGAAATTTCCTTGTTTTGCGATTTCCAGATTGCTCAAACATGGCGGATGTTGAGATTGTTCTACTGCACCGACACGGCCGGTGCCACGCCCCCTGTCTATACGAACAAGGGGATTCCCCAGAATGATGCTCCTACATTCGCCAATGATTCTGATAAGGGTAAGTAGTATCAATTTGGTATAGCACTAGTAGTAATCATTGTAGTGGTCCAGTGAAAGATGATGACCCTGAGAAAAGAGTATAGGATCTGGAAGTGGATGGCATGAATGGAAGGGGAAGAGTAAGGACTACGTGGAAAGAAAAGGAGAGAAGGGAAAATGGAAGGGTTTGGCTAAGTGTGGAGGATGTGAAAGATGAGAGCAAGTGGAGGGAGGGTCAGGTGACCCTGCGTAAGAGGGAAGGGGCTGACTGTAATGAACGATGGTGGTGATGTGGCATTGTATAAATTCTGCCAGTGCATGCCCACCATCTACCAAGGGGATTCCCCCTACCGAGGTCCCTTTATGAGTGATCCTGCTATGGGTGAGTTATAATGTTTGTTGTAAAAACATGGGTGGTTTTGCTTTAACTGTGAATAGACATGTTATGAAGAAGTAGAGCTTAAGGAAAATTGGGATGAGGGGACTACCCAATAGACGGCAAGACTTAGAAAATTTTTTACTTTAATGATGTAAGAACGATACTAAAAACAATTCTTTGACATTCAAGCTTTCAGAATCACAATGCAATTCTCGAATTTCACAATGCAACCACCAATGGCCATGCCATGAGAGGCCTATTTTCCCACTCACGGGTCGACAAATATTTCCAAGATAAGAGATGCCGTGAGTGAGAGTTCACCATTGGAAGAAATATTTAACTGACTGAGGGATCCCAAGCACAGGGATGAAGAAGGATGAGTTAGTAGAACTAGTAGTGAAAGCCTAAGACAAATATGAAGTGTTAGAAGTCTGTAATCACTTAGAATAGAAGCAGAAAAGGCGACTAGTGCAAGGTGTTGATTGTACTGTTGTCGACCCACCCCCCAGAATTAACGTGCTAGAGTGACTGTTGCAACTGAACCGAATGAGGGAGCAAGGATTGCAAAATGCAAGAATTGCGTGACCAAAGCTCAACATCTCTTTTAAAATGCAGTACAGTGATATTCTTTTGTATTTGCACCTCTGTTTGGTCTCAACCAGTTCCCATCCTATCAAGAATTTCTCAGCTCTCATTATCACCATCATCAGCAGCGTCATCATCATTTTCTTGATCATCTCATCATCATCTAGTTCATTAACATCAATTTAGCATCATCATCATCATCAGCAGCAGCAGCAGCATTATTATCCTGATCATGATCATCACGTTCTTAAACATCGCCATCATCATCTTCATTATTATCATCAGGATAATTATGGTCATCATCATCATCACAGTCATCTTTATCTTCAGCATCATCATCACCATCACCAACAAGATCATTATCATTATTATCATCATCACCATCATCTTCATCACCGTCATTATCTCATCACCAAGATCACTGTCATTATTATTATCATCATTATCTTCTTCATCTTCATTCTCACTACCCTTTCCTGTATTATCATTTCATTTTCTTAGATATTTCTGCACCACAGTTCGGTTTCAACCATCTCCCATCCCATCATGACTTCCTCAATCCTACCGCATCCAGCGCCATAGACTCTGCCACCGGTGTCACCGACGATAACGACTCTGTTATCAGCGACAGTGAGCACGACCACCCCCACTACGGAGCACCGACACGTGGCAAACGGCGCCATCGCTCACACGATGGTGCCCTTGGAGCTGCAGATTTCTACTTTCCTCTGGGGGAAGGGGAGGAGGAGGAAGAGGAGGAAGAGGAAGAAGAGGAAGGGGGTGTGTTTGGTCGCTATGGCGAGGAATGGAATGACTATGTTGCTTTACCGACAGAAGCATTCGGGCAAAGACATGAGATACAAGATAGGTAAATAGTCATTTCCTATTGACGTGTGAAGAATACAGGGATGGATTTTTAATCTGGTTTTAGCACTGAAAGGTCGACATAGAACAAATTCCCTGTATTTTAGGTAAAGTTTCTGACCCTATGTTTTTACATGTTACTTAATGAATGAAATTAATTTTTTTAATGATTAAGAAGAAAAGAGGTTACTTTTGTAGTCATCAGTAATTGCTGTTAAAAATCAATTTATTACTTTTTAAAAAGCTTTTCTCCATTTTGCAGTTTTAGATGCTCCAGGGTTATGTTTGTGGACAATTTTCTCTTTGGCCTCCACAGGATATTTTTCAAACAAGTATGTTTGATAGAAATGACATTTTCTTCAGACTTTGTTTTTAAAAAAATTTCTCCAGTAAGAGTATCAAGTCTAATGTCATTGTCATGCTTTTTCCTCCCTGTTTATTTCGTGTAGACCGCCCTCTCCAGCCATGCTGCAGGACAGGATACGACCAGAGTCTCCCATTGTGTAAGCGTATTTGTCTCTTTTTTTTTTTTAGTTTCATTGCTGTGTTTATGCTAACATGAGAGAGTTAATAATTTCATTTTAAGCTCAGATAAGAAAATTAAGGGTGATTGATGGGTACTGCATAAATACATTCTTCTTTGCATATATGTCAAACATGTTGATTTTTCAAACCAACCCCTACTGAATCATTTCATTTCATTAGGCTTTATTTGGATCTAGTTGGGATTTAGTTTAAACAACATTTCCCTATCAATTTGTATGCCATGTAGTTGAAGGCAAGAGCTTTTGGTAATTTCCCATTATTCAACTTATTTCTGTTTACAAACTGGCTCGTGTCTTTAATGTACTTTAATAAAATACAGGGGGGGGGTGTCAACTTAACCCCCCCCCCATGAGAAATTTGCAATTTCCTAGCAACACTTGTCCCGTGAACAGAACATTGGTTTTACAGTGTGCAAGCCTGTGGGACTTTATGTCCTGACCCGAGATCAAAAGTAATTTTGCTTTTCGTCTGTTCAATATTCACCGTGAGGAGGAAAGGATTTGCAGCATCTTAGTATTGCTTTTATCTTGCTGCTTAGCAGCTAAAAGCAAATATATCTGACAAAATTTTTTGAGGGCCTTCCAAAACTGTGCATAACCTTTAAGTAATTTTTAGCCTGTAATTCTGTCACTCCCCAGGCCTCTGCTAGATCTTGAACCAGCCGCCATGAATTCTCAACTCTTCTCTTCGGCACGCTCTCTGAACCAGACCCCCTCGAAGCAACTGCCAGAGTTACAGCTCTCTATCAAGTTTACTCCTATTGTGGTCAACATGCTGTGTGACTATGCTGAACAGGTAATGTATCATCGTGATGAGATGGTGAAGATGATGATGACAATGGTGCTGGTGGCGATGATGTCAGTGATGACCATGATGGTGGTGATGATGATGGTGAAGATGATGATGACAGTGGTGCTGGTGGCGATGATGTCAGTGATGACCAAGATGGTGGTGATGATGATGATAATGAAGATGATGATGATGGTGATGATGCTGACAGTGATGATTATGATGGTGATGATAGTGATGATGATGATGATGATGATGATGATAATGACAGTAGTGACAGTGATGATGGTGATGATGATGATGATGATAATGACAGTAATGACAGTGATGATGGTGATGATGATAATGACAGTAATGACAGTGATGATGGTGATGATGATGATGAAGGTGGTGATGATGGTAATGATGGCGATGATGACAGTGATGACAGTGATGACAGTGATGACGATGGTGATGATGGTGAAGATAAGGGTGATGAGGATGTTCGTAATAGTGATGATGAGGATGATAGTGATTGTGATGATGATGGTCGTGAGTATGATGGTCAGTGAATTACCCCGGCACCCATTCCTAGGTAGGAAGAAACAATTGTAAATAATTGCTGAGTGCAGTATGAGATTTTACCAATCAACCTTTTGATTGAAAATGAAGTGAATGAAACACTTATGAAAAAGAAGAAAATCTAAAGTAGAAAAATGCATGCATATTGAAAAAAAAAGAACTCAAACATGACCCTTTAACTACTTTCAATCTTTGCCCAGATATTAAATCTTCTTTTGATACATGTGACATGCAGTTGTTTAATTGTTATCTGATTTCTTTTCAGGGTGACGTTCAAATGGCGGTATCTGCATTCATTGTCCTTGACAGCAAGATACGTAATGAAATCGCTGCTGATATGCAGGAGCAGTGGTTCATGTCTTACATAGGTACATGGTTTCTTGTTATTTAGATTAGCTACTGCATTCATTACGAAGCTTGCACTCTGCACAACCGAATTACAGCTCAACTTTGGAGAAAATTGCACTGGAATAAGATATGCTAATTTAGATATAAAATAAAAAGTGAAATTGGTTCATGTCATACAGAGGTACATGGTTTGTTTTTATTTAGGTGAGGTACTGCACTCATTATGAAGCTTGACATACTTGCACTACTTGATTACAACTCAACTTTAAAGAAAATTGCACTGGAATAAGATATCGTCGGTGAGCTGTTAAAACCTTGTATCTCAAAATTTAAAAAATTTGAGGACCGCTCAGAAAAAGCTCTATTTTAGAGTTATGACATAAGTGGCAACCTTCTTTTGCCTGGAAAGAGTTCTCTACAGGAATTAGGAGACTGTTTTCAAACAATATGAGGTTGCCACCATTGCCATAATTCGAAAATACAGCTTTTTCTGAGCTGTCCTCAAAATTTTTAAATTTTGAGATACAAGGTTTTAACAGCCCACCGACGATGTGCTAATTTAGATGTTAAAGGCATTGGCTAACTTTGTGAGTAGCTGATTTAAAAAATTCTCAAACTTAGATGAAACATGTGTATGAGTACTTGTATTTGTACTCAAAAACCCTGAAACCAACCATAATTTGGAATGAAAAAGTGTAAGTTAGACGCAAACGGCGATTTCATTATCCTTCGTCTCACGAGACAATCACTAAGAGGACCACTTTGCTTGAATTTGAAAATGCCGTTATGTGCCTCCTGCCGCGTGATTTGCCAGTACACACAGTACGGTAAGGTGAGTCACACTCGCATGCACACTCCTTATGTCTATTCTGTGCAACCGACCCTCGTATATTTTTCAAACATTGGTTCACATTTTTGATATTTAAAAATACTTCCTGTGGATATTATACTTTGAAACTTTCAGACTAGTATTTTTACACTATAACCCTTATGTTTATCCCATTTTCAAGTAACAAAACAAGATTTTTTAAAATCATAACAATGTTAACCAATGTCTTTAAATAAAAAGTGAAACTGAAATTAATATTTCATTCTGTTTCTTCACATATATTATAAGAGGGCATCATGCTAAGTCAAATCAGTTGAAGTTCCTTTTCTTGTGTCTTTTTCTAGAACAGACATTGGTTTGTTATGTAGTTGAATATATGAATGAGCCTGTACTGTTATGAATTGAATTGAATTTTTTTATTGATTGTCATTGATATCATCAGTATCCTGTTCTGACATAAACATAAACATGAACATAATCATAAGTCAGCATCAAGGGGATTACGTTAAGCTCTTACACAGATAAAAAAAATTGAACAGAAACAAAGTAAAACATAAATAACATTATTTCTAGCTATTGATGATATAGGTTAACAAAAATTTGAATCCATTTTCCTTTCTTTTTTTCCAAAATTGAATATATAAACACAATTTGATATATAATCCAAACAACAGTGAAAATCACTGAAAATGTTATTTAACAAAGTGGCAAAATTAACGAAAAAAAAAAGATGACAGATGGAGTATAACTGTAAACTGTAAATTATGTAAATTCTGAAAATAATAAAAATGCCGTTATTCTACGAGCTGTATTTGGCTATTTGGGGGCCCAACTATATAAGCATTCCATACTACTATTTCAATCCAACACATTGAGACGAAGCATTTTGTTAACCACACATACACATATAGTGCAAGGTGTGCAGTAGACTGAAGTCAAATTCTTGTTTCTTGTGTATTCTTTTACATAGATCTCCTGAGTCGGTTTAAGCTCTGGTGTGTTTCCAACCAAGTCATCAAGCTGAGTAAAATTCCCGCCATTGAGATCTTGAACCAGGTAAAATGCACAGTGCCCCCTCCCTATCAATGCTATCCTTCTCCCCCACCCCCCCCCAAAAAAAAAAAAACGAAACAAAAAAAAAACCTGCAAATATCTGTAGATCAGTCGGGCACCAATCACGTAATATCAATTTTATTTGAAAATATATGTCCAAGACTGCCACTGAAAAAATAATTCACGCCATGATTTCCTCACGTATTGACTTTGGCAATGCCCTTCTGTTCACTTTACCCCAGAATCTTTGTCTAAGCTCCAGAAGCCTTAAAATGCTGTGGCTTGCATTGTCACTTTGTCCACCAAGCATACCCATATCTATACTCTTTGCAATCGCTGCTCTGGGACCATGAAAATTACCTTCTTATCTTGTCATCCCACTCAAAGATCTCATTCTTTTCAAGATTTTGTACCTCTTTCTTAGCTTTGTTCACCTTTTTGTGCACCAATTCAATATCTCTTTACTCCAAAATTACACCCCGCAAGATCTTAAACCTCATCTATTTCTGGGTGCCGTTGCATAGAAACTAGTAACTTCGCCATCAATGGTAACTACCATGGTAATGTTGCTCAACAGCCAATCAAAATCCAGTATTCCATGAAAGTTACCATTTATGGCAAAGTTACTTGATAGCAAGTTTTATGCAACCCGCACCCTGGTCCCTTGTGATTCCTAAAGTTGCCAAAACTTGTGGGGAAAGATCCTTTGCTCATACGTGTCCTACTTTATGGAATAGCATTCCTGAGGATGTAAAAAAATGCATTACCTCTGATTCATTTAAAAAGCATGTAATAATGTTTGTTTGATTCTTAATTATTTATACATGCACCTAACACTTCATATTGTGGATTTGGCACAATATAAGTTAGATTTCTTCTTCTTCTTCTTCTTCTTCTTCCTCTTCTTCTTCTTTCTTCTTCTTCTTCTTCTTCTTCTTCTTCCTCCTCCTCCTCCTCCTCCTCCTCCTCCTCTTCTTCTTCTTCTTCTTTGTAGTAGTAGTAGTAGTAGTAGTAGTAGTAATAATATTATGAAAACTGCATCATGAGGCACCTGAATAAAGAGAAACTACTTTGCCTCCTTATTTTGATCATTGAATACCTGTCAGACTGAAAATCCTGAAAGATTCAGTAACTTGAGTGTTTTGCATAATAGATAGAGTGCTTCATAAATAGCCAGTATTATTGACTTATTACAGCGGAAACTCGTTTTAAAGAGCTCTGATAGCAAAAGGAAATTATGCTTATCCCAGATCTTTATATTCTTTTTTTTTAAACCCTGGGATAAGAAGAATGTTTTCTTAAACTGGTCATTTTCATGGTTGCAAGTCTTTATGTTCTTTTATTATTTTACCCTGATATAGCAAGGTAATTTCTAGTCCCCTGGACCCCGTTTCATAAAACTTGTTATCAGTAGGGAGCTTTAGATTGGCGACGCAAGTCCTGTGGCGTGGAATCTTGGCAAAAACATTGCTATGCGCATGCGCTAGACAGCTGTTCCAGTCCATCCTGCGTCCTCCTATTTTTCACGATGGTTCTGGGGCCAGTTTACCGTCCTCTCCAATATCGCGACGTGAAACCTATTTTGACCTTTTCGTACATGTTAATGTGTGCCAGCAATGCTTTACCTTTGTGTGCGCGCGCTTTGTCTGATTAACTGCGTCATCCTGAAATCTAAAGCCACTTTTTCAACACGATGTGAGGAAGGAGAACGTAAGTCAACCAGGAAGATTCCGCGCCACAGGACTCACGTCGCCAATCTAAAGCTCGCTGATAACAAGTTGCAATAACTGTTATAAACTAATGAAATCCTTGCATCTGATTGGCTGAGAGCAAATTTGTCATAGAATTGTGGGAGTTGTTACTGATAACAAGTTTTATGAAATAGGGCCCTTGGGGGTGTTTCACAAAGACTAAGATTGACTAAAATCGCACTTAACTATGGCTGGCCATTCATGCCACTGTTTTCTTTCACCATGGATCTCTCGAAGGATGCACAAATCATGGTCACAAATTTGAAGAATTTACATTTTTCTTTTCTTCATTAATGAACTATAAAAAATTGTCGATTCTGCAGATTTGTAACCATGATTGTTGACCATGATGTTATAGTGAGTTTTTCACCATGTTAGTATTGGGTATCTTACTTTGTCTTTTATTTCGCAGCAATCCACAACTGTCTACACAAAGTGCAATCGATGCAATCAAACTTTAGAGAAACTCTCTTGGGTGTGCTTCCAGAAGAATCGCCAGAGCTTCACCAATCCATGCTCTATATGGTAAGTCTGGGCAATAATAATAATAATAATAATAGTAGTGGTAGTGTAGTGGTAGTGGTAGTGGTAGTGGTAGTAGTAATAAAAATACTAATAATAGTAATAGTAATAATAATAATAATGGTAATAATGCTAACAATATTAATTCATCATTATTATTTTTATTGTTGTTATAATTATTATTATTATTATTATTATTATTATTATTATTATTATTATTATTATTATTATTATTGTTATTATTATTATTATTATTATTATTATTATTGCAACTTGTTATTGATAACAAGTTTATGAAATGGGAGCCCTTCGCGTTGGTTTAATTTTGAGTCGGTCAATAAGTTTAGGTTAATATTCAATAAAATGTTGTCCGGAAGGTAGAAGTGTTGGTGTAGTTGTTATCATTTGCTGACTTCACATCATTACCATTAATTACAAGCTTCATCAAAACATGAAATGGGTGAAATCAGTGAATTATTTATTGGTTACTTCATCATTGTATTTTGCTGTATATATTTAATCAACCGTAAAAAAACATCAATCAAACGATGCTATATAAATGTACAACAGTAATAACTGTATAAGTATGGTTTGGGACACTAAAAAGCAGAATGCGTGTAAATGGTATCCCAGTACAGTATCATCTTTAACACAATAACAATGTTCAACAATGCATTTACGATATGTAAAAACAATATATTATCTTTTGGGACACCGAAAAGCAGAATATTTGTAAATGGTATCCCAGTATCATCTATACACAATAACAGTGTTCAACAATGCATTTACGATATGTGACCCGCCGCCTCAAAACCACCAATAAGTCGCCTAAATTCATTTTTCACGTTTATAGCTCATCTTGAAAGTAGAGATTCTCAGCTTTCCGAATTGTATATGACTAAAAATTGCTCTAAAATTACCCCCTCACAAACGCATTAGGTAATTAGTAATCGATAATCGCCATTCAGAGAAAAGAGCCTTTGAACGGCGTTGAAGTTCAGAACAAAAGAGCGCTCAGACGGAGCTCTCTTCATGTGACCAAAGCGCGGTGCGGTATTCAGTAGTCCATAGGAAATGGGATGAAGGGATTATCAGATTAGGCTAAAATTTGGCACAGCTTAGGATGAGGACTTGTTCTTTATTTTCGCTAAAATTCAGTTCAATACCTTAATGAATTTATGAACTAATAGATGGGAATGAATGAAGGCGTTATAAAAGCGCTCTAACACTCCATGAGGCAGTCAATTTGTATCGGGCGAAAATGAGGAGTCATTTTAAAATACTAAAAAACATATTTCTAGGGCGAATTACGATCCCAAACTTTGGAACATGATAGAATGATAATGAAACTACCCATTTCTATAAAAAAACAGAAAATTGACCAACCCATCCAAAATGGCATTTTTTGGCTGTTTTCTCAGTTGCGGTGCATGCGACTTATTGGTGGTTTTGAGCCGGCGGGTCACATATACACAAACAATATATCACTTTTTTGGACACCGAAAAGCAGAATACTTGTAAATGGTATCCCAGTATCATCTAAACACAATAACAGTGTTCAACAATTCATTTACGATATATACAAACAATATATCATTTTTACATTACATGGTTACGTGGCATGAGTATGATACCGGTATATCAATAGGTGATAATTAAAGTAGCTGCATTAAAGTAGCTGTAGTCATTGTATTTATAAAACTGTCATCATGTACTTATCAAGAAAATGCTGAAAAATTATAGTGCTGTTCTACCGTAGTATAAAGTTGGTCTTTTTCTTCTTCTCTGTCTGTTTCATCTTCTCTTTCCTCTTCTTTTCCTTTTGTTTCTTCTTCTTTTTGTTCTTCTTCGTATTCACTCTCTAACTGTTCATCCTATCCTTCCTTCCTCTATGAATTACAGCCATTTACCAGTGAAGGGCCTGTATGCATGGTGCCAGGGGTGTTCCCACGGAGGTCATCTAGAACACATAAGGGAATGGCTCAAGACCAACCAGTACTGTCCTACAGGCTGTGGACATCAGTGTGAATACACCTGAGACCATTATGTGGAAAAGTGAAGCATTATGATTGTGAAAGGGATGTTCCTACGGACGGCATCTAGAATAAGTTTGGGAATGGCTGAAGACCAACCAGTACTACCTAAACAGGCTTTGGACACCAGTGTGAATACACTAACAGTATCAACTTAAATTTAATTTTACTCTGTTGAATACTAAGCCAGAGATAACTCTGGCAAGTGTCTATGGAAACTGTTGTACTGAAATCAGTCACGCTCAGTGGGTGATGCTTGATCAAGCTGTGGCACTGATAGGTATGTTCTTACTGGGACCACCTAGAGCACATCTTAGAATGCTACCCTACAGGATGTTGACCCCAGTGTGAATACACCCAACAGTATCAACGTAATGCATTGAATGCTATGCCCTAGATAGAACTTGGCTGGGGTCTATGGAAAATGCGTGTTATACAATAATCAAATCATGCTCAACAGGTTTCCGATAAATCTTAGATTGAGCTCAAACACAGCTGAAATACAGGACATCATTGTGAATCTGAATTCTTTCTACAAGTTATTCTAGAAACATGCAGTGGTTTACTGTATCATTCTTACGATATTTGTCATTTTAACAAAGTTACTACTTGTACTCAACTAATGTACATGTATACAGAAATGTAAAGCACATAACAGTTGTGTCATTATGACAGAAACTACTACTAGATATACCTGGGGGGGAGGGGGGGTGGGGGTACTCAGATTTTTTTTTCTGGAGGAAAATTTAAAGAAAAAGGGTACCCATGTTTAAGGATTTCTCGCAAAACATAGACTCGTGTTTAGGGATTTGTCGTAAAAATTGGACCCTTTTCTACGAGTATAGTTTACTGTTCTGCGCAGCGCAGACAGTCAGATCAGGGACATTGACACATACAGTACGAGATATTTTTTTCTGCGACACAGATTGGGGTTTTAAGTACTAAAAAATATGAAGCATGAGCTGTATACCCAAGAATGGGAGTGCAGTCTAAATTCAATGACCTAAGTCGAACAGAGTGATGCTAAAGTACTCTTTTCTTAGTGCCTGTGACCTAGATACATGTATTAAACAAACTGTCAGGGTTTTTAAAAAATATTTTTTTAATGAAACTATAAGCCCTCCAATTTTGAATTGAAATTTTAGAATTCATATCTTTTTCCCCCGCATTGCATGCTCTGAGGTGGAATCTATATACCTACTGAAAAAAATTTGATTTGCAATTCAACCTGTTGAACACCGAGCCATAGATGACTCGGGCGGGGGGTCTGTATGTAGAAAAAACTTGATTTACTGAAAACGAATCATGCTCAAAAGGGCTAAAGCCAAAGTGTAGAAAGAGGATTTATCCTTAAAAGTGATTACACAATGGTAAATTTTTTTTTGATATATGATCGAGAATAGAATTCTAAGAAGAATAACATTAAAAATTTGATGATTTTCAATCGAAATCAATGCATTTCGGCTAATTTTCTGATAAAAAGTCAGAGTTGACCAAAAATTTTAGTATGAGGTATGACGTAAAAGTGGTTACCCAGCTTCATACATTGCAGTTGTGCTGTGCGATAGACTGTACAATATGTATTGTACCTTGCACGCATTTTGCTAGAATTGCGCGACAAGGTAACCACTTTGACGTCATTGGGGGTACCCAGTTGAAACTGGGACACAACTGAGGGGTCAAAAATATCCTGAAATCTTACCGCATTTGGGGGTTTCCTTGGCAACATGACTTTAAAAAAAATTTTAGGCAGATGATTTTCTGCTGATGAAATCATACTCTTTTAAATGAACTAAATTGTTTTAGCATTGGGTACCCCCCATTAAAAAGAAAACGGCCACAGCTCACAGATCAATTCGTTGAAATGTCAAACTCACATGAAAAATTACAGATTAGTCAGTCCATTCAAATCCTGAAATATTTCTACACACCCCTCCATTTAAAGGGAAGCTACTGTTCTGGGTAAAAAATACTTTGTGAGCTTACTTGTTCTTTTTATGTTAGGGAGATTGTCATAGTAGAAATGTCCCCTGAAAACGATTGTTCTTCAAATGCCCTGACAGCCGAAATGTTCGGGCCAAACATTTGTATGTAGTCCCATACACACATTTCTGTGTGCAGTGCATGTGACTCTCCGCAGAATTGAGTTAATTTCTTATCATTTTGGTGATTCCAAAACCTTAAAGCATACAACAATTCTTAAGTGCTTTATAATCAACCTTTCTCAATTACTTTGAGACAATTTCTTTCACAATTCAATCTAACATCCAGAACTTGCCTTTATCTTTAAAAGAGATCTATTCAGTTAAATTTTTTTTTTATAGAAGTCTCTGTACATTTAGAGTCGCCAATTTTTAGTTGAGAAATTCCATCTTCCAAACATAATGACTATGGTAATCCTGAAACAGGTTTTTATCACTTTTGAACTAATCCAGACCTTTTTGTAATATCAACTGTTTATTAGGATGGAATTCCACAGAGGTCTTCTCTGCATAATTATAGAATAACAAGGAAGTTATGCCTACTCCTTTGATTGATTGCCTACATTTCAGGAGATTATATTGTTAAAAATGTATTTCTGTATTTCGTATCAAATCTCATTATCATTGCAAATGTATATACATAATAAATTATATTTTATTTTGCCCAAATAAATCCTGTTCTATGTCGATTTAGAGTCTGTGTCATTAAGCTCAGGCATCGATATGGTTGATTGGTCGAGGGATTGGCCAATGGCCAACCACGGTCTAAAAAGGGAAGGACTGGCCCAGGGCGAAAAAAAAACCAACTTGTTAATTTTGTTCTCGATTCTGCTTCACAGTAATGTAAAGTCATGGTGTTTTGTATTGTTTTATCAGTACATTGATAGTACCACAGATCTATCATGTCTATGAATTTGTACATGTTAATGTGTGCCAGCAAGTCTTGTTTAACATGTACAAGTGCCAACTTCTTAAGTACCGGTAGCCTATGGAAATATAATGACATGAAAATACTCTTCTGGAACAAGAAATACATAGTAGCTGGTGGTATAAGTATCAGGAGCAGGCCCCTGAGAGCCGGGGGTGCTGGGGGTGCTGCAGCACCCCCTGATTTTTATTATCCCATCCCATCTTCATCTTCTTCATAATTAAAATTTTCTATATGCAGCATTAGATTGAAATATGAAACACTGATGATTATACTCCACTCCGCACCCATTGCGCGGGGCTTTGTGCTCTTAGCTGTGCAATAAGTCTTTTTCTTGCTCATAAATCTAGAAATAAACAAAATGTTTTCGCAGCAAGCACTCTTATTCCAGTAGCGAGATGCCCGAATATCATGGAATTCTGCAGGAAGATGTACATTATAAAAGTCATCTGTATTTCAGTGACAAATATACTTTTTAAAGAAAAGCTTTTGTCGGTATAGCTCTTCACTGACTTGTAGAAACAATATGGTTTAGGACTGCAAGCTAGGTGCCCAAATAGCTTCATATTAGGCAGATAGGTGATCACATATGTATTTTGATATCTTATAGAGGATTATATCGTATTTTGATGACGACCATGAAAAAAGAGGGCTTTTTTCTTGCTCACTTGTATGATATTTAGATACACGATGGTTGGGAAAGCAAACAAATTCGGCAAGCGAGGTGACCGATTTTAGATATCTTATGAGCCCATAGTGTGTTTGGATGATGAATTATCCCTTCTACCTACAACAGGTGTATTCTTCTCGTTCGATCGCTGCACGTGCTCGTATGATACTTAAATACAGGATGGTTGGGAAAGCAAACCAATAAGCGAGGTGACCGAATTTAGGAGGTATCTTATAGGCCCAATTGTGTATTTTGGTGACGAATTATCACCTCGCTTGTAGGATAGATACAGCATACAGGATGGTTGGAAAAGCAAACAAATTTGGCAAGAGAGGTGACCAAATTAAATTTATCTATAGGCCCATAGGGTATTTTAATGATGAATTATCACTTCTACCTACAAAAAGTGTATATTTTTCCTCGCTTGCTCCTCTGGCTCATATGATATTTAGATTCAGAATAATAATAATAATAATAATAATAATAATAATGAATAAAAATAATGCGGCAAGTGAGGTGACCGAATGTACATTTTTTCTAAACATGTTAAATATATTTCGATGACGAAATGATACTTCTATCGTCAAAAGAATGTGTGTTTCCTTTGCTCACTTGTAATATTTATAAACATGCTCACTTGTAATATTTATAAACAGAGTTGTTTTGCGACACAGCAAACAACTGGACCAGCGAGGTGCCAAAATAAAGTCATATTTGGCAGTAAGATGATCATGTCATTCAGATATCTAATAGGCCTATAGTGACCCTTTTTATGACCAAATAACACTTCTTTCATAACAAGAAGGGCTATTTTGGCTCACACACTCCGTTTCAGATATCTTATAGGCCCACACTGTATTTTGATGACAAAATAACACATTGATCTTTCTTAACAAGAAGTTTCAAGAAGTCCATATTTTCGGTTGGCTCGTAAAATTTAAAAACAAGGTGGTTCATATAATCTAGAAAGAAATGTAATTCCCGTCCCCCGTCCCCCGTCCCCCGTCCCCCGCCCCCCCAAAAAAAAACTATAAAAAAAACGCTTTTCAACCCCTAAATGTTTCATTAGGATAATAAAATTCTACATCTGCGATATTGTTTGAAAATAACTTCTTGTGTTTTGTGTGAGAGGGAGGGTACTTAGATTCAATGGCGTAAATCCCGGGGGTGGGGGTATATCCCCCCACTTTCTCGAGAGGGGAGATGGCGTGTACAAATACCCCCCTCCCACTTTTTAGAGAAAAATAATATTGTAAAAGAGAGGCAACAAGAAATGAAAAAGAGGAAATAAAATTAAAAACCTTGAAGCGCTCGCTTGCTTCGCTCGTTTGCATTATCAGTATCTTAACCAATGTCGGTTTTATTACTAATCTTAAGAAAGGAAACAGGTTTGCACTGATCTTGTCTCCCTATCCCAAAGTTATGCTATTCTTCTACTCATAAATTGTTAGGTAGGCCTATATAGCTGCAAGGATTTGAGCGGGAAGTTCACATAGATGCATTTTCAGGAGATAACGGCCTGTGACCATCAGCCTATTCCTATACCCTCTGTGAGAACGGAAGATGCCGATAAATAGTGTACGTTACTAAATCACGAGAAGGGAGTAACAATGTTCTTGAACCTGGTCTTAGTATTAAGAAAATAAAAACATTTTTTGCTCGCTCATAAGTTCTAAAAACAAGATGTTTTCAATCAGCAATCACTCTTATTCTAGCAGCAGATGCCCGAATATGATAATAGTTTTGCAGCAACGTGTCCGACTATCCTCGAATTCTGCAGGGAGTCTACATTATGAAAATATTCAGTGTATTTTGTATATATTTTTTTCTTTCCCACGCTGCGCTCGCTCATATAAAGAATTATTTGGGATGCAAGGGAGGCGACCGAATATATTTTAGAAATGTTAGGCATATGATGTATTTTGATGACGAAATGATACTTTACCATCGAAAGAGTGTGTTTTCCTAGCTCGCTTCGCTCGCTCATAATAATTAGAAACAAGGTGGTATTGGACAGCAAGCAATTGGACTAGCGAGGTATATCATAATTTGGTAGTGATGTGACCAAATATAACCATCTAAATATCTTATATGCCTAGAATGTATTTTGATGATAAAATAAGACTTCTTTTTAAAGTAAGAAATGGTTATTTTTGGCTCGCTCGCTTCGCTCTCTCGCAAAAAATAAACAAAATGTGTGTGTGTGTGGGGGGGGGGGGGGTACGGGCGGGCGAGAGGGTATGTATACTGGAGTGTAAGAAATTTCGGAAATATACTTCGATCATCCCCCCCCCTCCCCCTCTGCTCCTCGAAACGTATTTACGCCGGTGCGTAGATGCAGCATAAGTGTCGGCAAATTAAGTTAGGTCTTACGATCCCCCCCCCCCCCCCCTCTCCTTCATGTTCCCCGAATACTGAAACACCCCCTGTGAAAAAATCGTTCCCAGGGGCCTGATAAGGAGTTATAATTTGATTGACATTTGTAGGTAATATTATGCATAATGAAAGTGGTAGAGATATTTTACCAAGTCCTGTTCATATATTATACTTGGTGCTTCGAGGTATGATTTTCAATGATTATGCATCTTGCGGTCTGGATGCTGCTTTTTGTGTCGGTAAATGTTGCTACGCTACCTAATACAGAAAATGCAAAATATCATTTGTGTTTCTTTCCAATCAATTTATTACGGGAACGTCGCTGTTATTCTACTCGTTGGGTATCAAGTCATTAGTCCGTAGATTAATGGTCACAGTTTTTGTCAGTTCATTCCAGAAATACTCCTGCCCTCTCAAGTCCTCTGGCCAGTAAAGGTAGGGTCTGCCGTCACTGAGATACAACCTTGCTAAGAATGGTATCTCATCATCCGGGATGTCTTCGAGGAAGACCACAACTACAAATTCGGTTTGAGTGTCGCTCACATGGTCCATGGCCGTACGGAACTTGAGCATGAACCAGCGATCACGTACAGCAGCTCTGCTGAGCACCATGATGGTCTTGTAGCTATGGCTCACCACGTAGTCTACGGAATCCAAGTAATGCATCCCCAGCACAAGGTCATTGTCGCCAAACACATTTCTCTGGAACTGCGGAAGCTGTTGTTCCAGTGCTGGACGGAGATGCTCACGAATCCAATCTTCATCGTCGTCGTAGAAGATAATGTTTACGTCAAACTCATAGTCATTGTGGTCACGAGCATCTTGTATCTCTTTATACCCGAGTACTGCGAGTCTCAAAAGAAAGAGAGTGTACCTTAATTGCCATCTATAGTGATAAACAAGTACAATGATGATAACCATGCCAGTGATGGAAAAGGAAATCATAACGATCAGGGAAATGTTCATGCGACAAAGCTCCTTTGCATTGAAATCAAGCAGAGGTTTTCCGCGAATAGGTTCTAAGGATGCTGATGAACAGATAGTTTTCTTTGCCTTAATTAGGTCAGTTGTTCCAACCATCCAATCGAGAAACCAACTTAGATCACAGTTACAATCTATTGGGTTCAATGACAGATCAATAGATGAAAGTGAAGTCTGAATCGGTTTGAAAGTGTTGGAGCTTAGACGCGTTAATTTGTTGTTTGATAATAGCAAAGTTTTCAACCTTGAATTTTTCACAAATAGTTCTTTATCAAGGTATTCCAATTGATTGTCAGCAAGATCTATGATTCTTACTTGACGTAATTTTTTCAGTAAATCAAAGTGGAGTTGTTGAATTATGTTTCCTCTTAAATTCAACTCTAGAAGTGATTCCAGTGTGTTAAAGGCAAGTGCATGAACATATGAAATATTGCAGGCTTCTAGACTAAGCTTTTTAAGAGCCGAGACAGGTTTGAAGATCCCAGGTGCTCCAATGCTATTTACGTAATTTCCTGTGAGATCCAAAGTCGTAAGGTTAGACAACCCTTCGAAAAGAGAGATGTTAAAAAGTGCATCCCAAAGATTCTTAATCCCAAGGCGTGAATATCTGAGGTTCAAGTGTTCAAGAAATGATGAATTTGTAAAAGATTTCCCAGGCTTTAATTGCGAACTTGAATACATGTCATTCATGGAAAGGGATTTTAGAGAATTTAACTTTAGAGTGAATAGATATGGCAAAAGTTTAAGGCTGCATGATGACAAATCAATAGTATGAATTCTGTGAAGACCCTTAAATGCGTCGTACTGAAGGAAACCGAGATCCTTGTTTGCGCTTAAGTCTAAAAGCTTTAAATTTTTCAACCCAAGAAATGCAGAATTGACAATTACTCCCAAAGAATTCGCCGATAAATGCAGTTCAAATAAGTTTATTGTCCATTCTTGGCGATCATGGTTAATTTGTGTAATCTTGTTGTATGTCAAGTCCAGTATTCTTAATTCATGCATGCTACTGAAATAGTTTGGTTCTATATTGACAATATCATTTCTACTTAAATTAAGTAATCTGATTCGTGTCAAATTCGAGAAGACAAGGGAATCAAGATAATGCAATTCATTACTTGAGAGATCCAGTACTGAAAGAGGGCAATCATGCAGTGGATCAAAGAAACCGTGTAGAAACTTACCAAACCTGGCAGATATAATTCCGACCTCCTCAATCTGAGAAATTGAGATCCCTACAAATATGTTTTTCAATACCTCTAAGCTTAAGGGACAGTTTCCGAGCAACAATGATCGGACTTGTAATGATGCGATCACACCGGGATCGACATATCGGATAGCGTTCCACCTTAGATCAAGATAATCGCTTTGACACACAAATGTGAAGGCCTCCACCGTGAGGTTAGTAAAGTAATTATTTGACAAATTAACATTCTTTGCTGTGCCACAAGAGCTGATATTTATGAAAGTAAGCTGGTTGGTGTGTAGGTTTAGAGCGCGGACATGTGGACTCCATTTTAGCGTGTCACTTGGAAGAAATTTTAGGTCTGAATCTGATACCATTAAGTTGAAATCGGAGAGCCCTTTCGCCCATCTGAGTAGACCTTTATTTGGGAGAGCTAGATGGTGGTTATGCGACATGTCTAGGTGCAGTAAGTCCTTGAGCGGATAGAAGGTGTTAAATTCTAGCATTCTGATGTCATTTCCGGAAAGATCCAAGTAAGTTAGAAGACGGTAACTTTCAAAAGAAGAGCTCGAAAGTGAAGTGATATTGTTCGCTTTCAAATACAGAAATTCTATATCCTCGGCAAGATTTTGTGGGACAGAATTAAAGTGTCTGTGCTGGCAGTATGCTTTCTTCAACTCGATGTTCTCTGTACATCTCTTAAAGGAGCTCTCCTGATATAATCCTCTGATGGTGGAGGGCATCAGGGTCCCATCCCCGCGTGAGGATCGGATGAAACCGACGACCAATGTCGTAAGAAAGAGATGTTTCAATGCCATCCTTTGGGGAAAAAAAGAAAACAAAACACGATTGTGATATATACAAGTATAGCAAGGTGTGTTTGATGTTTTGTTTTAAAAAAATCAAGCTCAGTTACAAAGGATAGCTGACCAAAGGAAGTTTTAGAGGATAAAGAGAAACACAAATAAGAAGAAAAAAATACAATAATGCGCCTGTTAAAATGCTAGATAATATATCATAGTGAAATCAAGAAAGTGATTATTTTTATTGACATATAGGACATGGGGTTCACGGGACAGGATGATGATTAGGTCTATGATGTTTGCGACTGATGCTGGATGTAGATTTTTCGACAGGCACTATCCTAATACAGTAACATAATGCAGTAAACAAAAAATGGCACATAGATCTTTGAATACACTATAATATGACCATCAACGTATATATTTTAAACCGTTCCTTTTAAGTTCCCCAGACCTAACTTTTTAAAATTTTATTGTAATGGCACCATCGTTTTACAAGTAATAGACTCTCGTGCCGCACCTTTTTGGGCGGTGGGGGGGGGGGGGGGGGAGGTTGAGTGGGAGTATGGAATATGGATAGAGTCAGCATGAAAGTTGCAGCTATTAATTTCTAAAATATGCATCATCTATTGACTTCAGTTAGAGATAATCAAATTATTCGACTCACCTGTACAAATAAAACAAGCTAGGATTTTTAGAAATACTGACTTCTGAACTTTAAACAAGCCAGGGTAAATCAAAGATGCTCCAAATTAGATGCCGTGCAGCGGTTGTCAACCACGAACTCTTGATACCGCAAACGATATTACTTTGCAAAAGAGAACTTTGCAGTAGACTCGACGTTGGCAGACTTCTTCAAAGGTATTTAACCATCAAACTGAAAAGTGAAACTACATCTTCATCTCGCGCATTTGCATTAATTTTACTAGGTGGCAGTGGTTTCAAAAGCGTGTGATCAGTCGACGTAAATGTAAAATCAATTACACTAATTCTTTTTATTTTGCGTAGAGTGTCGGAAACATATCATGGAAAAGCTATAAATAGAATATCAAATGTCTATGGTTTGTAGGCTAAGGGTGAAATAGGGCTTATTATAGCTTGTTATCCATTTGATTATGATTGGAAATAATTTTATAATCGCAACCAGTGGCGTAGACAGGTTCTTGCACCTGGGGGGGGGGGGATGATTTGCCGTTCACGAGAAATCGAGGATCAATTTCGTATACGGATACACACACACACACAACGCACACCCACACAACTCACACACAAACACACAAGCACACACACACGCACACTCACACACACACACCCGCACACATACACCCGAATGCACCGGCGTAAATCCACTTTGAGGAGTGGGGGATGATCGACCTTTTTGCCGTTTTTTCTTTCTGTCGAACTCGCACTTACCCCCTCCCCCCTGGTAAGTATAAACACTCGCCCTCACCCACCGCACAGACCCCCTTACACATATTTTAAAATTTGTATTTTGCGAGCGAGCGAGCTAAAAATAACCCATTTTCTGGTTTTTATTTGCATTTTCAAACAGAAATTCTAAAATATGATGAGCGAGCGAAACGAGCGAGCCAAAAATAGCCACTTTTCTGGTTTTCAATCGCATTTTCAAATAGAAATTCTAAAATATGATGAGCGAGCGAAGCGAGCGAGCAAAATATAACCACTTTTCTGGTTTTCAATTGCATTTTCAAATAGAAATTCTAAAATATGATGGTTGTTTATGACAGATTCTTAAAATTTTACTAACTGATTAATTCAAATATAATTTCTTCCTTAAAAAGTGGGGGATATTTGTACACGCCCCCCCCCTCCCAAAAACAAGTGAAGGGGAAATATCTCCCATCCCCCCAATGTACATTATACATACGTCAATGCCCGAATGCACAGACATAAATAGAAGATATACGCATCGTGACAGACGAATACAGAATATGGACTGACACACACTACTGCATATTTGCATCACGCTATTTATCTTTTTAAATATAATTTTGTTGTAACACCACTTCAGAAAAACTGTGACGGCGTCGAAATTACCCAAAAGTAATATATATAACTACATAAATCAGAATAATGATTGATACAGTTATTATAGTAATCATCATTTCAGTCACATTAACGATGATGATGATGATGATGATGATGATGATGATGATAACTATTATTATTATCATAAGCATAATAATAATAATAATAATAATAATAATAATAATAATAATAATAATAATAATAATAATAATAATTAGTAATGTATTATTACGTTGGCAGACTTCTTCAAAGGTATTTAGCCATCAAACTGAAAAGTGAAACTACATCATCATCTCGCGCATTTGCATTAATTTTACTAGGTGACAGTGGTTTCAAAAGCGTGTGATCAATCGACGTAAATGTAAAATCAATTACACTAATTCTTTTTATTTTGCGTAGAGTGTCGGAAACATATCATGGAAAAGCTATAAATAGAATATCAAATGTCTATGGTTTGTAGGCTAAGGGTGAAATAGGGCTTATTATAGCTTGTTATCCATTTGATTATGATTGGAAATAATTTTATAATCGCAACCAGTGGCGTAGACAGGTTCTTGCACCTGGGGGGGGGGGATGATTTGCCGTTCACGAGAAATCGAGGATCAATTTCGTATGCGGATACACACACACACACACAACGCACACCCACAAAACTCACACACAAACACACAAGCACACACACACAAGTCTACATCACTATACTACCGAGGACAACTATTGTCTCCTGTCCTCGCAAGGCTGACGGAATAAACCTCAAATCCTTTGTTTGACAACCGAGGACTATTGTTTACCAACCGAGGACTATTGTTCTCAGGAATTTTCTTTGTTCACTGTCCTCGCTTGCAAAGCTATACAAACCCACACAAACACACACGCACACACCCGCACACATACACCCGAATGCACCGGCGTAAATCCACTTTGAGGAGTGGGGGATGATCGACCTTTTTGCCGTTTTTTCTTTCTGTCGAACTCACACTTACCCCCCCCCCCCCCGGTAAGTATAAACACTCGCCCTCACCCACCGCACAGACCCCCTTACACATATTTTAAAATTTGTATTTTGCGAGCGAGCGAGCTAAAAATAACCCATTTTCTGGTTTTTATTTGCATTTTCAAACAGAAATTCTAAAATATGATGAGCGAGCGAAACGAGCGAGCCAAAAATAGCCACTTTTCTGGTTTTCAATCGCATTTTCAAATAGAAATTCTAAAATATGATGAGCGAGCGAAGCGAGCGAGCAAAATATAACCACTTTTCTGGTTTTCAATTGCATTTTCAAATAAAAATTCTAAAATATGATGGTTGTTTATGACAGATTATTAAAATTTTACTAACTGATTAATTCAAATATAATTTCTTCCTTAAAAAGTGGGGGATATTTGTACACGCCACCCCCCCCCCCCCCTCTCAAAAACAAGTGAAGGGGAAATATCTCCCATCCCCCCAATGTACATTATACATACGCCAATGCCCAAATGCACAGACATAAATAGAAGATATACGCACCGTGACAGACGAATACAGAATATGGACTGACACACATTATTGCATATTTGCATCACGCTATTTATCTTTTTAAATATAATTTTGTTGTACACCACTTCAGAATAACTGTGACGGCGCCTAAATTACCCAAAAGTAATATATATAACTACATAAATCAGAATAATGATTGATACAGTTATTATAGTAATCATCATTTCAGTCACATTAACGATAATGATGATGATGATGATGATGATGATGATGATAACTATTATTATCATAAGCATAATAATAATAATAATAATAATAATAATAATAATAATAATAATAATAATAATAATACATTACTAATTATTATTATTATTATTATTATTATTATCATTATTATTATTATTATTATTATTATTATTATTATTATTATTATAATTGTTGTTGTTGTTGTTGTTATTGTTATTGTTGTTGTTGTTGTTATAATGATGATAATTATTATTATCATTATTGCTGTTATTGCTATCATTTCTAAGCATGTTAATTCAGTTTAATTGTAAGCAAACATCCTTCCCTAAAACCTGGGGGATGATTGTACATGTCATCCCCCCACCTTGTGAGGTGGGGGGATTCATACCCCTTATTCCCCCCCCCCCCCCCCCCGCTCTCTACGCCCCTGATCGCAACCATCATACAGCTCAGCTGTAAATCACAACTCAAACGAAAGCGCTCGGTTGACGTTCGATGCATAATTATTCAACCTTTGGTTTGATTGGTTGTTCAGGTCACCACTTTATAGATTTAGAAACACAGTGGAAGCAAATCTAGATTGGAATGAAGGTTCAAATGCCCGCAAAGAATCTTGATGACGTCTCTGTCTGTTTGCAAACAGTATCACGTGACCGTGAATCAGAAAGTGTCATAGAATTGACGCCAGTTAGGAAACAATTCAAAGTTCAAGCCGCATGGATACTTGTTTGAATCTCATCCTTTTACAAATTATAAATCGTTCTCTATAGCACTTGTCCCCGATTGAAAAGTGCCTCACTTTTCAAAATAATAGCCTCATTACGGAGAAGTTAATAACCCTGCCTAATGAAGGCACTCTCACCCACTTCTTCGCGAATCACAATCAAAGCCGAATCATACACATGTATGACACACACACTTCAGAATATGGACGCCCTTTGTGATTTCATTGTTCTATACCCCCTCGAAATATCATATCCCAGTCTTACCGCTAAGCGGACTCCATACCGAATGCTAATCGATACAGTTTTGACCAGTCGGCTAAATCATCAATTGTATATTTTTGTTCGATCTATCGTTCGTATAGCTGACGGGAGTTCAAAGATAATATCCACCATTATCTCTCGGTACGGCTAAATATTAACCAAAATACACTTACTCCTGATAGCAATGGGGGTACCGAAACGTGATTTGGGACTTAACCTCTACCAGGGAGCTCTCCCATCTCCCTGCCTCGACGAGTGCTGGCACTTTAGTTGGAGAGGGTTTGCAAGTTGTGACCCATATTACTACCCATATTTTGTTCGTCTGTATTGTTTTCATCACGGCATATAGTTCCGACTCTTTTTCTGGTGGTATACGCGAAGAAATACAAGTGGGCATTAAACTGGTTTATGTGTAACACCCAGCGAGACCTGCTGAGATGATATTTAATGGGAACCGAAGGCGTAAAAAGGCAGAAATCAAACTTTTTTGACCAGCGTCAACAGTGAACGGAAAACGCTCAACGTTATTTCGCATTTATGTTGTTGATATTTATTTTTCAATCAGATATTCTTGGAGTCCATCTACTCTTTTATCAACTGAATGACAGAAGAGGCAATTAAGACGAGGAACGGAAAATGTTTTAGTCCACTGTCATTTAGAGAGGAGGCTGAAAGGACATTTAACTTAGAAAAACCCGATGCATGTCTGACCAAAGTTCTTTGAACATTCTTTCATCCTCTCGAAACCTGTCTACGTTTTGCGGATCGGTTTAATCGACGATTTTTCTTTACCAAGTTTGATTTTGGAGAAAAAAGGCTTGTCGAAAGGAGTAAAACGACTTTGTTCTTTCATCTGTCTATATGTGAAATAAGTTATTAAAAAGAGAACCAATATGGTTTGTTTAAACTTTGAAAGGCACACCAAAAGAGGAGTGTCAAGTCGGTCGGATCAATTATTGATGCACTTCAGAAATTCTCATCGATGGCGTTTGTTGACCGTCATATTTGCGGTTTCACTCCTTTTGCTCCAGTTCACTGTTGCTTGCAACTCTACGACGGAATGTTGCCCCGAAAACGATGTAAAACAACGCCAGCAACAACAGCAGGAAGTAGCAGATGAGGCAGCCACCATGGAAACGGATGTCGATACTGGTACAGCGGAGGCTCTCTTGGCAACGGAGCGCTCTCTCTTTCTCGACAGACTGAATTTTACGCGAAGAATCAGATTCCCCAACTTCACCAATTACGGTGAGGACTTGCCTCCTCTTGGGGACCCCGAAGACATAGCAGATCTGTGCAAGCAGAACGAGGGACTGCCTAATGAATGCAGATCGGGTGAGAGATCTTTTATCGTACAATTACCAAAAATACAGTATTTGGGGCTTTTTGTTTTTGGTTTTTTTGGGGTTTTTTTATTTCGTTTTGTTTCTACATGTAGGCCTATAAAAATCGCAAAAGTCAATTCAAAATCTTGGAGATGATATTTCTAAATATTCCTGGTTTTACTTGAAATTAATAGGGAGCAGGGACGGCGCAAGGATATTTTGATGTGGAGGGGAAAGATGACTCATAGGTAAATTTATTTACGTTTTGAATGAAAAAATAGGGGTATTATAGTCAATGACCCAGTCCCCTCTTTTCCCATACTCTTCTTTCTTCTTCCTCCTTTTTCTCTTCTCTTTTTTCTTTTTTTTTTAATCACTTTAAAAATCATAGGGGCGGTAGCCTCCCTGCCCCCCTGTAGCACCGCCCCTGAAAGGGAGAGTCTGAAAAATCAAGAAATGGAGAGGGTTACTTTCAAAAGTCCCCCGCAGCACGAATGCCG
Organism: Echinometra lucunter; assembly: GCA_029962745.1. Taxonomy (NCBI): domain Eukaryota; kingdom Metazoa; phylum Echinodermata; class Echinoidea; order Camarodonta; family Echinometridae; genus Echinometra; species Echinometra lucunter. The sequence goes on from CM057167.1 coordinate 8,516,101, forward strand.
AATCGACTTGTGTCTGCAGCTGTGCGAGAGGTCACTTACTGATCTTTTTTTTTTCCCCGAGTCAAAATTGATGAGGTTAGACGATTTCATTCTCTTTGTGACCCAACTCTGGTAAACGTACCACTGTACTCTATGAATAATCGCATAAACAGTGACCATGATTAAACCTTAAACTTTGTCACTTTGTGATAACTCCCATAATATCAAGATCAACGAATTCAACACTGAGATTTATACTAACTTAAAGTTCTACCAATGTGATCATTTGACGTCAAACGATGACCGACTACGGATTTAGTCCGGCCTTCCTGGTATGGTTTAATCTAGCTTATCTATTTGGTCATTGCATTAAGATGTTTGATGGAGCTAAATTTAGTCCAGTTCATAGATGGCTTCGATTCCAATCCTTGACATATTTTGACTGTGGTGGTATAATGCGATAAGCTTTCAGAGAAATAAAAGCAAAAACATCGCCGTTGTCCGAAAAACACATTCACATTGAGCATTCCACGTGATTTTCACTGGCGTACTGTGGGGGGGGGGGGGGGGCTGTTGCCCTAAAAAAAAAAAATAAAACGTGGTTTATTTTCATTTCAATACCAGTGCGACTTTGCTGAAATGACATGATTTTTTTTTTTTTTTTTTTTTGCTCAGTTTTTTTCCCTAACTTTTCTGTAACTTACACATTTTCTGGCCCCAAAGTTTTTACTCATTACGCCGCTGGTGAATTTGACAATGAATTAATGCATGTAATTTAAAGATTAAATGTAGTTCAAGCGCATTTCACAGTGCCGAACGATTTACAGACTACTAAGGTTGAAGAACATCATTATTTTGTTTAGAAACTGAGACCCGGGGGAGGGGGCCACTGTCATTACAAGGTGGACACCATGCTCGTAAATGGACTTTCAGAATGGACCCTAAACAAGTAATAAATATCCTTCGATCTCAGAATAGACTAAACAAGTATTTTGTCATGTTTTCGCCTCCCTAAACAAGTATTTTCAAATCAAGTCTGAAAAGATAACCTTTTCAAGTAAGCCTTCTGTTGTAAAAGTGTACCCTTTTCCCCCTGATTTTTGCAATTTTGATACCCTTTTCACTGTATGCGCGTACATCGCCTGTCCAACAACCCTTTTTTACCATGCTTACGCGTTTTTGTGTACGAGCATGGTGCCCACCTTGTAACGGCAGTGGTCCCCCGGGAACTGAGAAGATAAGTATTTGTCACATCTTGTCACATTATTGTCACATTTTTGGTCACAGAATGCATGAACGCATCAAAATATTATTCCGGGATAATACTACAAAAGCATTTTAAACCGCTCGTAGTGCTAAAATATAAATGTTAAAATTCACAAAAATTAAAGAATCACACTGTTTCACAGCGCAATAGATTTAAAACATTAATTGTCAGTAATGAGAACGCAGTGTGAATCAAAGTGTAACAAACTGTGGTCTTGGTTGGTGTTACAATAGGCCTATCCATGTTCAGTGCTAATACAGCGTGTCTACCATAGAGTTACATTATATACGCACTATTCATATATTCATATTTCACAAATCATTCAAGTACATGTCACAATATATCACATACCAACTGGGGGAAAAATACATATTCTAATATACGGATTATAATGTATACCAATTAAACAAAGTGGAGGGGTCTACTGGGAAGCTTAGCTTGTAGGATGTAGACCCCCCCCCCCACCCCATGGTTAACAAAAATCTAAATATGATATAAACGTAACATGATTAAACCAAGCAAATCAGCAAAAGTCATAAATAAAAAATAAAAACAATGTAGCATTTATGTGTATTTACACTATATACAAAAATATCTACATATATTCTGACTATCCATGGATAAATAACAAAGTAGACGAGATATTTCACTAGATCAGTAAGAATTAAGCCTAAATGTTTTAACGAGTGATTTAAATCGGTCAAGAGTAGTTGCCTCCTTTACTGATTTATCTAAAGAATTCCAGTTTTGGGGTCCTGTGAAAAATACAGCTTTGCTAGAAAATACCGTTCTGCTGTTGGGTAAATGATAGTCATTTAACTGTCTAGTATTGTACGCATTCAAAGAATTATTTTTAATGAATTTCTTTTTCAAGTCATTGGGTATATTATTTCTGTCAAGCTGATACATAAATTGATATAAATGTAAGCGATAAAGCTCATTCAATTTAAGAATACGTTTCTGACGAAATAATTCATGAGTATGTGCTCTAAATAATTGATTGCCGGATCCAGAATTTTTTGAACACGGTTATCATAATTTGCTTTCCATCATCTCTCATTAGTCCTGGAACAGGGGCGGGGAGGGGGGGGGGTGTTTCATAAAGCTGTTCACAAAGTTATGAATGACATTACAAACGACTGGAATATGGAAAGCCAAATGGGATTCTCAATCATTATAAATCGCATAAGCTAATTAAAACGTGAAATATGCAGACATAGATTTACATTACTATTAATAGTTTACCAACATTTTATTGCAAAGCATATTCTTTGCCACAATTCAATCAGGATTATGGGAAATGCAGTCACATTTTGTTAAAACATCAGGAAATACTTTGGGCATCCCATTTGGTACTTCATATTCAAGTCGTTCGTAAAATCATGCGTAACTTTAGGAACAGCTTTATGAAACACCCCACAGGATTTTGTTCTCCACTATAATAGGTGCGAGGTTAGAGACTAAGCACTATAATGGGATGGTTATGAACGAGTTGAGTTGAGTTGAGTAATTGTTAATTTGTTCAAAAACATAACATAACTGGCAGCCAATGGCTAAAATGATTATGCATGTGTACATAAGTTATGGTTAATACAAACATAGCCTACATGATAATTAATCGAGTTTAAGATAATATGATACAATGCACAGGCACTTAAAATGATATAATTGAAAATCATAATCAATTGATGTGTATATAAAACAAATTGCAGGCCAAAAGTAAATTGATTACACTTGAGAATGTATATGATTAATATAGACATGTAATTACAGACATGATCATAATTCGCTTATTGCAAATCATTACAAATATTATTACAAGTGTATTTCACTTCCATACTGGCTTGTAGCTTGTGTAGATTATTGAATATTGTATTGGTACTGCATAAATCAATCTAGTATAAGTTGGTTTATAAATATATAGAATTAGTAACGTTATGGTGCATAATTAGAATTAAAATAACCTTAAACAAGGGTAAAAATTAAGTATTTACATTAGAAAGCATAGATTTTTAAAAAGATATACCGAAATACATATATGTTACATTGCATCATAATATCACATTGCACTGAGTCATACAATATGAATTTTGCTGAAGTTAATGCTCACAAGAATTAAAACAGTGGTAGGTAAGTATGGAATATTTTTCTGGTCAAAAGAAAAAAAATATATACATATATATTGACTGCAAAAACAGACAGACAGTAGACATAAAGCTGAATCATTAGTAGAAAAACTACATCATGTACATGTATGCCAGAATGAATTATATCATGATTATGACAAGAAAAGGTGTGTTGCATGCAAATCCTCACATTATTGAAGAATAAAAAGATATTATACATCTGAATTCTAAATATTTTGATATTCAAAAGACAAATCGCATCTATAGATTTATGAGAGTGAGCAGCGACCGATTGAGAAAACTGTAAGGTTTGAATGCCGACAGTTTGCATTTTAGAGTACTTATACGCTTATTTCAGATGGTTGTAATGCAAATTAATGATCTGATTTTCACTGTTTATTCTTTCGGGGCCCATGGGGGGGAGAAGGAGCTAAAATCGATTTCGCATCCTCCCCCTTTTGAGTAATTGGGGGCCTATGGTCACAGAATGAAGGATGGCTTTGGGGTTCAAGCCCAGTTGACCGAAGGCCCGCGACACAGTAAATGCCCACGAGACCGCAAAATCGGAAATCGCAATCAATACACCGCTCTGACCGATTCCAATCTCCCCGAATTTATTTTTGTATCTAATTTTCAGCTGAATGCGCATACCGACATGTACGTATTTGCTATTCTTTGCTCATCATTCCCTTCCAACCCACTATTTATATAATTTCTGGAGAAAAAAAAAATCACAATTCTGTATAAATGACATGTAGCCGCCCCACCCCCTCCCACCGGCTGCTATCGACTCAAGGATTATCTCTATTTTGTGTTGGGTCGAAGCTTTGGCTGAAGCTTCGCCATTTCATTTCTCTGGTTGATTTCCATGTAAATTTGCGACGATATGAATATTCAGGAAGAAAATGAGCAATGTTGCTATTTAATATACTTGCTAATATTTGAAAGAGTTTTGGGTCACTAATCTACAAAGTTTTCATTTCATATTGTATGAAATGAATGTTTAAATATTCACACTATAGCAGGGGCACCGGATGTTCCAGTGGGGAGGGGTGGGGACAATGACGTAATTTTACATGCAGCCGTGCAGGGAAAGGAAAACAAATGGGGGGGGGGGGGGGGAGGAGGTCTTATTTAAATTCGGTGAGGTTAGTATATGCGATCTCTTGGGCCTTCGGTACGGTCTCGCAGTACCTTTTTCATTTTCGGTCTCGTGGTCCTTTGTTCAAGTGAGCAGACCCCACCTTTGGGATATCCTCACAGTTGGAAATTTAAAAAAAAATACACGCTGCATGAGCACAAAAAGGTCATTCTGTTCGTTTATCATTAATTAATGGGAAGTGGGTCGGTTTTTAATGGTGAAAGTTTCTTTACAACCATGCAACATTAGCATTCATAGTATAAAATTACACCTTAGCAAGTACAGGTGAATATCGACCTTAATAGGTGGGGTGGGGGCGTGTTGAGGACCACCTTTTTTCACTTGTCAAGAAATTTCAGATATGCCCCCCCCCCTCACACTTCATCTCATACCAACGTACTAAACCAAATTCATGTCACGTTTATGAAACTAAGTAACAATACCAAAGGGGTTTTTTTTAAAAAAATTGAATAAGAAGTAATGTGTAAATGGAAAAGCTGGTAGCTAAGTCAAAACTTGGCAAGATTATAATGAACAAAAACGAAACAATACAACATCAACAAAATGTCTATCATGTCGCTGAGAATGATTATGCGAGACTATTGTTTTCGAATCTACTTCGCGACCCACTAATCAAACATTTTTAGTTATCCGAGCTCGAAATAGAAATCTGAGATATATTTAACTCACTGATCGAGATAAGGTATTTATGAATCAAGAAAACTAATGGCTGGATCAGCGAAAAGATAACAGAGAATATGAAACATCCTAGGACGCAGTGACTTGACAAAAACACTTTGAAAATTATTCTAAACAAAGGGAACGAGGGAAAAGGTAAATGGGAGTCGGTGTACGAGAGGGTATACAAGCAGAGTTTATACACACGCACACTTTTCCTATATCGTCTTATTCAGGTTTAACTCCAAAATTAGTAGATCGTTAAAATGTGCATTTTATTTCCATAAAAATCGACAAGATGTCATTACAGTTACATACAATTACAAAATATATTAACGACAATAATGATCGATATATACCCCCAGGAAAAAAGAACACACACACACCCTCATACCCACACACTCCCACCTCCCCCCCCCCCACACACACATACATATTACGTATAAGGCCCTGGACAATGAATTATGTTCAGACAGGGCCAACAGATACATGCACGTTAAGAAGTATAACTAATACAAACCTAAATATAAATGGGAGTTGTTTGAAAAATATGATACAAATGCTAACGATCTTTAATAATCAATTATTAATCTTGAACTTCTTCATAAAGCAAAGCGCGTAGGCATAAACACTTTCATCAATAGTTCTGGTGCATAAATCGTGTACCCCTTTCTACTCGTTTGGGATCAAATCATTTGTCCTGAGATTAATGGTTAGAATTTTTGCCAGTTCATCCCAAAAATACTCTTGCCCTCTCTCGTCTTCAACCCAGTGTATGTAAGGTCTGCCGTCACTGAGATACAACCTCGCTAAGAATGGAATCTCATCATCCGGGATGTCTTCGAGAAAAAGCACGACCACGAATTCAGTACCAGTGTCACTCACGTAGTCCATGGCGATGCGTAGTTTGAGCATGAACCAGCGATCGCGAACAGAGGCTCTGCTGAGTACAATGACGGTCTTATAACTCTTTGTCACCACGTAGTCGACGGCATCTAAATAATGCATACCCAGAGGGAGGTCTTCGTCACCGAAGACGTTCCTCTGATACTGCGGAAGCTTTTCTTCGAAAGCTGGTCGGAAATTCTGGAGAATCCATTCTTTGTCGTCGTCGTAGAAGATGACGTTCACGTCGAACTCGTAGTCGTTAGGGTCTCGACCGTCTTGCACCTCTTTATACCCCAATACCGCCAGTTTCAGGAGAAAGAATTTGTTCTTCACTGACCATCGGTTGTGATGAATGACTATGACGATGACGACCACGGTTATGACGGCAAACGGAGACAAACAGACTAGGGCAATGTTGAGTCCACAAAGTTCGTCGGGATCAAAATTAAGCAGAGGTTTTTCTCGGAGAGGTGCTAAGGATGCAAATGAACAGAAAGTGTTTTTCTCATTTACCCATTCGTGACCGAGGTCCACATTTTGTGGTTTGGCCTAATATCTTTTGATGCAAAGCCCTAAAAATCATACCAAATACATGAGCAGAAAGAGCAAAAAATTCTACACAAACTGTGCCCATTTTGGTTGAGTCAATATCCGTTGTTCGATGCTGAAAATTTTTGAAAGGAAAATAAGCATTAAAATCCTTAAATTGGCAATGTGATAGAAGGTTTAAAATCACCGTTTTCCCCTGCAAATTGGCAACTTTTTGACTTTTTATCATAATTTCTGTCAATTCATATTCATTTCAGATACATGACGTTTTATAAGGAAAATGTAGCAATAAAATAAAAATGTTGGTGTTGCCAATTTGAAGAATAAAAGCTGATCAAATTAGGCTTTAAATAATTCCTGTCACGAATGGGTTAATGATCTCAAGTGGTCCACTAATCCAGTCCAGAAACCACTGTAGATCACAGTTACAGCTTATAGGGTTCCTTGATAAATCGATCGATAAAAGCGAAGATTTGATGGGTTTGAATGTAGATTTGTCTAAACTCCTTATTTCGTTGTTTGATAATACGAGAGTTGTCAGTCTTGGATTGTTGAAAAATATTTGTTCATCGAGGTTTGCCAAAAGGTTGTCACCTAGATCAATTGTTATAACTCGGCGTAACCACTTGAATGAATCAAAATTAAGTTGTTGAATTTCGTTTCCTCTCAAATTTAGCTCTTGAAGCGATTCCAATCCCATGAAGGTTAATGGATGAAGGTTAAAAATTCGACAGTGTTTTAAAGCAAGGATTTGCAGAGCAGAAAGTGGTCTGAATATCCAAATTGGGAAGTCTCCTGGAAAGAAGATATTATTGTAACTCAGATCTAGAGTAGTGATATTAGATAATCTGTCAAAGAGAGATTTGTTGAAGTGTATATCCCACAGGTTGAAAAACGAAAGCCCAGATTTACGCATTTCCAAATGTACGAGGCGTTGTAAATCACTGAACATCATTCCGGGTATTACCCAATTCATCATGGCCGTCTGCATGTAATTAAGGGAAAGGGATTTTAAGTTCGGGGTTACTGGTTGAAAATTCGTTAGCCCGCAGTAGTTTAAGTTGATGGTTTGAATTCCAGTAAGGTTTGAAGAAGATGTAATTTCCATGGTATTGAGGTCTTTGTTCAAACTCATGTCTAGTAGCACTAGATCGTATAAACCGAAAAATGCAAATTTGGAAGTTTTTATCAAGGCATTGCCAATTAGGTATAGCTCGGTTAAGGCTATTCCCCAAACATCATTATTGGGGTTTATATATCTTATTTGGTTGAAACTCAAGTTCAAGACTCTTAGGTCATGCATGCCCTGAAAGTAATCAGGTTCAATTTTGACGATTTTGTTGTCTCTAAGATCTAGTTCCGCGATCCGTGTCAAATTTGAGAAGACGAAAGGATTGAGGATCTGTACTTTGTTGGACGTGAATCTTAGCACAGAAAGGGAGCACTCATGCCGAACGCCGAATAAACCTTGTTGCAAGACTGGAAAATTTGTCCGTGTGACGATGAGCTCCTCTATATCTGAGCGGCAAACTCCGACGGAGATGTTTTTTAATACCTCATATGTAAAGGTTTGATCTCCGAGAGCCAATGATTTCACATGCAGCGATGCAATTAAGTTTGGATCAACTGAGGCAATTGGGTTCTTGAGAAGGTTTAGATAATTGCTTCGACACCCAAATGTGAAGGTGTCCTTCGTGAGACGTTCAATTTGATTGAAATCTAAATGAACTTTCTTTACTCCGTCACAATGGCTTAAATCAATAAAGGAGAGGTCGTTGTAGCTGAGCTCTAGAGATTCCAACTCTGGGATCCACTTCAGGGTGTCGTTTGGAAGATGTTTCAGATTTGAGCAAGTGCATTTCAAGTTGGACAAGTGTCGGGCCCACCTCAGCATACCCGAATCTGGGAGTCTGAGATTGGGATTGAATGTTAGATCAAGGACTTTCAAATTCTTAAGAGGGTAAAAAGCGGTGGATTCTATCATTTTGATGTCGTTGTAAGACAGATTCAATTTCCTGATCAACTGATATCTCTTGAAAGAAGAACTTAATATTGCAGTGATATTGTTAAACCAAAGCTCCAGCACTTTGACATTTGCTGGCAGATTTTGAGGTATGGAATCGAACCCACAAGATCCGCAATAAGCAATCTTCTTCTCAACGTCATAATTACAACTTCCATGATGAGTTAATGAGGTCATTTTTCCGCCTAAAGTTTGGATGAACATCGACGAGAGAATACATGCTACAACCAGCAGGAGCAGAGGTCTACAGTTTTGCAATTCCATGATCACTGAGTCCTGTATGAAACAGTACGGTGAGGCACAAAGAAAGGAAGTTAAACTAGCTAGTACTAGCAACAGTGACTTTGCTTCCACATGTGGTTGCCCCGTTGTTGTTCAATACACTCCAGCTGGACTGGACTGTTTCGGATCTTAAAATGGCTCGTGAGGCAGCGTTTATTCGAATGAAATCAAACTTTAAACCGATCACTATGATCAACTTTAAAGCGATCTTCCATACATTCCACACATCCACACATGAATTATCATCGAATCCACTTCAATACATTCATAAAATTAAGGAGACATTCAAAACCTTATAAACCTAAGAATAACAGCCTGCTGGGGCCGGCCTGCCCCGTTATTTTGGCTTGGAGGAGATAATTTTTTTTTTGTCCGAGAGCCGGCACAGCCCACAGAATGCGCTAATTTTTTTATATGGAACAATACAAAAATCAGCCGTGAAAATATAATAATGAACTCTCGTGTAGTGTAATATTTCCTCCAGAACTCACCTCGACTGCTAATATTTCCACCTTGGTTTCAAAAGCCAAATGCCTGCTCCAAATTGTAAAGATCAGGTGCAGATTTCACTGTCTTCCTTGTGCTCTGATATAATATGTAGCTCACTCCCAAACAACGTTTGCTACAGACAGGGGCGGCGTTACATGGGAGGGGAGGGGCAGGGGGTGGTCGCCCCTATGATTTTCAAATTAAAGAAAAAAGAGGAGAAAAAGAAGAAAATAGTGGAGGAGGAGAAGAAAGAAGAGTACGGGGAAAGAGAGGGCTGGGTCATACAGCTACAATACCCCTATCTGTTCATTTAAAAAAAATCTGAAAATATTTGTAAAAAAAAATTATATATATATATATATATATATATATATATAAATGACCTCACACCTGGGTCATCTTGCCCCTTGCTCCAGATCTTGAAGAGGAAATAAAACTTGATTAGACTATTTAACACAGTCAGACATTTAGGGTCCGCTCCGAGATTCTGTGAATTGAGGGAATTAAGAGGCGGCGGAACGTCAGGATTGGTCAATGGGGAGGGGGGGGGGGGGGGGGGGGACACCATGTATCCACTAACTAGATGCCCCTCTATTTTCAGAAATTTCTGACAAGAACCTATATAGTTCTGACACCTGAAATGTCAGGTTTCATTCCAGTATCAAAATTTGATAAATAACACAACCAATCAAACGACAAGGAAGCAATATCAACAGCAACAACGAAAACATTTTGGAAATAACCACAAAACAACAGCATTAAAACGACGAAATTTTATTCTTTTGTTTACTAGAGATATGCCAAGTTGTTTTTGTTTCAGGAAGGGCATGTTCCACCGCCCCACGCCCCCACCCCTGCCCCGATCTGCCACAGGCAGCTTATTTCCTGATTAAAAGAACATATTTCCTGAAATATCATGCAGATAGAAAGTGAAAGTAACTGTAAACTTGTCCTCACTATGTTAGTCCTTATTTTTGTATCATCGTCTTGTAATCTAAGCAAACATCGACCAGTAATTCTCAGGAAAAACTAGAGGAAATATATTTATTACTTATTTATCTCTTATAAATAATGTTGATTTTGAAACCACCTCTGTAGCTGTAAAAAGGCCACC
>CM057167.1:8531636-8657137 GCA_029962745.1 Echinometra lucunter
ATTATTATTATTATTATTATTATTATTATTATTATTATTATTATTATTATTATTATTGTGCTGTGTCTCCCAATTGCTGAGACAACAGGTTTCTCATGGGAACCACCACATATGAAATCATAATCACATTACCATAATTACTTGCCAACACTGAAGAATGAAAAAGATGTAGTTTTTTTTTTCGGTACGGTGCGGGGGCAAGGATCTGGAGGGGTATCAGGGGAGGTTTTTCACGACGGGGAGGGGGCGATATGTGAATGAGAGAATTTTGTATTTTCATAAAGGAAACGTGGCGTTTTAGAGCACTTTAGGAAAGTCTTCACAATCTATTGTCCCGATCTGTTGTAGCCTTAACTCATTATTTTCAACACTTTTGTTCCAAATTTGCGTCTGGCCAATCCTCTGAAAAATCTCCCGGGGAGCAGCCTTTCAGAGCCTGCGAGACATTATTTCTAATATTCAACTATTTCCTGGCACCATTTCCTTAAAAAATGATTATGTATATCAATTCCATAAATAGTTTTGAATATTGATTACTGAAGCACTGAAACTAAAAGGTATCATTCCCTCATCTCCCTTTTCAGCTTTGAAATCTTGAAAGGTAATGTAAGTTACTCTTCCCACATTTCCAAGAGGAAATAAAACAAAGTTTACAAAGGTATTTATTCCTCCATATTGATATTTGGAAACTAAAAGTGGGCGTCATGATGCACATTAAACTCTTGCTTTTGAAATGTGATTAAAATGACACCACTCTCGCTTTTCAGCTTCGAAATCTTGAAAGGTAGTGTGACTATTCTCACTTTTCTAAGAAAAAATGAATATAAAGTTTCCAAAGGCATTTATTTCTCCCTTCCGTCTTTAAAAGCTTTCGATAGTTGGAAACTAATAATGGGCGTTATCATGCACGTTAAATTCTTGCTTTCGAAATTAGATGACACTGCTCGCGCTTTTCAGCTTTGAAATCTTGAAAGGCATTGTTAATGAATATTCTCGATTTTCCAAGAAAACTGAAAACAACGCTTCCAAACATGCCAAGGTTTTTTTTTTTTCTCCCTTCTGCCTTAAGAAAATTTCGATATTTTGAATCTTATAATGGGCGTCATGATGCACATAAGATGTTTGCCTTTGAAAGGTGACTGATAAGACACTGCTTCTATATTTAAACTGAGATAGTTTGGAAAATTTGTTATGAATTTTTGAAATTTGAAGTTAGATAACTTCATATACGTGAAAATAAAAACAAAAGAACCCTTCAAAGTGTGATAAATATTTGATGATGGAGCCAATAATCAATGAAAAGGCATGAAAATAAACTTTTGGTCCATTAAAATGATCAAAATCGGTAGTTTCTACTGAAAAGAGAATTCAAAGTCGGTAAGTGCTTAAATTCCATGAAAAGCGGTAGTCTATCGCCTAAATCGGTAGAGTTGGCAAGTATGCATTATTTACAAAGGAAAAAAATAGGTATTTTTTCACTTCATAAATTTAAAGAGGGAATATAGGTATACACAATTGGCGAAGTAAGCTTTTGTGTACTTAAGTTGTCGACTACAACCAGCCCGTGCCCATTGATAATAATAATAATATTTAAAAAAAACAGCTTCTCCACTTGTACATTTTCTGAACGGTACGTGGATAATGGGTGTCATATAACTAAGCCTCTTCAAAAATGCAGGTTTTTCTCATCTTATGTCCCTGAGAAACGTTAGATACACAGCTTTTATATACAGAATTTGTTTTCTTTCTTCCCGATTGTTCCTGTTAGATCTGTGTCCTCGACAGAACGTGACCGACCTCAAGGGCACCTTCGAATGGGACTACACGCCTGCAGGGGAGTACGCCTTCTTGCCTTGCCCCAATGGAGGCTGGCTAGAGGAGTACTTTCCCACCGCCCCTCCCATGATGGTGGCCTACCGCCCCTGCTACCCTCCCACGGAAAGGAAGGGGCTGAGGAAACTCTTCTATGAGGGGGCCTTCTGGGGCGAACCGGTGACGGATATCTGCAGATGGAGCTCGGAGACTACGTGGATGCTGGATGATATTCGGAAGGCTATAAAGGATGAGATCTTAGATATGGTAAGGCATGGGTGTATAGCTATGGGAGGAGGGGGGGGGGGCACAGCAAGAATTTACCCTTCAGTGACATAGTAAAGAAGAGAAAAGAAAGAGTGAAAGAAGGAAAGACGGTGAAGGAAGGTATGGTAAGTCGAAATCAGTGGTTGACTAAGACGGCACACAGTGGGCACCTACCCTCCAATAAAATGGCAATGGGGGAAGGAAGATGAAGGTAAGTTATGAACCCCTCCCCGCCTTCCTATAACTCTCATGGTCAATTTGATTTGCATCCATCAAGTAAGATACCTCCCATCCTCCTCCCCCCCCCTCCCCACCTGATGCAGGAGCCCCCTCAATCAATGCCAATGATCACTACCATTAGGGTAAAATCATTCAAAAAGTACTTTCAACAGCTGACAAAAAAAGGGATAATTTCCTTCGCATGCTCGACTACCAGATTACCTAGGTAATGTTGCAGTCAGAACAATGGGTAATGTGCAGGGTTGGACTGGCCATGAGGATTCTGGAGAGTTCCCTCCAGGGGAACGTTTCTTCAAGTGTCTTGTCGGTGATTTTTACCGATAACTGTTAAAAGCTACTGAAATCCTTGCATCTGATTGGCTGAGAGCAAATTTGTCAGTAAAAATCACTGACAAAACACTTGATGAAACGCTCCCCAGAGCTACTTGACTCTTTTTTTTTCTTTTTTGCCTGAGAGCCGGTTGATAAGCTCTGACAAGTTAAGTGGACTTGTCGAATGCCAAAACCCCAAATGAATTTCGGTCGATCTTTGAAGGTGGAGGTTTGCATGTGATAACGTAGATGAGGTTTACGGTTCACCATGTGGTAAGACCTGAAAGGACTGTGAGTCAGAGAGAGTAGCGAAAGTTGAGGGGGGAATGGAAAGGCGAGATAGAGTGGGAGAGAGGAGAGAGTATCTTTCTTGAGATTGGGTGAAGTTCTAAGATGGACTGTAAACCAGTGGAGGAGACGACGAGGTGAGAAGGCTCTAACCAGATGAGAAGGCGATGAGGAGAGAAGACTCGACGTTTCGGACAGCTCGACTGTCATCAGGAGAGTGAATTTCAGTCCTATTCCTTTCCCACCCAGGTCGTGTGAGCCGGATTCGAGGTTTTCATGAATATCCATTTATGTTCATTTTGTGTAGATCGGCAACTCTCCAAGCAACAACATCAACAGCAACAATGTCACGCGTATCATCTACCATCTTCGCGAAGCCAAACTCCTGCTCAGCTCCGTGCCCAGCGACTACCTCACGGAGGTCGACGTTCTGCTGGTCGCGTCCATGATCGACACGTCAGTCAGCGCCGGCGTCGAGGGACTCTACACCGTGACGTCGGAGCTGGGACACGAAGTGGTCGGTCTGGCCGATCGCATGCTGGATCTGGATATATGGACTCTGTTGAAAGCACATAGTTCTTGCCTCAGGTACGAAGGGAGGGCGAGTTAAATATTGTATTTCATCCCAGAGATTCAGTGGCTATATAGACCATTTTAATTTTCGGGCTGCCGGATTAAATTTTGCCAACAAGTAAGCAGGAAATTTCTACAAAGCAAAGTATTCGACAAGTAAAGAGTTAGAAAAGAAAAAGAAATCATACATTTTTTTATTAATTAGCCGATACGTTTTTAAAACCAACAGAATATTCTAAAAGAAGGCAAATATCACCCCCCCCCCCAAACAAGCGGCAACAGACCTACTTAAACAGTTAAATAGAAAATGTGCAGAAAGAGAGAGAGAGAGAGAGAGAGAGAGAGAGAGAGAGAGAGAGAGAGAGAAAGAAGGGGAGGGAGAGAGAAAGAGAGAGAGAAAGAGAACGAAAGAGAGAGAGAAGCTGGGATAGTATTTCACTGCCTTGAGCCAACGGACTCGTTCTTTCATTGTTCAACATCTGCCCAGTGAGGTCGGAAGAAACTGGACATTGTATCTATACAGACCCTCTGTAGCATGTATAAGATGGACTTGGAACAAGCTTATAGCACATTATCATGTATCCTTGATCATGTTGATGGTGTTGACGAATTATCTCCCCAAGAGCATTGCTCTAACTTACTGACATTCTTGCACAATGTACTCCACGATGCTCTTCAAAATCAGTGTCTGTGTTCCATTATAATGCTTAATCTGTGAAATTCCACTAATCATTGCCAATGGTCATCATAGTCATCGTCTAATCATCTTTTCCTGGTATACGAGTTGCATCAGATTGTTTAATTACTTTACACTCCAGAATTTTGCCAGATTAAAGAATGTATGGTGATAGATATTGCTTATTTTTCTGTTTCTTGGCAATCCTATGGTTTGTTTGTCTTTTTAATCTTCATTTAGGTGAAGGTTTGAAGAAATTCGCTCTGTACCACGTTTGCTGATGGGATTATGATATCTTTGGATTCTATATTTGTGACGTAAAGTCCTTGTGTCAATATCTCATCACCAAATGTCTCCAATCTTTCATGGACACGTTTTTTTGGTCATCCACAGAGTTAATTGATGTGCAATAATAGAACAGTTTAGTCCATTGAGTTGCCCTTTTCCAATAACATAGGCCTACAGCCCGAGAAAATAATAAAATGGATAAAGAAATCCACATTTCATACCTAGTGTTTCATGCAATGTGTGTCGTTCTCGTAGTTTCTATTTTTTCTTTATTATGATGGAGATTAAATACTCAGATATAATAAAGTATAGTATAGTTAAATATTTCGTTTCCGTTCATTTAAAAAGTGTATTACTTTGCCTTCATCATCTCTAGTATTGCTGACAATCTTCAAATATACACGGAGCACGTCAAGATGGGTATATTCGGCGACAAATTGACGCATTATGGCCGCAATCTTTACATTGAGGTGGAACAGACGACACCCGAGTATGTGGAACATTTACCCAATAGATGGGTGGTGGCGCCAGACACGGA
Organism: Echinometra lucunter; assembly: GCA_029962745.1. Classification (NCBI taxonomy): domain Eukaryota; kingdom Metazoa; phylum Echinodermata; class Echinoidea; order Camarodonta; family Echinometridae; genus Echinometra; species Echinometra lucunter. The sequence goes on from CM057167.1 coordinate 8,536,631, forward strand.
GGGGACCTCTGAACCTGAACCAGTTGTTTCCATCGAATTCTCTTGGGGGAAAATTGCAGGTGAGACTGAATGATGATTGGAACGGTTAGAACGGTGTTTCAGATGGGTTGGCATGCAGGAGACAGTAAACGCAGGTCAATCTGCGATATAGTTACATATCATAAGAGAAATGGACAAAATATTCATATACATGAAATGTAATTTGTGAAAAAATTATAATAAAATAAATCATTTTACCATTACCTTTTTGAAATAAAAACTCCCCCCCCCTTTAGTCTAATAAACCTGTACTGACCAGGGACTTTGTTGCATAAAAAACTTACCATTAATGGTAACTCTGCCATCAATGGCAACTACCATGGTAACGGAGCTCAATAGCCAATCAAAATCAAGGTTTTCATGGAAGTTACCATTGATGGCAATGTTACCATGTTAAGTTTCATGTTACAGGGACCAGAAGGCTTATAGCATATCTTTAGTTATTATGCAATCACAAAAGTTCGGTAAAAAAAGGTCGGAAATAGCCTTTAGTTTGGAAAAAAAGAATTAAACAAGTCCCTTAGAACCCCCCCCCCCTCTCTCTCTCTCTCTACAGTGTTGATTATTACACTTCGTTTATGTATAAAGCGCACAGAGACACCTGTATAATGCGTTATAAAAATTATTATTATTATTATCATTATCATTATTATTATCATTATCATTATAATTATTATTATTATTATTATTATCATTATTATTATCATTATTATTATCATTATTATTATCATTATTATTATTATTATTATTATTATTATTATTATTATTATTATTATTATTATTATTATTATTATTATCATTATTATTATTATCATTATTATTATTTTACATTCTAGCGATTAAACGTCGAAATCAAACTAACGAGAGGTCTCATAAGATTCGGGATGGAGAGCGCGACAGGCGACGGAACAGGACGATGTTCGACCGATCGGAAGAAAGAAATCCGGAAACGAATGCCGTTCCATCGTATAAACTGAGGGCTACTGCTATTGTTTACTACACAGGTAAAGAAATATGATAACAATGATAATGATATGAGTGATGATAGTGATGATGATGATGAGGAGGATGATGGCGATTATGATAATGACCATAATGATCATAATAATAATAATAATAATAATAACAATAATAATGATGACAATGATAATAACGATGATATGATAATAATAAGAAAAAGAATGATGATGATGATAATGATAGAAAAGAAGATGAAGAAGAATAAGAAGAAAAAAAAGAAAAAAAGGAACAAGAAAAGGAAAAAGAAGAAGATGAAGAAGAAGAAGATGAAGAATGATATTAAATATGATGTTAAAAATGATGAAAATGATTATAAATTTCAGTTATCATGGTAATAGCAGATGAAGAAGAAGAAGAAGATGAAGAATGATATTGAATATGATGTTAAAAATGATGAAAATGATTATAAATTTCAGTTATCATGGTAATAGCAGATGAAGAAGAAGAAGAAGATGAAGAATGATATTGAATATGATGTTAAAAATGATGAAAATGATTATAAATTTCATTTATCATGGTAAAAGCAGATGAAGAAGAAGAAGAAGAAGATGAAGAATGATATTAAATATGATGTTAAAATGATGAAAATGATTATAAATTTCAGTTATCACGGTAATAGCAGATGAAGAAGAAGAAGAAGATGAAGAATGATATTAAATATGATGTTAAAATGATGAAAATGATTATAAATTTCAGTCATCACGGTAATAGCAGATGAAGAAGAAGAAGAAGATGAAGAATGATATTAAATATGATGTTAAAATGATGAAAATGATTATAAATTTCAGTCATCACGGTAATAGCAGATGAAGAAGAAGAAGAAGATGAAGAATGATATTAAATATGATGTTAAAAATGATGAAAATGATTATAAATTTCAGTCATCACGGTAATAGCAGATGAAGAAGAAGAAGATGAAGAATGATATTAAATATGATGTTAAAAATGATGAAAATGATTATAAATTTCAGTTATCACGGTAATAGCAGATGAAGAAGAAGAAGAAGATGAAGAATGATATTAAATATGATGTTAAAAATGATGAAAATGATTATAAATTTCAGTTATCATGGTAATAGCAGATGAAGAAGAAGAAGAAGATGAAGAATGATATTAAATATGATGTTAAAAATGATGAAAATGATTATAAATTTCAGTTATCATGGTAATAGCAGATGAAGAAGAAGAAGAAGATGAAGAATGATATTAAATATGATGTTAAAAATGATGAAAATGATTATAAATTTCAGTTATCATGGTAATAGCAGATGAAGAATTAAGAAGAAGATGAAGAATGATATTAAATATGATGTTAAAAATGATGAAAATGATTATAAATTTCAGTTATCATGGTAATAGCAGATGAAGAAGAAGAAGATGAAGAATGATATTAAATATGATGTTAAAAATGATGAAAATGATTATAAATTTCAGTTATCATGGTAATAGCAGATGAAGAAGAAGAAGAAGATGAAGAATGATATTAAATATGATGTTAAAAATGATGAAAATGATTATAAATTTCAGATATCATGGTAATAGCAGATGAAGAAGAAGAAGAAGATGAAGAATGATATTAAATATGATGTTAAAAATGATGAAAATGATTATAAATTTCAGTTATCATGGTAATAACAGACGAAGAAGAAGAAGAAGATGAAGAATGATATTAAATATGATGTTAAAAATGATGAAAATGATTATAAATTTCAGTTATCATGGTAATAGCAGTGAAGATGATGATGTCAGATGAGGATGAGAAGAATAATAATGATTACGATAAAAATAATGTTAATAGTGATAATAATAGTGATAATATAACAACGATAATGATATTTCTACTAGGGTCTACTTCGACTTCTTTGCATACAACTACACACACATTTTTTTATCACCGTCTTGCTTCAGGTAAATTTTTTGTAAGCGAGTTATATCAGATCGCACCTGTGGATGATACGGTACTGGTATACATCAAAGCCTACGCCGATGGAGTCCCGCTGGAAGAGATCACGGAACCGCTCTCAATCACGTTCTATCACACTAATGATGGCCGGGTACGTTAAATATAAATTAAACATCTTCTTCAACGCCCCATGTTTGCTTTCTTTTTCTTTTCTTTTTTTTTTTTTTTTTTTGGTTATATTGTTTAGCATTACAATTTATGTGTCTGTTTGCAACGCTTATGTTGATTTTTATAAGTTGATATAACAGGATCAGGATGAAACTTAACAGCCACAATTAACCCCCAGAGTTCACTCACATATGGAAGTGGTACCCATGCTCGTCCAAGCACCTCAAATCTGGACCCTATATTGCGTAATCCTTGGTGTCAAAATCTAATCCTAAATGGCATAAATGGCTTAAGTTTAAGTAAAATATATCCGTAAAACGGCGTAAATGGCATATAACAATTAAAATGAACGCCTTAATGGCGTAAATTGGTTGGAACAGAAGACTCTATACATGTATAAATGTACCCCTAAATGGTGTAATTAAACAAAGATGCTGTACATCATGCTACTTTAGAATGAAGAGAATGAAGAAACATGAAGACTTCATCATGTTCATGTTGACCCTCTTATCCAACTTTTCTCTACACTGTCTTCTTTTGCTAGCGCGGTGTTTGGTGCGTCGAAGACCCGCAAGGTAGCGCAGCCAGGCGTCGAACCCCCGTCGAACCCCCGGTCGAACCGAACGTCGAAGAACCGGTTAAATGATAACGCCTTTTCTTAAAAACGTCGAACGTACGGCTGAAAAGACAACCTTTTTCCAAGAAACGTCGTCGACGCTTAGGGTCAGAATTCTGACCCTTATTCGACGTTTTTTTTTTTTTGTTTTTTTTTTACAAGCATTGGTACCACCTCCATCTGCGAGTGACCCCCCTGGGACATAACCCTGTCAGCCTGAATACGCCAGGCACGTTTGAGCGGGTGAGAGGGTTAAACGCCGTATTAGTTGAAATGTTGAAAATGCTTGACACTTTCTATACCCAGGGGCGGCGCCAGGGTGTTTTGATAGAGGGGGGGGGGGGGGGGGGAGATGATCCATAGGTGAATTTATTGATGTTTTAAATGAACAAATAGGGGTATTATATAATTGCTGGCCCCATGCCTCTCTTTTCCCACCCTCTTCTTTCTTCTTCTAACTCTTTTTTCTTCTTTCCTCTTTTTTTCTTTTTTTATCACTTGAAAATCATGGGGTGGGCATTCGCCCCCTGACCCCCTTTTAGCGCCGCCCCTGTCTATACCAGAAATTCCTTGACAAGCAGATGAATAAGAATTTAAGATAAAAAAATGATTTAAAATCACATCACATTTTTCGTATGTCAATTTAAGTTAAACTTTAGTCATGACAAGCTAAAGGGACTACATATCGGAACTCTATTACACTAAGGATGGCCACCCTGTCCCTCTCCCATCGCCATGTAGGCCTAGCCCTACGTAAAGAATTTTTAAAAGAAGATTATACAAGTCAAATTTTCTCTCTTGTAAAATTCAAGTAAACAAAATGTACTAACAATCAAAGTTAAAGTGGGGTTAAAAGATAAAAATATCCACTTTTTTTTTTTTTGGGGGGGGGGGTTGTATACTATAGGACCTACACTTCTGAGTACCTTACATGTCACTATTGTTACTCCGGTCATAGCAGATATGTCAACTTGTATATGTTTTGTTATAAAATATAGATATGCTTTATAATCTACCTTTCTGTTAACGTTTATATGTTTCTCTTAATATAGTTCAAAATGAAAAAAAATCTTGATTTGGATGTTCTTTGTTTAGTTTGATTTATTAATTTTTTTTTTTTATTACATGAATTATTGAATTATCATGTACCTTTTGCCAGAGACAATCGTTTCCACACAAGCTCTGCTTCTTGTTTGCCTCTGTTTCCATTCTCGTTTTCGTTGAATATTTTAATGCAGTCTTCTTGGTTGTTGTTTCAAAATATGTTTCATTGTATACAGTTGATATGTTGAAAATAATGAATGTGAAATAGAATCTTACATGTCTGATTTGAATCTAAAATAATAATCGTAGTTCTGAAATGTCCCCAACCCTCTCCAATCTTAGGATGATTTGCCAGACTGGGCTGAGTACGCCTGTGGATCTGCTCGTCTCCTCAGTTCACAAGAACCAGTCCCGGATCTTGTGCAACAAGGTAACATCTTAATTATTGTCATTTGCATGGAATTCAGTTCTGATGAGATAATATAAAAGTTGTATTTTCCATTTCTACTATATAATAATTTGTGTAATTGCATATTTGAATGATATTTTATGATGATGATGATGGTGATGAAAATGATGATATAATAGTTATGATAGTAATAATAGTGATGATAATAGTAATAATGATAATAACCATTGTAATAACAATGATAATAGAAATAATAATAATAATGATAATATCAGTAATGATAATAAATAATAATCATAATCATAGTAGTAGTAATAGTAATAATATAATGATAATGATAATCATTATTTAATTTTTGGGGGGTAAAATAACCATTTCTTGTCTTCCTTATTTCCTTATGATAATAATAATAATAATAATAATAATACAGCACATTTGTAACGCGCCTAATGCTATGTTTCTAGGCGCTGTGTTGCTGTTGTCCCCGCAGCCATTAAGTAAAGTTCTATCCTTATACCAAATGGAAAGCTGGGACAGCAGCACCACGATTAAACTTATATTACAAGAGGCAAATCAATTCGACCTATACAGATTTAAATAAGTGGGACTTTAACATTGTTTTGAAGGTATGTAGCGATGAGGCGTTTTGAATGAAGGCAGGAAGGCTATTCCACAATAATTGGGGCGCAGCGACAGACAGAACTCTAACGTAAACATTTCACATTCTCAACATTTGCCTCCATTTCTGGAGAGTAATACATGGTTTTCTACATGATACATTTTCTTCTATTTGTAAACGATAATTCATCAAGTATAATATGAACCAGTCTCTGTTGAGTTTTTTTTTTTTTTTTACTTCCTTTCCAACAAAAGTTTGGAAATTGTAAAAAGGGCATAGTTCAAAATTATCAGTAATCATAATCATGATGATGATAATGATAATAACAAGAATCCTAACAATAATAATAATGAACACGATAATAATAATGATAATGATAAAAACAATAATAATCTTTATGAAGTTAAATGTATGTAATACATATAACGCCTAGCAAGGAATACAACATCTAATTTTATTTTAAAAGAAGCGGCAGCAAGCGATTGCATGATATAGGATAGATATTGACTTAAAACTACACCTGATCATATCGATTCCGGACGATTCATTTGGTGAATTCCATACAATGTAATTTGACATCACATCATTTTTTTCCCTGTTGTTTCTCCCTTTTACGATTGACAGTTCAACTCGAATGGGATTCCTCCTATTGTACAATGAACTTAACGAATGAGAACTACACAGTCTGTATGTGTACAATCTTAGAAATCATTGGACTCATAAAGGACGCAGTACCAACACAAGAACCGGTAAGTTTATATACATCTGGAATAGGCGATCAGGAGGTATAATTTTGATTATGATTTGGTTTGCAAAGAAAATACATGAATATTACAATTCATGAGAAGAAAATTTGTTTAAAACCCTTAGAAAAAAACCCCCATAGGTCATGGACCTGCTGGAATACCAGGAATATTAAAATTTAACCAAATAATTCCTGTCTGAAACCTGTCCAGGTTCAGAGGATGATGAACATGTACAATGATATGTTATGACTTTATCAACGAAGATATAAAAATATCAAATCTAAATCCGAAAAATACAATACCTTGTTATGCTATTATACCACATCTCCCATTAAATATCATATTTGGAGTAGAAAAATAAAAGACAGAAGGAAACAGGAGAAAGGGAAAGATCAGATGCAGTGAAAGAGAGAGAAAAGGAGAATAAAACAAAGAAGAGAAGAAGGAGGATAAAGCGTTTGGTATTATTTAAAAGTCATATATGTTTCGTCCTTACATCGTCAAGTTTTGTTGTTGGTCAATAACACTCCCCATAGCAACATCAATGCCACCGTCTACCCCTTGATGATAACATCAACATCATCTTCATCACCAGGATCACGACTGCCATTTCATCACCATCAACAATGAAATTATCAGCAACACCATCATTATCAACCTCGCAGTCATCTCCCTATAACTGTAGTCAGATCATGAACCTCATCATCATAATCAACACTGTCACCAACATCTTTATCGTTTTCACTATCATTTGCATTGTCATCACAATCGTCATCGTCGTCATCGTCATCGTTATCATCATAATCGTCATCATTATCATCATCATATAAACGATATCATCATTACCTTGCCCATTAATAGCATTTGATGGCTATACTACCGGTGCCATTTATAACTGGGAAAAAAGAAGATATTTACACATTTTTTTTCAGAAAGACATGAATCATCACGCTTATGTTTCATGCTTTCCAAAATGACTCGAGAAAATGCGAAATGTATTCGTTGCTGATTCCATAAATTCATGAAGTGAACAAGGAGTTAATGAAATTGGCAAGAGAACCACAGTTATTCACATTTCTGTGTTCTTTTTTGTACAGACTACACCAGAAACGGCACCCGGGCCACTTGAATTTATCGTAAGTTTGTCAACATTATACATTAAATGCTTTCTTCCTGATTAAAGTACAGGTCCCTTCTTTTCAAAAATTGTGATTAATTCTACTTGATCAAAAATCCTCAAATTAATCACAAGTTATAATCATCGCATGAGATATTATGGTTGGCACAAACGAAACTTTCTAAACGCAACATAAGAAATATAGCAATAACCAAATATCTTATGTATGCCACTTGCCCAAGCAAAGTAGTTTTTGTTATTTTTCTGTGTCTCAAAGTAACGTGAAGTAAATCCTCGTCCGGATTTGTTTCAGATACCCAGCATTCTGGGGAGCGTTTCATCAACATTTGTTGTCTGACATGTTGTCAGATCTGACATCTTTCCTTGATTTTGATTGGCTGAGAAGCATCGTTACCATGGCAACTGTCGGATAAAACAGACTTTGTCGGATAAAACATCCGACAAGTCCTTTCATGAAATGCTCCCCAGGTCTCTGTTGTGTGCTTTTTCTTTACCATGATTTATCAGTATTTTCTTTCAGTGAATACAGTAACGATTATTTGCTTTTATCCACATTTTCCAACAGGGAATTCCAAATTCTCTTGGTCTGACGATAACGAGTTACATCGGCTACAGTATATCAATCATTAGTCTTCTCCTCACCATCATAACCTACGCCCTCTTTCCGTAAGTAAAGAGGATGAAAAACTATTCAAGTGGGGTGTTGCAACAAAGTTGCAATCGATTGCAAGTTGCAACTGATTGTCACTGGCCAATCAAAATCATTGTTGCATGCATGTCTTCTTAAAAGGGTAGACCTTGAGCCAATCAGAATGGTTGTTTCAAAATTAGCAATTATTTGCAATCGATTGCAACTTTCTTGCAACACCCCAAAGGACTTTTGAAGTTTTTGAAAGTTTGTAATAACTACCGAGTGAGTGAGTGAGTGAGTGAAAACGCTGCACTTCAGTTTTTTATTGCTTACGAATTGGAGTGAAAATATATGTGTTATGACTAGGAAAATGATTTTTTCTTATCATTTTTGTAACATATTGTGCACAATCTTTTCATGGTTGAATGAACAGGAGACGAAAAGAGAGACAAGGTCAGAACCCAACTTATTAGCCTCGCTGTATAATGAAAAAGAATACACCCCAATTTCCTTTGCATTGTTCCGGGGTAACTTTTTTGGTCCCATATTTATTCAAAATTTAATGAGATGGTTCATGAAAATCATTGCCATCTTCATAGGATGGCAATAATTATGAGCATTTCTTTCTGTTTTTAGATATTCGGATGAAACTAAAACAGTACGTAGGCTAAAATATAAATGTAACTTGTTGTTTCCTGACCGAAAGATACGACGCGTGCGCTCGAGGTTCATCCTTGTGAAATCAAAACCGCAACCGCCCTTCTACTGTTGGTCATTGTTGAAAAATACCTTGCTATTCTTCAAACACTATATTCAGCTTCAGTTTAAGATATGAAATACGTTTATTTCCTTCTATTTAAAAAAATAAATGAAATCGACGTTGTAAGTTTTTTTTATTTTTTTTTATTAAGTGGATAACCGAAATGAAAAGAGATATATTTTCTCTTACATAATGCACGTCTAAATGGGTCTAATGACAAAATAACCAACATCATTCTCTCTCTCTCTCTCTCTCTCTCTCTCTCTCTCTCTCTCTCTCTTTAACAGAAAACTGCGCCGTGGCCGTCCGACGCTCATCCACGTGAATCTATGCGTGGCCATCCTCTTGCTCCTCGTCCTCCTCATCTCCTCGGTGGTATTCTGCAGCAACGTGATCGGATGTCGGGTGGCCAACATCTTCCGCATCTATACCATCCTCGTCTCGCTCATGTGGAACGGGGTGGAGGCCGTGCACATGTACATGACTCTGGTCAAGGTTTTCACTGCGCACGCCTCGCACTTCGTCCTCAAGGCGGGTCTTGTGGCTTGGGGTAGGTGTCTGGAGCGTACCGTGCTTTGGTCTCATGGGCCTTTTGCCAACTTTACTGAGGGTTCACAAGAGCGATCAACCAGCCAATACTATTGCCCCTCTTGAAGAAATTCTGTCAAGTTTGCATTGACACTGGACCTACACTGTTAGAGCAGTTGTTTAGAAATCAAATAGATTCTTTAAAATTTAAATTATGAACTGTTGTTTAAAAAAATGTATGTAAAGCATATGGGGATCTTTTTTAATAGCTATTGGTAGGTTCATATTTTAAACAACCTTATGATTTTAAACAACTGTTCTAACAGTGTATGGCTGACGAACTACATTATGACGAGCCTAAATGCTGCATTCTGATAATCCGAGTATCTGATAACCCTGGCAATATATTAAATGGATTAAAATCATTACAGAAGACGACTCTATACCCTCTAGTTAGTAATGACAAGGATTTATTTTGTCAGGGTCGTCGGATATGTGGGGTTCATTTGGTGACACCATCCAATATCTAAGGGTAACAGGGTAACAGCATTTATTTGGTGGATTTAGGGAGTAGGAGAATTCCGGCCCGTGTTTGACACCAAAGTGTGCATTGTCCTCCCCATTTTGTGCACTGTGCCTCTTTCAGACCCGGGGGCGTTTCATCAACATTTGTCGTCTGACAAGCTGTCAGATCTGACATCTTTCCTTGACTTTGATTGGCTGAGAAGCATTGTTCCTATGGCAACTGTCGGATAAACAGACTTTGTCAGATAAAACATCCGACAAGTCCCTTCATGAAACACTCCGCAGATGACCTTCCTTTTTGCTTGGAAGTCACTGAATTTGGAAGGACAAACAGACACCCCGAAATGTGTGATGATCCTTCCTTTTCTTGTCACAAAATTTTCTAAGATGTGCATATTATAGTGGCCCTGAAGTACGCTCGACAACAGGTCATGTGTGACGTGAATTTCGTGGCCAACTTTGCGTCCCAGTCGCGAAATTCGCGACCCGTGACACGAACTCTGGGTCCCAGTCACGAAATTCGCGACCTGGGACGCGAAATTCATGCCCAGGATGCGAAATTCATGATCCGTGATGCGAAATTCATGATCTGGGATGCGAAATTCATGATCTGAGATGCGGAATTCATGACCTGTGACGCGAAATTCATGACCTGGGATGCGACATTCATGACCTGGGATGCGAAATTCAGGACCCGGGTTGCGAATTTCGCGACAGGGACGAAAAGTTGGTCGCGAAATTCACGTCGCATGTGATGTTGTCGAGCGTACTTCAGGGCCACCATAATTATGTGCATGTCCCCTCTTTGGAAAAATCCGGATTTCCCTCGGGTAACATTGTTACCCATAACTTTGGGATACCTACCGGTAGTTATCATTGTTATGGTTGTAAATTTACCGAGGATGTTGCATAATGTGAATGGTGTACTGCTTATCTGAATGTCAATATATTCTTTGAACAGGACACCACCCATTTGATCATAATGCTTTTGAAATCAATACTACAGGTTTACCCTTGTTTGTGGTGCTAATTGCGGCTGCCGTCAACATTGAAATCTACGATGGAGTTCTCGTCAACTGTACATTCAGGTAAACATGTAAAAATAAAAACAGCCCTCAAATGAGACTTGTAATTTCCTCAAATGATCTTGATCATCGTGATTCCACTCTGCTCCAAATCGAAATATTTGAGATTCTAGAATTTATGTATTTACGAGCCATCTCAGATTAAATGAGCTTAGGGTAAAACCTAGGAGCGGCTTACTTCGAACCATCGGGAAATACGTTTACGTCACGTCGTCACGTTGCAGGATCTTTTGTGAATAGGCCCTAAATCGTCAGGCCCACTTTACCCGACACCTTAAAACAAAGTGCAGAATAATCATATACGAATACTCCACTATCGAACCCGACACTTCGCAGATAAAAGGGGTGTATTTCACAAACGTATATACCGTATACCTTTCGGAATATTTGGGCCTATATAATTCACGAAATGTCGTGTAACGCGACGACGTGACGTGAATGTGTCGCGACGGTTTGAAGTAAGCCCGTAGAACTGTGCTTGGGGCCGATCGTTGTGATTTGTTTTAATCTAACAAGTGTAAATTGAGATATCATTCGGCCCTTCATGTCATGCATATTCTACCTCTATTCGATCAGGTCGATTCGCTGCAGTTAAATTCAATCTGAGACCACAGTTTTCTTGAATACAGACTATTAGCTTGCAGATTTTACAAATACGGTCCAATAATATGAGCTGTCGTCTGATGACATGTTTCCAGTCGTTGTCTTCGGCATTCTACCATATCTTCTCGCCTCAAGTGCTCATAAAATCTTGCCATTCAATCACTGAACAGTTATCAGTGCGCAACAAATTTAAGTTTGATGGATGAATAATGAATCTCTCAATTTATAATAATAATAATAATAATGATGATGATGATGATAATAATAATAATAATAATAATGATGATGATGATGATGATAATAATAGTAATAATAATAATAATAATAATGATAATGATAATAATGATAATAATGATGGTAATAATAATGTTCAGTTCTTTTATATCGCATAACACATAGCTTAGGATGTCCCTATGCACTTACATGACACAACAGACATACAAATTAAATTAAATTTGAAAGTAAGTGGATAGTGTTGGGCACTGAGTTCATGAGGAGAAAAAAAATATCATTCTACCTCAAGATTTTATGCCCTTTCTGTTTTTTTGCCTAACAGTTGTCGACTTAGCACCGTAGCATTCTACTGCCTTTTCTTGACTCCAATGCTCATCATCGTCATCTTCAACAGCGTCGTCTTTGCTCTCGTTCTACGGGTTATTAGAAAAATTTATAAAACAGGTAAGTTACAGCACTTGGTCTTGTTACATACATGCAGCGGCAACTGGGGAGAAGGTAAACCATTTTCGTGTTCGTTATTTTTTTTCAAGAATAAAAACGTTAAAGTGTTCAAGATTTTGTCACGAATATTAACTGATGCATGGCAAATTTATCGAGTTAAGAAGTCCTTAAACCATGGAGTTCTTCTACCACTGGTGCACAGAGATCAGGGGCCGGTGTTTGAAATTCGTGGTGACGGTAGCTGTACTCATGTCCTAATTACGCCAAGTAACAAAATATCCCTTTGTGTGTTCGAATTTAAGCTTTTAACCATTGCCAACGTGGGAACCGTCTGATCTGTGTACGATTTCTATGGGAATTTGAAAATTCAGTAGTCAACGGGTTAACGCACTTTCAAAAATTCGTAAGGATTGTTCCTCTCCTTTCTTCCAGATGGTAAGAAGACCCCATTGAATCAGTTAAAAGGTGCAGTCGCTCTCCTCGTCCTTCTTGGTATCTCGTGGATCTTCGGAGCGGCGGCAGCCGTCAACTTCCAAGTCGTTCCGTCAGGGTACGAACCCCAGGCAACTGCAAACACTTTTCAGGTCGGTTTAATTCCCCTCTCTCTTTCTCCTCCCTAGCTCTCTCTTCATCATTTTTCCTTCACCTTTTATGTTTCTGACGTGTCTGATTTGTTTATGTTTCTGTGGTGTAGATTAGAATTACATTTTCTATTGCCTTTGCCATGTTTCGTCGTTGTCGTTGTTTGCCTTTTAGTTTGTTTCTTTGATTTTTTTGCATATATTCTCCTTGAAACAAACAATTTCAACACCTTTGACACTTTTTGACATAACATTCAGTAATGTGTTAAGTGGTCTTCCAAAAAAGACATGATATTCCCGAATTTGAAGCCTCACATAGCTCAAAATTAATATCGTACTTTACTGTACACACTGTAGATTCAAAAGTGATCATTGTCTTTATAATTATGTTGATCGTGAGTGGTCTCATTTTGAACCTAAGTGACTTAATGCTCTTTTTGTCTTTCCCCCCACATCGACTCAGGCTCTTTTTGCGATCAGTGTCGCGTTCCAGGGCTTCTTCATTTTTATCTTCCACTGTGCAAGATACCCGGATGTAAGACAGCAATGGAAAAAGACACTCACTCCGAAGAGACTCAGGAGACAGAAGAGAAAGTCAAGTTGCATTCCAACCGTGTCTACCGGCACGGGGACCAACGACTTCGTTCAGGATACGCGGTTATAGCGGGAACCGTTAGCGGTTGGGGTTAATGCGACGCGGTAGCCCAGGAAAGTGACTCGAAAAAGTTCGTTGGATTGCTCTGATTGTAGCGATGTCAGAAGGGTGATTTGAGTTCCATCCTAAGTGTGTCTGTGACTACGGTTTTGGAAAACAAAGTCATCCAGAAGAAGTGGTTACAGCAGCCATGGCTGGCGGTTACGGCTAAAATGCTACCCGGTACCTATGAGAGCCGTCAGTTGTTACAGACAAATGCGACGTGGTAATACTGCCAACCTCAGTAAAACTAAAGGAATCGCCAAATAGTCTTATTTGGCTCCGATTTTTACAGCTTTCATGACAGGAAGTAAAAGAAGCTCCGCATTTCATCCTTGTTATCTTGCTGGGGAAAGACTTTCCTGGAATATGTCGCTATTTTTTGGCAGGAATAGTTAGCAGTTAGGGCTCACGTGCCGCGGTGACCAACTGTACGTCACCTAAGGTACTTGGGTGAAAAGGACTTAACACATTGTTTTGTAGCTCCAATTCTTTACAGTTGTCATTACTAATTGGAAATGGAGTTGGCTTCCTACCATGCCCACATTATGGATGAGATGCTGTTACAACTTGAACAGTCAGCTGTCACCGCTAATACGGCGCGGTAAGTGTCTGGTTAATTTCAGTGAGAATGGGGCGACCGTCACGAAGCAGTGCTGTTTGAATCCGATTCTACAGATATTACGACGGGAATGTTGTACTCCAATCTCGTTCAGTGGTTTAATGAATGGAGTTTGAGGAGACTCTGATATAGCAGAAACTTTAGTTAGGGACAATGCGAAGCGGCAACTAACCGCCGTTAGCAATATAGAATTATAGGACCTGATGACAACAGTGCTATATCTCCAATATGTGGCTCAAATATTTACAGGAAAGAAGGAATCCAATTTAATTGCATTTCAACCACGACCACCCAGTTCGGTGAACCATGTAATCCAGGATAAAACGTTACAGCCGTCAGAGTTAATGCGGCGCCGCGGTTCTAACTGCTTTACGACGGGGAAAGTCAAGGACCTGTATAGGCTCCGATTCTTTAACGATGTTGACAACAAAGTTAAATTCCATGGTTGTGTTGTACTCATTCAGTTAAAGCCTACGCTCAGTCTTATGTCATGTTTAAGGAAGGGGGAAAGCTCAGAGTAACGTCCAACTTCATAGACTAGGGACTGGTTGAAAATAATGTTAAAGACGCTAGGTCGTGGGCTAGGTCATGGACTTTCATGGGGAATGGATCATAATTTGCTGACACCAGACTTTGTGAAAAATACCTGTAATCGAGCTACATTTCTGGAGCACAGCAAAACAAGCTGTCCCACCACAAACATTCTTCGGCCTGCTTCGAGCATTCTCGGGCCAGGGAAAGTGAGATAATGACATTGCCATATGGGGAAAGGGTGAAGTATACAGAGCATTACATAAGGTCTGTTGGTCATAAAACTCACAGTGATGGACAACACCTGTTACTGGGTAAGCACCCATAATGTCAAATTCCTTATGAAAGCGCACGACCTAGCGTCTTTAATAGAATACGGATCTACCGATTCGGAGAATGATGTTACTGAAGGGACTCGACTTCGGTATGAATCGAGTAGTCCATGAATGTTGCGGGTGCCAAGTTGAATTGCAAAGAAAATGCAAATTTTGTATTTAGTTCTGTGTGGTAGGCTTATTATGACTTTTGGAGGCAAATTGATATTTTATCATGTTGAAATGAAATTAAGCTGATGAAGCCAGATTAGGCATTGTGTTCACTGCACGTCAAATAATAATTTCAATATTCATATTTTCTTCATGCAGGATGTACCCATATTCATTCCATCCCCTCCTCAAAAAATAATTCTTTGAAAAAAGAGAAGTAAAATAAAGCCCTCCTCCTTTACACAGAAGCGCATATGCCATTAGAAAGAGCAATATAGAGACAAATAAAAAAGGAATGGAGAAAACACTCTTTTTCCTATTTCATCAAGGGCAGTCCATCAATAATTTTGTTTGTTGTTGGTGATATTTATATAAAATCATTGATAAAATTTTATTTCGCTTATAGTTTGTTCTTTTGTAGCGAAAGTTTATGGTGACTGGCCAGTAATGCCTTCTATCGTGTGAAACTCCACACAGTGACTCCTCATATGAACAGCGCCCTCTTGAGTGCCATATTGATTTTTTTCTCTTTCACCACCGTCTTCACATGCACCCATACTCTTTTTGGGGGGTGAAAACAACACACAATTGGGAAAAGGACAGGTTTGTTTATCGACTATACATAAAAGCAAATAATAGTGTAAAATCAACATTAAGATGACAGGTCATTATCGCCTGCTTTGTTTCTATTTGTCATGACTTCAGAAAATTCACTAGTTTTCATTATACTTGTCGGATTGAAAGCTCAGTAAGAAAAATGACATTGTTTAAAATGTTACAGCAATGGGAATGTGGGGCGGTATGTATAAGAGACCACATATAGATAAACATAAACAAGGTGAAACAAAGACATCGATACATATATTTCTAAGATATGATACAGTAGTCGTATATGGTGAATATAACTATATAAAAAATAATGACGAACGCAAATTAACACATAAAATATAATGCGTTACTAATGTTTGCAATAACCCTATGTGCAGTGAATACATTTAAGTTTGTAAATGTCATAGTTTCATAGTGTGCTTTGTGTGCTATTTTGTAAATGTAAGGCACTTCAACTAAATAAATAAATGAGTGCATTTTTACTTTTCTCCATCGGATTGATTTGCATGAAAGCGGCTGACATGTGGGCTCACGTTCGAAGATTAGAAAAAATGTGAGATATGATTGGAAGCGCGTTGGAAGAGAGAAAGAGAAAGCCCGATAAGACAAGAGAAAGAAAAGATAAGAAAAGAGACAGAAGAGAAGAAGAAGAAAAAGAAGAAGAAGAAGAAGAAGAGGAAGAGAGAGAAGAGAGGAGGAACTCGAGAGAGCCTGATAAGAAAAGACAAATGAAAAAGAAAAGGGGCAGAAGAGGAGAAGAAGAAGGGAGAAGAGAGAGGAGGAAGGAATCATAAAAAAAATCTTTAGGAGCAAAAAGACGATTTTTAAAAATCAGAGAAAGAAAAAGATTAGTATTAAACTGTACTTGGGCCAGTTGTGCGGTATCAAAACAATTTGATTGTGATTTCCTTTGACATTTATTATTTTAGTAACTGAAAAGCGAGATGATATAAACTGAAAGGAAACCAACAACCTGAAGTCCAATAGTTTTTTAATCAAAGCTAAGACAAAATAAAACAAATCAGCGAAAATTTGAACGAAATCTTGCATGGAATAAGAACGTTATGGCTATTCCTAGATATAACATTTTTAACGCTACCATATAGCTACTGATGACATCATTTTGGTGACAACTCGGTATGTTTGTCAAGGAGTTTTAAGAGCTGGAGTCCCAACTGGCAACAAATTATTTCAAGCAGCTGTCCCTTTTGAAGGTTGCACAATAGAATCTACAGGTTTGCTGTTGCCTTTGATGTCTAGGTTCGATGCCGCCAACATCATGGGAAAGCTTGAGTAATGGTTTTTGTCACAAATGAAATATCGTTAATATTTTTACTTTTTACTTGAATTAACAGAGAGAAAATTGAACAGATGATAAAATATGAATACAAAAGCCTATCTGTGTCCAGAAATTTGCGTATGTCGCATGATAGCAGTTTTAATCTCTGAAAAAGAGTAAAATTTTACAATCCGAAAACCCGCAATTTGACACTTTTCCGTTTACTTCCTACAAACGAAAATAAAAAGTGAATTTGTTGAAGTACAGTTATTTATGATGTTATACGTCAGATTAGCGCCCACACATGCCCAGTCCAGTAAGTTTGATTCATATTTCAGGAAATTTTGCACCATTTTCTTTCGCTTGCCCCTTGTAAACGTAAGCACTGTGTACTGCTCATATTATCAGACGAGTGGTAGCAAAAAGTAATTATCATTACAAAAGCATAATTCCCTTTGAAAATGGCCCGTAAGTTTGCAGCTAGGCAGAAAACTTTTGTCTACGTATCTGCAAGGAAGATCGAGTTAAGCACATGCCTGCCATATTTTTTACTGGCGGCATCGAACGTCACTTCAAAGGGAATGAGTTAGATTTGACTCCAGCTCTTGAAACTCCTTGGTTTTGTAGACATAAAATATAATTGAAATAAACATTGTCATTTTGCTTATAAGATTTGCACATTTTCTTAGGCCATACTCAAAATATATAATGTAGGAGTGTTTTCTCCACAACATATTGGGATAAGAAGGACAATGAAAACATATGTTCTTCAAGATAATGAAGAATATTATGTGAAATTCTGTGTATATTGACAAAACAAATTGAGAGTTCATGGTGCATTACTAGTATATAACAGCAGTGTCAAATTCGCCTTTTTTTTTGTTGTTGCCAACTTTTGGTTTCGTATTAAACTTTATTATAATAATGGTAATAGACAGGCCTATGAAATTATTGTCCTATCAAGAATGCCATATTATTCTAGCTGATCGTAGCAAAAAAAAAATATGAATGATTAGTGATGGAACAGTGAGTAAGAATGGCATACAGTTTGGAAAGGGAATAAATTCACGGAAGGAGAATAAAAGTTACCCAAATTACCCCAAACATGCCGTCTATGCTATATGCGCATGCGCAGTTCAATCGACCGCCTCATCAATCTAGTGTGTACACAAACTACGTGGCTCAGTGGTACTTCATCGAAAATCGTACCTCTCTTTTCTGTGTTTTCTGATTGGATTCATTTAGAGGGAAAAAGGTATGCTATTCTTTCCTATTTAGTTGTTTTTGCAGTTATATCAGTGAGTTTTAAATGTTAACAAAGAAACCACAAATGTACTTTTCTTTGCGGCAGGACTCTGTTAAACCTAGCCGGAAATCGGATATTGTCCACCCCGGAGCTGTAGGGGGAATAATACGGCGAGCCTGTGTGTATCTACGTAGATCTATGACTAGACTATGTAGATCTAACTTTACATGTGAGCACTCATCCTGTGACTGTGTACACGGTCAGTGAATTGACCTCGTCCCGCAAAAGTGACAATTCTGTTACATAGCATGCTTTTCTGTTGGTTACTCGTCGACATACTGTCGACCTAGCACGAGTCTGATAAGCGTCAGTTTTCTTCTTAAAATTCACCATTTTCAGTTCATTCAATTCATCAGATATGAAGCAGAAAGGGGAAAATTGAAAGCCTTGCCTTGGGAACATTGCTGGTAAGTAAAATGAAGATTTTTCTTCTCTATTATAGAAGATCTAAGTCAATGTATTTCGCGTTCACGTCGGCAATCAGTTTCGCTATTCAAAACGCCGTTTTGACCTACGGGTGCATGTGAGCTTTGATTGAAGCCAGCTTCATTGTCATCGAAGTTTGGAACTGGCAATTGACAAGCTCGAATGTGCTCTTAAAATTTCGAATTAATGGTTATACTCTAGCTCTATATGACTACATTGCAAGGGGCTACTGTATCATTTTGATCCAGGTGACTGAGTTTGAATTTTTGATTAATTTTTTTGACTGAGTGAGAAGTCCTAGTCACAGAGTGTTGAATGAATGCACTTATAATATCGTCACCGGTTTCACGAAGTAGTATAAGTAGGATAATGTGGTGCATGCCGCTCCGTAATCTGTTAACACGCAAATATGTACAGTACATTAATCTGTCGCGTGCAATTAAAAGTGGCGCACAATAAGCCACAATGGGATAGTTTGTGAAACTGAAAAAATCCATGTGGCTCACATTTTTTTTATCCCGATGATGTCATCTATGATGTAAGGAGTCACAATCATATTCTAAAATATGCTGAAGTTGAAGATATCATTGTGGACATCTTAAATCCAAGTAAAACTCAAAATTGAAAATTTTGATAAGTTTGGTGAAAAGGGCTACTTTGTGAGACCGATGGCGATGTGTACAAGCTTATATTCTGAGATAAGCTTGTACTCCATTAGTAGTCATTCTGCCGGAAAAGCTTCAATAGCTTTTGTGTGTATTAACAGGAATTTTGGCTTGGTAGAAAATCATACATGAGAGGAAAATGATTATTTAAAATTTCATTTTCAACTCTGAATCCCCAAATTTGTAGCATACTAGTTGAAGAGTCCATGAATCAGATAATCTAGTAAATTTAAAGAAATCAAATCTTTCTTAGCCTTAGGGCAATTTTGTTGTCTGTTTTTGACTGCTGCAACGGTGAATGTTCGCTATAGTCCGATACACGTTTGGCCCTATGAGTGGAATGAATGATGCAATTCCTGATGCTGTGCGTGTGTAATTGGGTTTTTACAGATATGTATCTATCAGATATGATTATATCTGGCAGTGTCTGGGACCGACCTTAAACGTCATCATTTAAAATAAGCAGTGTATACTATAAAAATATTGTTTGTATGTCAGTGAATTTCAAGAGACAAAACCTTCATGAAGAAGTTTTGCAATACATACCATCATATACACATCGCTTGTGCTATGTGCTAGCGATAGCTGAAGCGGCACAGAGTATAAGTGCCTGAATAGGGAATTCAGACACGTGTGGCTGTATCCTCAGTCGATGCTGTGGATACAGTCTCACGCGTGTGGCTGTATACACTGCCTAAAATAAAAGGAATGACTTGGGGCACTTACATTCATGCAAGATTATCTTGGATAGCCTTGCATCCATCTACATGTAGGGGAAATTGTTGACAGTAGGAAAGTAGTGTTCTCTGTCAGAAAGAGGAGACAGAGGAGCAAGAGCAGAGAGAGAGAAAAAAAAAAGGTTAAAAGAATTGATCAAGATCTGAAGATGATTTAGATCCACTTGAAGGGATGGGATGGAAATGGGATACATGTATTTTACATGTGTATCATCCTAGGGTGTAAAAAGCAAATATTTTCCCAGAATTTGTTGATTACTGTAGTGATTTCTGTCCTCAACTAGGTATACAGAGGTTGGCAGCCACATGAATTTGCACAGCTCACCATGCCAATGTTCCCCTGCGTGGACTTCAGTTTAAACCTGGGACTTGGTCTGATTAGAGTTTTAGGTGAAGCAGAGCTGACTACAACTGCTGATTAGTACGCTAGACCAGCTCCTGCCCCGCTGCTGAATGATGAAAATTAATAGAAAATCAGAAAATTTACGAAACTATTTTTGGATAATTCTGTATGGTATTCCAAAGTCTGAACTATGTGTAAGTCTAGCTCTATGTTTCAAAACAAAACAAACAAACTAGATTATGCTAACATAATTTTAACAAGAAAATTAACAAGGAAAACCTTCACCTTTTCAAAATAACCAGAGTACAAACACACAGGTGGGCATTCACTAAAACTTTTTAATAGTACCCACTGTAAGCTCTGCGTCAGAGGCTGTTTCTTCAGCAAATGTATCAATCGAGTCAAGCTGCCAGTGTCCCTAGTCACTGTTCCCAGTAATAGAAACTTTGGTTTAGATATACCCCCACTTTCAGACATACCAACTTCTCGTATCGATATATGACGTATGGATAAAGGACGTTTTTTAGCATCCGAATGCTCTTATATTGATACGTTGTTTCAATACACGATGTATATCAAAACGATGGTTTGGGCATCGTTTCGTACGATTTTCCTATATCCATACGATGTAAATTCATGTCTGAATGGTCTCGTACGTCGTATAAGTAGGCGGGACTTATTTGCAACGCGCGCTTAGGGCCCAATCTCTACTCTACTATGAGTCCAGCACAGCGCGCGCAACAAACACGAAGTGCAAAGCCCGCGTGTAGTTCATACTGCGCAAGGGACTCGTACATATTCATGAGCTTCCCACGAAAGTTCGACTGAGCGCGAGGTACGTCTGAATGCTCCTATACGATTATCGGATAACAGGGCGTTGCGTCTGAAAGGTCTCATATCAATATGTCGTATATCCATAGGTCGTATGAATATACGATAAGTTGGTACGTCTGAAAGCGGGGATATATACATTGTGTAAGCTTTGGCTTGGCAAACAATTTTATGTTATCTGACATCCAGGCATACTGCATACATCATACATGTACCTAGTACTAGTTCCAAACCAATAATGTTCTGATGACGACCTGGAGATTCACAGTCCTATCCTGACTACCGCACTCCCATATATGCATATCCATGTACATGGCCTGCGTTTCATGAAACCGTCATAAGTCTAAGTTTATGGACATCCTATTGAAACATGTGTTAATTTTGATTTTGAGAGTTTTGTGTACAATATATCAGGCAAAAAAACCCTTTCAAGGTGTTGAATTCTGTCAGAAATAGAAAAAATTAAACAGATTAGCCTTAGGCCCTAACGTTCAATGAAAAAGTTAAGTTTTATGGTTGGGATCATTAGAGTTCCTGCAAGTCTCACATTGGCTGTTTCTTCATTTGATTTTGAGGTAATTATTGGCAACTCTCCTTTTGTACAAAACAGATTCACTGAAAATCTGTGATTTTGCATGTGTGTGTGTGTGTGTGTGTGTGTGTGTGTGTGTGTGTGTGTGGTTTGTCCATTTCAAATGTTACTATTGAAACAATATGAAAAATGCATTATTCATCATAAGGAAGAAAAGTTACAACCACAGTCATTTGCATGTACATGTAGATTCTGACTGTGTATGTACTCTTATTTCCTTTTTTATTTTCATAGTGTTTGCAACTTTAATTTTGTTGATGGTCAGTTTGCAGATATCCAGTGTCTCAATAGACATGCAGGAGCACTTGATGCCCAGGGCAAGAATATCAGGAAATGATAGAATCACACTGTTATCTTCCTACAGAAAGATGCTTCAGTAAGGCACCCTTATCTTGGATAGTGCTATCATTTTTCAGTCTTTTTGTGATTCGAAAGCAACACTAAGTACTTCTTTGCTTGGGTTACATGTGCTGGGAGATTGATACCATGTACTGCATAGGGATTATGTTACAGTTTTTTCTTCTGAACATTGTAAAGTTTCAAAAAAAGAAGTGTTTTTTGCTAACCAGATGTAAAGCTTCATTTATTCATTTATTTTCTTATGCTGGGGGGGGGGGGGGGGGGAGGGATGGTAAAAAAAAAAAAAAATTGTGCCTTATAATTATTCATACACTGTATGGTACGATGTACTGGCTCAACAAGATTAGTTGTGTATCTGGTATACTGCACTGACTGACAGGGGACTTTCAAGCATTACATGTGCATTCACTTGTCTTGAACAATACTGTACAAAATCATACATGTCAGGGAAAAAATTAATCATTTTTTTTCTGGGGCTACTTTTTGAGCTCACTCGCCCAAATTTTCTACATAGTACAGTTTACATTGGAGCCTATGATAATTTCAGGGGCTCCTTTATAGTTTTCTGGAGCTCTTTTGGGCATTTCGGGGGCGAATTCGCCCTGAGCCCTCGTATATTTTTTTCCCCGATACATGTACTGTACAAGCTGAAAGCCTGAAATATTACTTTGCCAGAATTGATTTCTTGTCTGCGGTAAATATGTGTGAGGGGTGGGACAAATTCATTCCAAATCACAATCCAAAGTGTTCAGAGATAACCCACAGTCAAACTTTGAAGTCTAAAGGCTTGTTCACATACATGTATGAAGTGGCTAATCCCACAGTAAACCCCCATTTTTTCTGTGCATAGATGAATAGTTATACTTTATTTTACTTTACTTTACTAATCCCACGATGATATAGGACACTGCCTGTTCATTTATTGTTGAACTTGCAATCACGAAAGACTACACAGTTTACCGTGCTGTGTGTGAACAGTGCAGAAAACTTTGGGGGTTTGTCGCTAGTTATTTGAATGAGCCTTAAAGACATTGGTTAACATTGTAATGATTTTAAAAAATCTCATTTTGTTACTTGAAAATGGGATAAACATTAGGGTTATAGCGTAAAAATACCAGTCTGAAAGTTTCAGAGTATAATATCCACGGGAAGTATTTTTAAATATTAGAATATGAACCAATGTTTGAAAAATATACGAGGGTCGGTTGCACAGACCAAACGTAAGGAGTGTGCATGCGCGCATGACTCAGCGGACCGCATTGTGTGTATTGACGTACCACGCGGCGGAAGGCAGGTAACGGTATTTTTTAATTCGTTCAAACGGTCCTCTTAGTTCATTGTCTCTCGAGATGAAAGCTAATAAAATCGCGGTTTGCGTCTAACTTACAGCTTTTCATTCAAAATTATGGTTGGTTTCAGAGTTTTTGAGTACAAATACAAGTACTCATACACATGTTTCATCTTAGTTTGAGAATTTTTTAAATCAGCTGCTCATAAAGTTAGCCAATGCCTTTAAGATTGTGTATTATGCCTACCGAATAAGGGACTTGACTGTATATGCCTTGAATAATTTGCTAAACTGGCATCGTCGATGATCAATCTCGTTTGGAATTTTCGAAATTTACTAACCCTAGATTCAACCTCTGTGGTTACAAAATTAATTAATGAACATGTAGTGTGAGCTCCTTTACTACCCTAAAACTCAGGCAAGCTCTTCTCTTCTTCTGTAGACTGAGTGAAGGATCATTTTGCTTGGCTTGAAAAAGTCAAGGACCGGTTAAGATGAAAACTTTCCTGGGGGGGGGGGGGGGGGGGCGTTTCATAAAGCTGTTCGTAAAGTTATGAATGACCTTACGAACGACTGGAATATGCCAAGCCAAATGGGATTCTCAATCATTATAAATTACATCAGTGAAAGGTAGAATATGAAGACGTATATTTACATTACTTTTGTTTACAAAGATTTTTATTGCGGGGTAAATTTTTTTGCCACAATTTAATTGAGATAATGGGAAAGGCAGTCAGACTTTCTTAATACACTGTATATCAGGGAAAACATTGGGCATCCCATTTAGCACTTCATATTCCAGTCGTTCGTAGAGTCATGCGTAACTTAAGGAACAGCTTTATGAAGCACCCCCTGCTCCATTTTAAAATGGGTATAAACTTAAACCAAGGAAATGTAACTAGCTAGTTTATGGTGGCCCTGAAGTACGCTCGACAACAGGTCATGTGCGACGTGAATTTCGCATCCCAGGTCCTGAACTTGGCATCCCAAGTCGTGAAATTCACGACCTGCGGTGCGAAATTCAGGACCCGTGGCGCGAACTTTGCATCCCAGTCCTGAATTTCGCACCGCGGGTTGTGAATTTCACGACTTGGGATGCAAAGTTTGCACCACGGGTCATGAATTTCATGACCTTGGATGCAAAGTTCAGGACCTGGGATGCGAAATTCACGTCGCACATGACCTGTTTTCGAGCATACTTCAGGGCCACCATACTAGTTACATTTCCCTGCTTAATACTATTTATGTATCGGATGTATGATCACCTTAAGTATAAACCAATGGATGTTTATTATTAGTCTCGTCTTTCTCTTACATTTTCCAGGATTTCTGTGATTCATGTGGTATGGCAGGCTACACATGTACATGTACATGTACTTCTTCCCTGCTAAATGAGAATCAGAGAGTTATCTTGTTTTGGAAATAAGCCATTCCTGAGCACTGTGACATTGACCCAGTTCCCATTACTCATAATACACCAATTCCTACATGTTAACTCTCAACACATGCTAAAGGTCAGTCAAGTCAGATTGTAGCATCTGATTGGGTATGGTAGCCTCCAAAAAAGTAGGAAAAGAAAAAAAATGAGTTGAGTGTAAAGGATAGATTTTAGGTCATGCCTATTCTTTCAAGCAACTTGCAAAGTCTCAACATTTACAGGCACCTGGGACACATGGGCGGCTACCCCCCCCCCCTTAATTTAGGTCCATTCCCCCCAAATTGAACAAATTTAACACAGGGCTCAATATATGCAGAGCCCAAAATTTAAATCCAAACCCCCTACCAAAACGTTGGTGTGGAGTCATGTGCCAGGAATCTTCTTAGGTACATGTAAGTTAAACAAGTTCAGCATTAAAAACCAGTTTAGATTGGGAATTTTGCAATGTAGTTTAGGTTACTGTTTGCAGATTGATGAAACTTGGATTGTTACACAGATCGTAACTGAAGGTTTTATGTCCCATCTTTGGGCTGCCAACACTCACACATTTCACCTGATTCTCAATGTCCCACGCTAATGATGATATTTCTCACACACAAATATTTAATAAACTATTTAATAATCATAAAAACAGATAAATTTGAATGAATTATATGATCATATCGAAATTTTAGGAAGCGCTGAAAAAGTTGTAGAAAGTTTCTACACCTTAAAAATGAGGAAAGTTTTGATCTCGCTGATTTCAACTCCTTGGTCATTAAGCTGTGCTGGCTAGCCTGACATAATGTGTGGACGGCAGGCCAACGCCGTAAGCCTAAGTGCCCAGCGCAGGCCTCAGCCTGGACCGCCAGAGCTGTGAAAGTACGGACGTATGTTGACGACCTGTTTCTTTCTTAGAAGTCGTGATAGATCACGATATATGCACGTGTTCATCGGTGATGGAGTCGAGGCCGGCAGTTCCGAGTCACGAGGCCGCTGGATAAAAAATTCTTCCATAGACTTTGTACACGTGACTCGGACCGAGGCCAAGGCCAAGGCTGGTAAAATGTGGCCTCGAGGCCGGCATCGACTCCATCCCTGATGTTCATACATTTTGAATCAGCCCTGCCCATGTGCAGACCAATCTCTTTTGCCATCATTGTGTATTGTTCATGTGCAGACAGTGCAGTACACTATATCGACATGTGCATGGTTTGTCCTGTGCAACTGGTGCTCAACACTAAGCCTTACTCAACACCCCTGTTTTAATTTTAAAGTAACATGACTGGTTGTCCAGTGCATTTCTGTACTGTTATTAATGAAGACAAGAGCTCTGTCTCTTTTGAGGTCTAAAGTTCTGTCTAGTACTACTACTTTAACACCTCTTGTACAAGGTGTGAATGGTTTCTTTGCATGGAATCATCTCTTGAAGTCATCTGATTCATCTGAATAAACTGAGGTGACAGGCTGTCACTTGGGACTCTCAGGTGCACACTTTGATGATATGATCCATGTACTTTACAGTACAAGACACATCGTCTATATGGAGCCAGAAGGGTCTTTTATGATTTTTATAGACTTAAAGGGTAAGTCCACCCTAGAAGTTTCACATTTTCAATAAAAGGAGATAAATTTGAACAGCATTTTAAAAACGAAATGAGCAAAATCGGTCAAAGAATAAGAAAATTACACTCATTTACATTTTCTAGTAAATTACTATCAGCTCTGCAAATTGGCAAAACTGATGACATCATATGCGAGCAGGTCTCCATTCATTTTGTACGTGAAATTTCACATTTTCTCAATTTTCTTGGAAATTGCACATTTTCTTACCCCATAGTCAAAGTATGTTATGTAAAAAGCAATTCTTCTGAACATACATTGATTATGGGGGTTAGAAAATGTGTAACCTCCAAGAAAATTGAGAAAATGTGAAATTTCATGTACAAAGTGAATGGAGACCTGCTCGCATATGATGTCATCAGTGTTGCCAATTTGCAGACCCGAGAGTATTTTACTAGAAAATGTAAATAAGTGTAATTTTCTTATTGTTTGACTGATTTTGCTCATTTCTTTTTTGAAATGCTGTTCAAATTTATCTCCTTTTATTGAAACGGTGAAACTTCTAGGGTGGACTTACCCTTTAATGCCCTTCTGGCTGCTAAGAAAGCATGTGTATGAAACAGCTACAGTACTGACATCTTTTAATAAGTCCCCTCAGCGGATGCAAATTTGTTTTATCTCAAATTTTTAATTGTCGTAGCAATCAGAAATAGCATTTATGCCAGTGGCTTGCACCCCGCATTTTTGACTTGCATGCTGGTCCATGGGCGCAATTTTGTGCAGTTCAAACCAATCACAAGTCCGCCTTCAAAATTTGTTATGACAAGTAAAAGAGCGAAGATAAGATAAAAAATAAAACAATTTCCAGAATAACTGCCTTACCAAAGGCAGGGCTTCATGCTAACTTTTTTTGGTAGGAGTCCTGGAGTAAAATTCCGGGCTCTGTATATATTGAGCCATGTTTTGATATTGTTCCCTTTTTGAGATCGGGACCTATATATCTTAGGGGCCCATGTGCCGTGGGCGCCCGTAGCTGTTGAGCCCTGCCAGTGGGCTCTTGGGTTTGAACTCAGTATGTGCATGTACTCCCAATTTAAAAGAACGCTGCTCTACCAGATCTGCACCACAGAGACGTAGACCTGCATTTATTGTGCAGGTCTGATTTCACCTTGTGGTTGCGTTGTACCTCATGTGAGCACACAGGTACCTGCATATATCTTTTAATCTCTCAATCATAGGGTATTTATTTACTGTTTTTTTTTTTTTTTTGCATGATGTCCTTTTCATTGCAGGGTTATTTTGTCCATTGTGCATGCAGATGGAACAAATTGGTATACTAACTTTTTTTGTGTGTGAAATGACAGGTTTTGTTAAGTTTCACAACTTTCATTCATGTTGGTTCATTTAATGGATATTTTGTTTATTAAGCAGGAGTAAATAATGAGAGTAAAAAGCTTCAATTTCAATTTTTGAAAAAATATCCCTTTTTTTTTTCTTTGATCCAGATCGTAAGCCGAAAAGCCACCCAGATCATCCCGCTACAGGAGAGGAACATGATCTTTTCATGACATCGAGCAAAACGACGACTGCGATTCCTTACTTCTGACGAAATAAGCCTCCCTGACGGGGCGTTTACAGAAAACTTCTTAAACATGTTGCCTAAAAGAAGACAATGTAAAATTATTATAGCCACATCTCTGTTTTGGATCTTTATCGACTTTGTTTTATTATTGTACTACACGGCACCTTGTGTAGGGCCAAAATGTCAGCAGACCGGTGATGAGAACGGATCGGGTCCCATTAAGAGGATTATCGACCGAGCCAATAAGTGGATGAATGAATTGCCGGAAGAGCGAAAACAAATCGGTGAGAAAGTGTATTTCCAAACTTTTGTGGACAGTTATATCAGTAATTATGGACCGTGATTTTAGTCTTTATTTTCCCAGGTTAGCCACATTGGTGTAAGTACATGTACTGCTCTCCTAGTTGGCTCAGGGGGTGTTTCATAAAGCTGTTTGTAAAGGAACGAATGACTTTACCAATGACGTGAATATGGCAAAGCTAAATGGAATTTTCACTCATAATAAATCATATCAGCTAAAAGTGAAATATGCAGATTTTGATTATCATTACTTTTCATTAAAAAGATTTTTATTGCAAAGTATATTTTTTGCCACAATTTAGTTGAGATTAATACATGTTAAACATCAGGAAAAACTTTTGACATCCCATTTGGCACTTGATATTCAAGTCGTTCGTAAGGTCATGCGTAACTTTACGAACAGCTTTATGAAACACCCCCCGGGAGTAATTATTGCCCCAGCATTGCCAGGTTCCGTTTTACACCTGGGTGGGGAGAGATGAAGGTTGGGAAAATACCTTGTCCAAGGATGTACTCACCAGGCAAGGACTGAACCGAGGATCTCTCTTGTGGGAGTCATAAGCCTTCACTCATTCACCACAGTGCTTCCACTTTCGTTCGTGGGTACACTACGTTTGTACATGCTACGATACATTAACCCAGAGAGATACATGTACAGTGTCTCCTTTATACCCCATCTCACTAGAAGGCAGTTCCGCTGCCATCCTAAAAAATCGACAAAGTGTGGTGGATCGTGGCTTGAGCCTTTCCAATCTTCTCAGTCGTATCATGAGCCTTTCCTCAAGCGCCAATGGTCGCCACCATCGCCCTTGTCGCCACCAAGTTTTGAACATGTTCAAAACTTCCGTAGTGAGAGCGCTGAGGTCGCCAAGAGCGCCACAATCGTCTTAAGAGCGTATTAAAAACGACATGCCTGGAGCTCTAATATGTCAGCAATGCCTAAAGCGAACTTTAAAGCGCACTGAAAGCGGCTCCTATCGCCCATGCTTTCAGACCCTTCCCCAAGACGATTTTTTCCTCTCTTATGTTTCTGCGCATCTCTAGTGAGATGGGGGCCTTAGGAGACGCTTTTGCAGTACGGGAGTCCATAATGCTGGGCATTACGCACTATTCATGAGCAGAAAGAGAAAAATTCACTGAAAAATTTTAGTCCATTTCCAATGCAGTATGGTGTTACGTTCTCGTATTAGAGCAATTTAATTGTAATTAATCATCAAACTCTTTAAATTGGCAACGCAGTGAATATCATATAATCACAATTTCTGTGTTCAAATTGGCAATTTCTGATTAAATTTCACAATTATAATTCATTTTGGTTCATGTTATATCCATTTTTTTTTTTTTAACTATTTAAGAGTGGAAAAAATAATAGATTGTTGCCAATTTGAGGATTGAAGATGATTAATTTAGACCTCAGGAAAGCTCTGTACTGCTATTGGTTAAAGGCTCATTCAGATATCCAGTGGGAAACTCCTGCACCAATCCCCTGCTGTTTTTTTTTAATTTAAAAAAAAAAAATAGTGTTCAGATATGGTGCAGTAAACCTTGTCACTTTTAATAAAGAGATGCTGTATGTGACTACATGTATGTGTCAAGTACAAATAAAAGAGAGTTTTGCCAAAAGTTGTGCAGGCACAGTTGTGACGTCATGTTTTTGCGCTAACTTTGTAAGAATTTGATTGGTCCACACCTTTGCTGCCAGGAGGCAAAAGGGATGCCTCTAGCCTCTGCGTTTTTAATTTTTTTTTTTTTTTGCTGCTTCATACACTGTATCCATTCATGTACACAAAAAATATGGGAGTTTACTGCTGGGATTTTCCTCTTCATATGTGGACAAACCTTCAGGAGGTGCAAGAATTTTTTTTCCCTTCAGGGTATAAATCCAACAATATTTGAGAAAGAAAAACCTGAAAGGAAAAAGCAGTGGTACTTTGTATCACAACTTTCAAAGGATGAATCACTGGAAGTTTTAGAGGGTCAATTAGTGTGTGTGAAGAATAAATGAAACCATCTGCAAAGCTTCATGTCCATTACTGCAGCTTTAGGTTTAAGTGGAAGGCTTTTTTTCCCCAGAAATCCTGAATTCACGCTATTCAGTTATTCTATGGGGCAACAGGAAATCAGTAGTTACAATGTACATGTATTCGTGCTTCCACAGAATGAGAAAGCCAGAAATAGTGGGGATATTGAAAAACTCAAATTCCTCGGCTATTACAGTGAAAACATGCAAGACAGGATACATTTATGTAGATCATGGAGCCATTTGACTTCCTTTGTCATGACAGATTCTGGAAAGAGGCATACTTTTGCCAAGAATTGTAGAATATCTGCTTTTTGGCCTACATGTACATGTATATGAATACGCACATACTCTGGGCATTGCATTTATGAATACATTGAGAATAGGAACAGCATGCCAGACTAGCTGTGGTAACTACTTGGTACTTAAGTGCAGTTTTCATGGGCACCAGAACATTTTGCAAAGGATGTGAATGTTGAAAAAATTGTATGCTTAGAAAATTTGCTACTCTTGGGAGGGGGTTCGGAAGCGTTTTTATTAGTTGTTCGAGGGATGGGGGAAACGTTTGCAAATATTTCAAACTTTTTTGAAATTCTGCCGAACTATTAAAAATGAACAATTGGCGATGCTTCGGAACCCCCGCGCATGTTCGGCTATCTTTTGGAGCATAAAATGCGAATTTTGGACTTTGCCATTTTTTCTACATATGCATCTTTCGCAAATTGTTCGCATACCCTGTGAAAACTGCACTTCATGTGTTACAGCAACCTGCAGCTGGAGATCCATGATGACATCAGTGTAGTCAGATACATGTACATGTATATGTAGTGGGTTTTATGGCCCACCCACATTGGGGCTTCCCCACCCCAGTGACCCCACAACCACCCCACCGACCTGATAAATTACAGAATAGATCAAGGATACCTGAAAAAATTGAAAAGCAACAGAGCTTACGTACATGTACCAACACAGCTTATTACCTTAGCTCTCTGGGTGTAGTGAGATTCAACATAGAGCCGTGCATTGAAGACAGTTATGATACAATGTACATATGTTGTCTAGCAACTCTTAGTCAGCTGGGTATGATTCTAATACAGTGTGTGGAAAATGTTGTGGCAAACAATTAGGTCATAATAATTAACAACAGCTGTGCACAAGAACATAACTTTTTTTAAAAGTCATAGTAGTGGAACTGAGGAAAAATATTGCACAATTTAGGTCATCATAGTAGCTGTGTACAAAATATACGTAGCTAACTTTGTGAAAGAAAAAAAATTGGTCTTTTAGGTCACAGCAGTATGGGTATTACAATAATAAGCACTACAGTGACACACATATTCACAGAGCCAGCATTATGTATAGGACAGAGACAATGATAATTACCTACATAGCGTGAACTTGAGGTTATGTAGAGGTCAGCATGTGCTGTGTACATGTACTTTGTTAGATTACGACATGTGACATTCCTCCATACAGTATATATTGGAAGTATTTTCCTTGGGGTTTCCTTCGAATTTTTCATACCCCGAACTGCCATCTCCTTACATGTATGTGAGAATTTGTATTTTGATAAAATTGATATATATCTGAAACCTACTATTATTACAGTCCATTTTGACTTGAAAGCTCCATGATTTGTTGGGGTTTAAAGTAGATACTGTGGATACTGTAGAAGGAGGCACCCCCGCCCCTCCCACGGTCCCACCCCTGACAAAATAAGATGAGTATTTGATTTGAACTCTAATAAAAAATCAAGAGCACAAGTGAACCAATTTTAAAAGTTAACCAAACCAGAAGCTGTATTTGAAGTAATTATGAAAGCTGCATTTGCATTGTATGTTGTTGGCACGTCCCTGGGGGAGGGGAGGGAGGGGAGGGAGGAGGGAGGGAGGGAGGGAGGGAGGGAGGGAGTGGGGGAGGGGCATACCAAGTGAATTATTCCTATGAAACCTTTACATTATTTTTTCTCAAGAACTGTATCAGCGGAATAAAAAAAGGGAAAAACAAACAAACGAAGGCAAATAGTACTTCAGACACATGCGCGGATTCCTTTTACGCATGACTTTTCTAAAGGCCTGTGCAAAAATCTTTTCCTTGAAACTGTTTTGGGTAGTGTCTCCTCCACCTGCCTCTTCCCTATCAAATCCGCAGTTGATCCTCGTTGAGAAGCTCCAACATTTTGGCTACCACTTTCACTGTCAAATTGATTCTGGATATGTTTGAGAGAAAGAGAATTACATGTTGGTGCCCTTGGCAATCGGGCAATCACTGATGTTCAGCCCTTCTTTGATAAAAGCAATATCGAGATATGAGGAAGGGGGGGGGGGGAGGGGCGAATGCCTCCGGTCTGGTAGAGTTTATCTACATTGTAGCTACAGAAATCTATAAAATCAATATTGCAGCTTAGCGCATGGGGAAGAGCTAGAAGGCTGATCCATACTGCAAGAGGCCATGATGAAATTGGAAGTAGAAGGATTTGTATACCAGTGGATAAAAGCACTCTTGAATATCAGGGATTTACTGATAACTTACTGTTACTTTACTCGTAAATGAAATAGATGTACATGTAACTGATGAAGAACTTTAATTTTTGTCACACTCGTCTCAAATCGATAAAATGTAAAACGGTATCATTACTTCTTTGAGGTGTATTTTTGTTTGTTGTTTAGTGACCTGGATAACAGAAAATAGTTTTAGCTTTTGAGAGCTCTACGATTTGTAGAAAACCACTGTGATTTCGCTGGCTAAGGAAAGTGTTTACATGTAATATGCAGTGTTTGTACATGTACCGTAAATAACAAGAAAAACGTGATGGTTTCTGTGAGGTTTCAAAGCAGTTTAATTAAACTAAAATGTCTATTTTTTTTCTCATTGCATGCATCTTCATGCAATATTAATGTGCTTCCTTTTGTATTGTCGAGCTATCAAAAATCAATGTCTTGAGCCTAATGGATGATGGGACAGGAGATGTGATGGCAATTTACGCAAGCACACACAGAGACAGGTTGCCATGGTAACATATTAATCATTCATTGAGCGTGCAGCTTCATCAAGTGGGGAACAATGAGAAAAGATACGAGTGATCCTCAGCGGAAAGACTGTACATGGCAACTATAAATTGAAGATATAGAATGAAAGTAATATTGAGAAGCATTTGGGAGAGCAAGGTCTGAATTCATGCAAATTTACTTTTAATTTACATGTACATTAATTTTGTACCATTTGTTCTATATATGAGTGTATCTGAACAATTGAAATCAATGATAATTGAAAGGTGTTCACAACTTCTATTAAAAGTCAAAGATAACCATGGATCACAAATTAGTAATATTTGAGACTCAGTCATACATACCCAGTTTATATTTGTACATACATGTACATTAGAGTATGTTTGTGACAATGAACATAAATATTTGTCTATTTTGATTCATTGAAGAAGTTTTCGGAGGAATCCTGACATTTGTTGCTTATAGAACACGGTATAATCCAGGGATTTGTCTTCAGAGCAAAGAAAATCATCTTGGCAGTGCCCTGGGTTACTGTTAGAACTAACCCAAGAAGTAAGAAATTCTTGCAAAGGAAGATGATTAAAGTCTTTGGAACTATTAAGATCTTGTGTTATGATGCCATTGGTCTCCAATTGAAGACAAGTTCCAATAATAAGACAAAGCAATACATGGTATTTTAATCTTAACTGTTGTTCATACTTGTAAATGGGGCTACATGTACTTCAAAGCATATAGAACCAATGCAGTACGCATTGTAACTGTCCCATTTCATGATTTTGTGTATGAGAAAATCGGTAGCTTGCTTTTGTTATCTAATTTTGCTGTATTTTTGAAAAAAAATTGTTTTTGAATTTTTTTATGAACTTTGGCAACATTTTACGGATAGATTTCTCCTTTGTTGTAACTTGCCCATGGCATTTTTGGAAAAAAAATGGCTTGCATTTCTGTAGGATTCTTCTGTATTTTGTCTGGTGTATGGAAATTTTATTTGTATAATTTCTTTTGTCACTTACATTGTAGCACCTCAGGGTAGTGACTCTGTTTAGTAGATGAAAATGCATATATTTGGCTGTAATTTGATTAATACATGTAATTATGTAGAAAAATTTGATTGTGAAAGAAAATTGTCCTGGGGTTCTGGACTCCGGTGTCTGTTGCTTGCTGTTTATGAAATTTTGACTTGATTTGTTTCCTTGTGGTTCAGTTTGTTTTCCACGTTATCCTCTTCAGGCTAGCTATCATTTGAAACATTGATTCTAATTGCATTTACTAATTTAGTATATGTCCATACTGCTTTGAGTGTTGTGCTACCTACATGTACATGTATCCAGGGTTCTCACTAGAAAAAAAATCCACACACGGTTCCCATTCTGCGCAAAGGGTGGAAGTTTCAGAAGTTTTACGGAATAACACCTAAAGTTAGGTGTGACGGCAGTATATGATATACCGTAATTAACGTTCTATAAACCGCACACGTGTATTAACCGCACCCCCAATTTTGGACCCCCTCTGGTGAAAAAAAAAAATACACACATAAACCCTTCTTCTCTCACTCTGAACAACATTTCGTATTTCCAAACAAAATGGAAAATCAGACATGAAATGAAAGGATTCAGTAAACTAAATACCAGTTTAAAAAAGAAAAGGAAGAGTAGTTCAATCCACATTCCGATTGTCCCGGCGACAGCTGCTCTTCTATCCAACTTTCCACCATCATATAGCCACCGAATCCCGTTATAGTTGGCGATCTATACACACTCAAACACACGCATCATGATACACCGATGATGCTCATCTCGCACGCACTGTACTTTTGCAATGCAGACGAGGCTGGCTTTAATCAGGTGACAAAGCTTTAGTCAGGTGACGAAGCTTTAGTCATGTGACATTTTGAAGGTCCCCGGATGCGTAAGTGGAACCTTGAATTCCCTTGCAAGACACACGCATCCAAGATGCAACGCTCGTAGCTGGCATTGCTTTTTGGCAATGCAGACGAGGCTGGCTTTAGTCAGATGACGTAATTTTAGTCATGTGACATTTTGAAGGTCCCCGGATGCGTAAGTGGAACCTTGAATTCCCTTGCAAGACACACGCATCCCAGATGCAACGCTCGTAGCTGGCATTGCTTTTTGGCAATGCAGACGAGGCTGGGCTTTTGTCAGATGACGTCATTTTAGTCATGTGACATTTTGAAGGTCCCCGGATGCGTAAGTGGAACCTTGAATTCCCTTGCAAGACACACGCATCCCAGATGCAACGCTCGTAGCTGGCATTGCTTTTTGGCAATGCAGACGAGGCTGGGCTTTTGTCAGATGACGTCATTTTAGTCATGTGACATTTTGAAGGTCCCCGGATGCGTAAGTGGAACGTT
Source organism: Echinometra lucunter (assembly GCA_029962745.1). Classification (NCBI taxonomy): domain Eukaryota; kingdom Metazoa; phylum Echinodermata; class Echinoidea; order Camarodonta; family Echinometridae; genus Echinometra; species Echinometra lucunter. Next base: position 8,572,753 of record CM057167.1, read on the forward strand.
GAATTCCCTTGCAAGACACACGCATCCCAGATGCAACGCTCGTAGCTGGCATTGCTTTTTGGCAATGCAGACGAGGCTGGGCTTTTGTCAGATGACGTCATTTTAGTCATGAGTCATTATGAAAGTCCCCGGATGCGCAAGGACATGTCAGAGCAAGTTGAATTCCCTTGCAAGACACACGCATCCCAGATGCAACGCTCGTAGCTGGCATTGCTTTTTGGCAATGCAGACGAGGCTGGCTTTTGTCAGATGACGTCATTTTAGTCATGAGACATTATGAAAGTCCCCGGATGCGCAAGGACATGTCAGAGCAAGTTGAATCCCCTTGCAAGACGCACGCATCCCAGACGCAAGGCTCGTCGATGGCATTGCACTTTCCCAATGCAGACGAGGCTGGGCTTTTGTCAGATGACGTCATTTTAGTCATGAGACATTTTGAAAGTCCGCGGCTGCGTAAGGGACATGTCCATGCAAGTTGAATTCCCTTGCAAGATACACGACGCACCATGCACACAACAGTCCACACTCGTGAGTGTCGGCACAGGAAATATCATGCTGCTAATTGCAACGTGAAATGAACTTTTCAAAACAAGAATTTCAGCCTGTAAACTTCTGTAAACTGTAAGTTCTTACTTGCCGAACGTTACCGGGACCTTATACCCGCTAAGTAACTTGTCTGTATGGATGACTGACTCTTGTTATTCCTGGCGAATTCTGGCCCAGACCTGTCATTGTGTATTAACCGCACCCCCGACTTTTCACTCTTCCCCGCGGGGAAAAAAGTGCGGTTTATACAACGTTAATTACGGTAGTAAAAGGATGAAAAATGCTTCTTGGTAAGCAGGAATTGTCTACTAATGGCATAAAAGTAAATATACATTGCCAAAAAGCAAAACAATCTGTGACATTTATCATTATTGTTATGAATATATACTCCAATATTATTTTTCCCCTTGTTGCCACGCATGGTGCAGCAATTTCACACATGGTTCTTCCTTGTCTGAAACCCTTTACGCATGGTATTGGAACCATGGGGGTTATGTACTGCTGAGAACCATGTGTACATGTACATGTATTTGTACTTGTACAAGAAAGCTAAAGAAAGAAACTGATGTGTGAACTACATGTACATGTACATGTACATAATGGACATACATGTATGGCCTGCATGTACATGTATAGTGGCTTACCCCATTTTATTGGAATGTTGGGTTTTTTTTTTCCATGGCATTAAATGTGTACTATACTTGTACAAACACTGTTCTGCGACGTGAGTCACTAAAAATAAAACTCTTTTCATTGGTTCGTTCTTAATACGTATTGGAGTGTTAAATACAGATGTACAGCGTATGTGACATGATTTGGAAGAGTACCGTTACCTCTTCCTCTTTGTTGTAATACCATTTTTGTAGACCCACTTTTTATGGTTGAATGAACATGGGACAAATAAATAGGATATTGATATTTGTAACTTCATTGTATGCCATGGCTATGAACATTGGAATATTTGCAGGTGGCTTTAACATGTACCTGGTCTCTTTTTTTCCCTTTTTTCCCACTGTTTATTCAACCAAGAAGAGATAGTGCACAAAAATCTGTATCAAAATAATTGGAAAGAGTTACTCTTCCAAACCATGTCATGTACATCTAGATTTTTTTTTCTAATTTGAAAACAAATTGGAACAATTTTTGAAATAGTGTTGCATATTTATTGACTCACTCTGTAGTCTGCACAATGCAGCGTTTGTGATGAAACGGTTCAAATTGGATTGTGTCATACTGTACATGAATCTCAGAAGAAAACCTTAATAGAAAGTTCTTCTTATCAGCAAGAAATTCACAAAAACAGTATTGAAAGCATCATAAGAACAATTAAAGGCAAAGTCCACCCTAGAGGTTATACACTATGTATGTACATGAAATTTCACATTTTCTTGAAAGTTACACATTTTCTCACCCCATAGTCAAAGTATGTTATGTAAAAAGCAATTCTCCTGAACATACATTGATTGTGGGGGTTAGAAAATGTGTAACTTTCAAGAAAATTGAGGAAATGTGAAATTTCATATACAAAGTGAATGGAGACCTGCTCGCATATGATGTCATCAGTGTTGCCAATTTGCAGAGCCGAGAGTAGTTTACTAGAAAATGTAAATGAGTGTAATTTTCTTATTCTTTGACCGATTTTGCTCATTTCTTTTTTAAAATGCTGTTCAGATTTATCTCCTTTTATTGAAACAGTGAAACTTCTAGGGTGGACTTACCCTTTAACTCTTTTAATAGATGTAGAATTAGGACATGTAAAGTCACATAATTTACTCTAGGTAATTGTCATGTACTAGTACCTTGTAAGCCTTCAGTTTTTTTCAGGATAATATTCAAAACGTGACCAGCATGCACGTGTGCGATGTACATGTTGATATTTTAAAAGTGATACCTTTGATGGATATCTCTAACTCTGTTCTTTTTCCACTTTTTTTTTTTCTTCCAAATTTTGATCTTGCAGACATACCAAAGCCTGTAAATTTAGATGGCCCCGGTGAGATGGGAAAACCTGTTATTATAGAGCCGGAGAAGAAAGCCGAGGCAGAGCGGTTATGGCACATCAACGAATTCAATTTGATGGCCAGCGATAGGATTGCTCTCAATAGATCGTTGCCTGATGTTAGGCCCAGAGGGTAAGAGTCTTACATTGCATGCACTCAAGAGAAATTTATATGAAAATGGTTTAGTGCACCCTGTATAGCAACAGAAACATATACTCAGCATGTGAAAGTGTGAGGCGAAGCAGTTATGGCACATCAAAGAATTCAATTTGTTGGCCAGCGATACACTGTAGGATAGCTCTCAATAGATCGTTGCCTGATGTTAGGCCCAGAGGGTAGGAGTCTTATGTTGCATGCACACAAGAGATATTTATATGAAAATTGTATTGTGCACCACTGCACTCTGGTATAGCAACAGGAACATATACAAGGCATATGAATGTGTGAGGTGGAACGGTTTATACATGTACATGTATGGCACATCAAAAAAATCGAGTGATGTTCGTTATTCCCGAAGGTTCGTCATTCTGAAGGTTCCTTAATCCGAAGGTTCGTTTTTTGGAAACACGCGTATGTTCGTTAGTCCGAAAATGAAAAAGGGTTTGTTAATCCGAACACTTGTGGCGGTATTCCCGAAGGTTCGGTAGTCCGAAAATGAAATAAGGTACGTTATTCCAAAGGTTTGTTAGTCCGAAAATAACTAATAAACTATCATTTTCGGACTAACGAACCTTCGGAATAACGAACCTTATTTTGTTAGTCCGAAAATAACTAATAAACTGTCATTTTCGGACTAACAAACCTTCGGAATAACGAACCTTATTTTGTTTTCGGATTAACGAACCTTCGGAATAACGAACCTTATTTCATTTTCGGACTAACGAACCTTCGGAATAACGAACCTTATTTTGTTAGTCCGAAAGTAACTAATAAACTATCATTTTCGGACTAACGAACCTTAGGAATAACAAACCTTATTTTGTTTTCGGATTAACGAACCTTCGGAATAACGAAACTTATTTCATTTTCGGACTAACGAACCTTCGGACTAACAATGATGTTTTGTTGTACCATATTCAGATTATAAGAAAGAAAATTATACAAAACCTGTAAAACCACAATAAGTCTTTTTCCATCTGATGTAGGATGTCAGAAGTTCAGAACCACAGATGATTGATTGCCTGAAGATTTGCCCTTGGACATGAGGTTTACAGGGTGTTCAGACGCAAAAAATTTATACCAAAACGGTATAGCTATACGATGTATTTATACGTCTGAACAATGGCTAACGAAACGATGGTCAGAGCATCGTTTCGAACTAGAACTCGATAATGAATCACCATTCTGTGTACGTCTGAACGTATGGCGACCATAGAATGGTATAACTGGGCGGGGCTTAACGTGAGCGCGCGCGAAAGGTGATCCTACCTCTCAATTCCGCTTCCGTTCCTTGACCTGCCAGCTGTTTACAATCTATGAATAGCTCTCGACTTGACTTGCTCGTCGAATGTCAAATTGCGCGCGCTCCATGGAGAGGAAGGCCAGGCATGGGCTAGTGTGACGTCATGACCATAACAACATGCGCAGTGGGAAACTGCGCATCTATACCACGTTTTTCAGAAGGGCCGAGATTATGCATCTGAACGGTCTGTCAGCTATACGATAATTATTTATACGTCATTTCTTTATCGAGTTTTGGTATAAACTGGTTTGTGTCTGAACATGGGGTTAGTGATTAGCTAGGCTGTATTCTTCTTTTTGAAGGGATATTTCATGTACATGTAAAGCACCCTTTGTTCTAGCAATATCAAGAGGCCTTTCAGTTTCAGTATTAAAGCAATTGATGTAGTTTGTAATTAGGACATCATCATAAATAATCATGCCTTAAAGCTGGTCTCTAGTTTTGGTAAAAAATATCTCAGAAAAGTATCTTTTACTATTCATTGCCAAATGAGATGAGAGATTGTATCATAAAACCTTTATGATGTATAGGATACTGAATAAAAAGTCATTTGTGTGGGTGTATTTTAATATCAAAATTTTACAATCAAAACTTTAGTTTTCAGACCCCTGAAAACATTGCAGCGTGACACTGTGCCCGCACACAGAGATAAAACCAATGGGAGTTCCATTTGCCCGCATGTACACACAGAATCGCTGTGTGTTTTATGCCGAGCTCGTCCGCGTGGAGGTGTCAGAGCCTACCGCTGAGTGTGGTCATTATATTGCGTTTCACTTACCGACTCAGACATTTACACTGAAATTCATCGGAATTCATGGAAGGAATGTCACAAAACTTCATACATACATGTATGTCTCTTTATGCATGATGGACAATATGAGACTTTCCTCGCTTTCAGACGAGAGAGTTCTCGTATCGATATATGACGTATGGATATAGGACGTTTTTTAGCGTCTGAATGCTCTTATATTGATACGTCGTTTCAATATACGACATATATCGAAACGATGGTTTGGGCATCGTTTCGTACGATTATCCTATATCCATACGATGTAAATTCTCGTCTGAATGCTCTCATATCCGTACGTCGTATAAGTAGGCGGGACTTATTTGCAACGCGCGCTTAGGGCCCAACCTCTACTCTACTATGAGTCCAGCACAACGCGCGCAACAAACACGAAGTGCAAAGCCCGCGTGAAGTTCATACTGCGCAAGGGACTCATACATATTCATGAGCTTCCCACGAAAGTTCGACTGAGCGCGAGGTACGTCTGAATGCTCCTATACGATTATCGGATAACAGGGCATTGCGTCTGAAAGGTCTCATATCGATACGTCGTATATCCATACGTCGTATGAACATACGATAAGTTGGTACGTCTGAAAGCGGGGTATATTTGATCAGTTTAATGCCAATTCTCTTTTTGCTACCAAAACTAGAGGAGAATGCAACCCATACATCAGTGTGCTTCTAGTGAATGAAGAAGAACAAGAAGAATAAACAGTGAAAGTATGAGGAAAATCGGACAATCTGTTCAAGAGTTATGAACTTTGAAAGCTTTGAAAGTAAATCCCTATTATAGGGATTCTTGAATTGGCAACTTTGCCAGCATTTTGTACACAGAATTTTACATTTTCTTTATTTTCAAGAAAAATAAAATTCTCTTGATTTATTGTTTGCGTATGACATGGCTATATCAATTCTGCAAGCATTTGGGGAAGAAGTATGTTGATTCCTGACTTGAAATTTCATATAAATCAATTTTTTCTAAAAATTATGTACAAAATGAAGTGAGAGTTGTCCATGATGATATCACAGATGCTGGCTAAGTTGCCAACTCAAGGATCCCCATAATAGGGATTTACTGAAACTTTCAAAATTCATAATTCTTGAACAGATTGTCTGATTTTACTCAAACTTTCACTGTTTACTCTTCTTGGTCATCTTTATTCACTAAGAGCACATTGATGCCTGGATTGCATTCTCCTTTAACCCATTCGTGACAGAGGTCCACATTTTGTGGTTTGGCCTAATATCTTTTGATGCAAAGCCCTAAAAATCATACCAAATACATGAGCAGAAAGAGCAAAAAATTCTAAACAAACTGCACACATTTTGGTTGCGTCAATATTCGTTGTTTGATGTTGAAATTTTTTAAAGGAAAATAAGCATTAAAATCCTGAAATTGACAATGTGATAGAAGGTTTAAAATCACCGTTTTCCCCTGTAAATTGGCAACTTTTTGACTTCTCATCATAATTTCTGTCAATTTATATTCATTTCATATACATGACGTTTTATAAGAAAAATGTAGCAATAAAATAAGAATGTTGGTGTTGCCAATTTGAAGAATAAAAGCTGATCAAATTAGGCTTTAAATAATTCCTGTCACGAATGGGTTAAGGTGGGATGCACATGAGGTTGTACATGTATGAGGCTAACATATCAGTTGGCTTTCTTCCCGTCGGTCTGTAGACTCCGATGCATCTTGAATTGCAGGAAAAATCAATAGACCTTTTCATGTATTGATCATTAAGTACCAAATTTCACATGTATACAACAAACAAGAAATACAGCATATACAGTACATACATGCAGTTTTTTGGTCAAAGGAACTAACAAAATAGCATAATGCTATCAAGGTTACTCCCTTAAAACAATGATTATATTCAAACATATTTATTATTTTATTTAAACTGATAATAACAGAAACATTTACAGAAAAGGAACTATTAACAATTTGTATCAATAATTATCTGGCAAACGAGAAATTTGAATGATAGAGGATTTTTTATGTGTACATGTAGAAACAAGCTAATAACAGTGAAACATTCTTATTGTTAGTAATGAAAATAAGAGATGATTACATAACTCAAACACATACATGTACATGTACATACTTTATCGTATCATTGATGCGTGTTGGCTGTAATTGGGATGAGAGTTTGAAGCATTCGGTGTGGAATGATAAAATGATCATTCTACATGTACGTACACCAGAGATTGGAAATGGATGTTCTGTGCATGAGACTCTTGGTTTTTCACCCTTTGGTATTCTCTAGACGCATGTATTACAGCAAAAATCAGTAAACATTTTAATAACGATATTAGTGATGTCTCTTGCCTAAAAATTAAGATGATGAGAAAATATTTGCATCCTTGTACATTGTAGAACTATAGAAAGATGGAATCTCTCAAGAAGGTGGACAATTGAGACTGGGCAATTCTGGAAGGCAGTTTGCACTATGCTGCCGTAATTCCTGCAAAATAGATTCACTACATACATGTAGGTGTTTTAGTTCCAGCATAGTTAACATATGTGAGATCCTCGATCTACACTGTATTTTGGCTTCAATTTTAGCCATTTTTGTGTAATTTCTTCCTGAAAATATGTATGATGTAATAGCAATAGGTAACTCAAGTCATACTGCACATGTTTTGCCCGAGAGCTTTGCAAGATAAACATCTATTTTACTGGATCAAGCCAAGAAGAAAATATCATTTCTACCAACAACGTACCCATTCAATACACTTCCATCAAGCGACTTTATGCCTCATTCACATTTATTGAGATAAAGAGCAGAAGAAAAATTAAGAATATCAAATGCCCTTTACATTTCTACATCCCAGAGATAAACGAGTATACAAAGGACCCTTTCAGCTGTTATTCGACCCCTCTAGCTGTGAAAAAAACAAATATACGTATACAAGTATTAAGCCTTTACTTGTCTTCAAGTGTTTGCGAATCCTGCATACATGTGTGAAAGCTTCTTGATCTTTGGTCGTTAGGTGTGCTTTATGTCACAGAGGCACATCTATTTCAACACTAATATGTGACTCCATCATTCCCGGTCTCTGGGATGCTGGGTCGAGTGCGCAAATTACGCGACCCAGATACACAAACTCTTCCAAACGACTTCATTTAATGCCCCTTCGTTTCTCTCATTAGGGTCACGCCGCTGCAGGGAAGAGTTTGCTTTGACGACACTGGGGCGCAACATTCTCCGTCTTTCATTTGAGAATTCATATGCAGTATGCTTAAATCTTAATTGGCTTTGCTTGTAGTCCCATGGACTTCATGGCCTGTATTCACAAATGAGGTTTAAACCATCCGTAATATTTAAACCTAAAGCGTACTAAAATAAGCATAAATAAGCGCATAATTGCCCATGCGAGTACTTCCAGAAAACACATAAAAAGGACGGGATTCTCTGTGCACATATGCTTAAAAACAACAGGGGATGAGGTTTAGACCACTCCATGGTTTGAACTTCTATTGTGATTTCAGGCGTATGACTGTATGGAGATAATTCTATAGTTAGTTATTGTATCAGAAAAATATTGATTATAAACTAATAAAAAACAGGTTGGAAATCGCAAGAAAATTAATGTGCTTGAATGATTCATTGGGTGATTCAAACTTAGGGTTTCTTTTGATATGTTTATAATTTCATTTGCATCCTGTAATCCTGTTTATTGTTTAAACAACTGGTTTTTTTTATATATTATCAAGAGGTGCTTGCTCAACCATTTTCTTTAATTAGCAACCTGATAAATCTACATTTCTTTGTTTTTCCCTGTTATTTCCAGTTGTGCCAACAAAGTTTATCCCAAGAATCTTCCAACCACAAGTGTAATTTTGGTATACCACAACGAAGCGCGGAGCACCCTCCTGCGTAATGTTCACAGTATCATCAACAGGTCGCCTCACGACCTTCTTGCAGAGATCATCCTCGTGGATGATGCCAGCGATCAAGGTAGGCCTCTCCTGATGATAGTGATGATGATGGGTGATGATGATGATGATGATGATTGATGGATAATGGTGATGATGTCAGTGACTGATGATGATGATGATTATGATGATGGTGATGATGATGGGTGATATGATGGTGGTGGTGGTGATCATGGTGATCATGGCAGTGGTGGAGATGACGATGATGATCATGATGATGACATTGACATGACAGGTTATGATAGTGGTGTTGATGATAAAGATAGAACAAAAATCACTGAAAATTAGACTCTATTTCCATTGCAGTTCACTGACTGTGCGGTGATTGCACTGCTGTTGTGATGATGTAACAATACCAGCCAGGGTGCACAGATGAGATGCGCAGAAACATAACTAAGGAAAAATTATCTTGGGAATTGGCCCGAAAGCACGGGCGATAGGAGCCACTTTCAATGCTCGTGAAGTATGCCTTTAAAGGGGATAGCAAGTGAGAAATCATGGGGAAAGGCAGGGTGATCTCGGATAAAAGAGGGGGAATGCAGTCGGCCGCTCGAGTTTCAAGAAAAGGGATAATCCATTCTAAACAACTGTGATTTATTGCCGTACGTGTTTCAAATTTCGCGCAGTGAAAATGCTAATACAGCTAGTCATATGGAAAAACAATTACATGGCCAGCTCCCTGGGAGAGTCTAAGGGGTGTTACGTAATCCGCGGCGACGACGTGGCAAAGGGAAAGGCAATGGAGTTTAATGGCTAGACTAACAAACCAGAAGTAAACTATATTTTGTATTTTGAAATGTTGGTGCATTATACAAGAGTGAACACGATGAGACCCGTTAAGAGTCTAAACACTTAGAGTTGTTGAGAAATGTGAGAACCCGAAGTGTATGACTAGGTTGAGATCGGTAAACTTCGTGCTGTCCCAACTTTTATCCATTAGTCCGACGGGCTTGCATAACAGACGGATTATAGTGTACAAGTAAACAAGCCTTTTGCAAATTCGTTTTCCCCATGATTTCCCATTTGCTGGCCCCTTTAATAGGCGTTGTTGATACGTTAGAGCTATGGGTGTGTTGTTTTTAATACGCTCTTAAGACGATTGTGCTACTCTTGGCAACCTCGGCGCTCTTGCTATGGAAGTTTTGAACATGTTTAAAACTTGGTAGTGACATGGGCGATGGTGGCAATCATTGACGCTTCAGACAGGCTCGAAGTATGATTGAGAAGACTGAAAAGGCTCAAGCCACGATCCACCACGCTTTGTCGATTTTATGAGGATCGCAGCGGAATCGCATTCTAGTGAGATGGAGTTATTAAAACTCTATTTTGACAATGCAGTGACATAACCACTGTTTCCTTGTGCAGATTTGCAATTTTTGAATTAAATTGAATTTTACAGTTATGATTTATTGTGGTTCTTATCATCATTTTCATCTTTTTCAATCTACATGTATATAAGAGTGGAAAATGAAAATAATTGTCAGCTTGAGGAGAGAAAGCTGATTAATTTGACATTAAGAAAACTGTATATAAACTGTATGTAAACCCAAACACTTTATATGAAGCAGTTTACCCCGTAGCAGTATAGAGCTTTCTTGAGGTCTGAATGAATCATCTTCAATCCCCAAATTGGCAAGGACTAATTATTTTTTTTTCCACTCTTACATATTTTGAAAAAAAAAAATGGATATGACATGAACCAAAATGAATCATAATTGTAAAATTTACTCCGCAATTGCCAATGTGAACACAGAAAGAGTGATTATGTAATATTCAGTGCATTTGCCAGCCAATTTAAAGAGTTTAATGATTAAGTATATAAATTGCTCTAATTCGAGAACGCCACACCATACTGCGTTGGGAATGAACTCAAAATTTGCAGTGAATTTTTCTCTCTCGTCTCATGTATAATATGTATTGCCCAGCATTCTGGACCAACAGATACTGCAAAAGCGTCACCTAAAGGAGACACTATACACCTCTATGGGTTACTGCTTCATATGTGTGAACAAACCATTATTAGAACAATTTGCGGTTGATGGAAATGAAAATTTCAAAGACTGTCAGGATGGTGGCTTTCCAATTAGCCTTGCATGATGATAGTTTGTGAATATTTTAGAAGATGGATCAGTACGTGAAGATGGTTCGAAAAGTTTCCTTCCCTGTTCTCACTTCTCACGTCTTTAGCTTTTTCAATGTACACATTCTCTCTTTATCTCTCTCTCTCTATCTCAGCTCATCTCATACACATTAAAGAAGACAGATCAGTATGTGAAGATGGTTTGAAAAATATGCTTAAATCTCTTCTCACTTCTCTCTTTCTTTTGGACCACATACCCATTCTCCCCCTCCCTCTCTCTTTCCCTCCCTGTCCCTCTCTCCCTAAATCTCTGTATCTCTATCGCTCTCTCCCTCTCTCTCTGTTTTTTACATACAATACATTGAATCTGCTCGGGGCCATACACATGTATCGCTGAATCTATTTTCACTGTAAAAGGACATTACACAATCATTAGCATAAACATGTATGTATCGTCTGTGGAAAGCTGAAGAGTATGATATGGCATCATTTTGCACATACAGCTACATGTACCACGCTTCAAGACTGTAGCTCTCTATATACTTGTAGGTAACAAAAATTAAGAGAACTTACAATTAGATGTGCATTGTGACTCCCTGAACAGGGACTGAATTGAAAATGTTAAAAACATGTATGAGCATAATTACAATAATACATAACAACCTGGATGACTTTGATTTTATATGAAAAAGTTAAATACTATGGGCTAAATCCACAGTCCTTGATTAAAAAGAGAAGAAGATCAAATACATTGTTTGGTTTCCTCTGCTCATGTTTGCTTTAGAAGGTTCAGAAATTGATTTATTGAGGCGATTGTGCATATGACACCAGTGTGCAGCAGCTTGGCCACGTGTTCGTTCACAGATGGTGCAATTAGTTGCCAAATTAGATATCCTGCTTGTTGAAGTCTTATTTCATATTTGTGATAGACCTGTTTGCTACATGTATATTTCAATTTATTCACATTTCTCTCCAGAGCCCCTAGTTACCAATCATTTAATTCACCTTTATGCAAAATGGCATCTCTTAAGATGGTTTTCACATTCACATCAGTTGTTGCCATGTTTGGCAAGCCTCTGACAAGCTTTTGATTTTTAAAGAGAAACTTGTGTTCAATAATTGTGCATAAATTGGTTCAGGTACATGATCTACAAAATGTAGCAATGCCAAAAATGTAAAGCAACAAGAAACCTGCACCTTCTGTTCTTTCTCTGTAGTCTGTACATGATCTGGGTGAGACATCTTGCTTCTTTTCATTGATATCCATACATATCTGTAAATTTTGATAATAGCATCTTCAATTTGACAAAGCTTTTTTTTTTTTATATTCTGGCTATAGAATTTCAATATGTTGCCATAAAGATTTAAAGGCTAAGAATGAGGCACTGTTGTCAGTGACTAAGATTCTTCAATAAACGTTATACCACGCTCATCTATTATTTAGATCAATTTACCTTCTTGTGTCATTAATTGATATCACTATCAGAAACATTGTTTAGATGGAACCCAACCTTTTTGTGTACAGTTTCCATAGATATTTGCATTTGCATTTATAGCTGTTTTAAATTACTCTCTAAAATTTTAATTGATCAATGGACCTTTCATGAGCATTTGATAGTAGACTCTATGAGTGAGCTGGTATTTTTTGCTGTTGTTAATTGCGGAAAGGATGAGTTTATATTATGATAAACTCACATATAGCAAAAGGAAGTGCATCTGACTTCACTTCCATTTGCCATTTGATAAATTTAAGTGAAATATTGTTTTAAATATTGGTACACATTCTCAGATTTTTCTGAAGAGTTTATGGGTTATGATTGAATGAAATCAAAGCATTATGAGCATTTGAATTCATGCAAAGATTATTCTATCAATTTTCACTTTTAAGAGCTGAATTTGTTTTGAAATTAGAATTTAATATGAATAATACTGCATGAACCAGAGCTGTACAGCTAGTGCAGCTCAGCTTGCTTTAATAGTGGCCACCACACGTATTGTACATAAAGCAGCATTTAAGTGAACCATTTTGTTGTGCGTTATCTATCAGCAGAGCGAGCTATTCTAACTAACAGTTGAATTAAATTTTGAATCTTCTGATCTATTTTTCGTGACACAAAAAATTAACTTTTGAAGTTAATAATTAGAAAATACTGATCAACACCCATCGTCCAGCTTAATCATTTGATTTGAAGTGATTATCTTTAATATACTATAATATACTACTAGATTCTTCTAATGTAAGATTTTAGGCAGCCAAAGGTTGAGACCAGCTTCGAATTTGATGTTTTAATTTCATGCCATATAATCCATTAAACTGGATAAAATACACCTTTGTTTCTTCCAAAAATAGATTTTTTTTTTTTGAGGAGATTGCAGTGGATTTCCCAGAAGAAAGGTCACATATATGAAGCTGAATCGTAGAAGTCTCTCACATCAATGCATAAATGAATTTGATGGTCAGAAAATTTCTTTGGATTTATGTCCTGGCAAGCTCCAAGTCAGAGCCACCGCAGACTTGTTTTAACATTAAAAGTGACTTGCCTGTAGTCAAGCAGGTAGCATACATGTACATACATTTACTGTTTTTCAGAACACTTTAATGAGCAGAGCTACTCACTCGCTATCGGAATGAGGCCAACATTAATGTTGTGGAGCCTTCTGGGTGGGGAGGCTGTCTGGGGCTTAACGTTTTAATCTTTGAGACAGCGCCAGCGCATGCCAGTGTTACAAGATCTCTCAGCTCTTGCTACTTCCTCCGTAGCTTTCCTAGTTCCCCCCAATGTTCTGTCATTCAGCAGACATGGCATGATTACACATTTGTCTGATTTCTTTCAATCCCTCGGCATCTTGGGCTATTTTTATCTGCTGCTTAAAGTGATTAAACGATGGTAACAAAATTTTTGATGTATGATCGAGAATAGAATTCTAAGAAGAATAACATTGAAAATTTGATGATTTTCAATCAAAATCAATGCATTTTGGATAATTTTCTAATAAAAAGTCAAGAGTTGACCAAAAAATTTGAGTATGAGGTATGACGTAAAACTGGGTACCCAGCTTCGCGCATTGCAGTCGTGCTGCGCACTAGACTGTACGATATGTTATATGTTTTATGCCTTGCGCGCATTTTGCTAGAAGTGCGCGACAAGGTACCCACTTTGATGTCATTTTGACATAAAAGTGGGTACCCAGTTGAAACTGGGTCACAGCTGAGGGGTCAAAAATATCCTGAAATCTTACCACATTTGGGGGTTTCCTTGGTAACACGACTTTTTAAAAAACTTTAGGCAGATGATTTTCTGGAGATGAAGTCATGCTGTTTTAAATGAACTAACATTGTTTCAGCATTGAGTATCCCCTTTAAAGGTAGGGGATCCCCTTTGCAGCCCCCCAAATCAACTTACCTTTATAGCTTGTTGTATTCTAGAGGTAGATGATTAAGATCTTCCCTCAAAATAACACGACTCTAAACTTCTTGTTAAATGGGGAAAAAAATTACAAATAAAATTGTATTTAATTGATGATGTGCCTACATAGAAATTATGTGAAGGGACACTGTTTCCAATTCAGCGATGGACATGTCTAGGAAATCGGAAATATCCCAGGGAATATACATGCAGCGTTATGCGCAACACACACCACAAGCACAGTACAAATTATGTACACGTGTATACACACACTGATCCAGACAAATTTCCCGGAACAGACACTCGTCTATTCGAAGTATGAATTCAAACTGTTCTAACAGTTCAGAGGGATTGGGGATAGTTTTCATTTCTTACAAAAAAGTTGCAAAGCCTATAACTATGATGTTTCATATACACAACCCTCGTAAGTTTCATGAGGTTTCCAAAAATTTGCAAATGGGGTCCCCTTACCTTTAAATGTATTATAGTTTTAGATGTCATCATAAACTGTCTATTTATTGTTCATTCCAAACACATGATAATGATAATAATAAAATTCTATTCTTGTATAGTGCATATCACATTATTATCATCTAACGTCTCTATGGGCTTCCAAAGGACTTTGGATATTATTACCCTGGCTTTAGCCTGGTGGCCCTTACAGCGCACAAGCATTCCAAGGAATTAATTCCTGCCTGGTAACATTTACCTCACCTGGGTTGAGTGTGACAAAATGTAGATTAATGTCTTGCCAAAGGACATCAGTGCTGCTGCCGGGATGAAGAAAATGAATAGAAATTCCGGGAAGTGGTGTGATACTCATTCTAGTAATAAAGAGAAGCTAGCGTTGTGGAAGGAGGTGAACAACAATTTCTAAGTATCTCAGTCGTGATGTCAGTTTGGAAGAAAATATTTAGTAATACAGAACTGTTGTACACCCATTTATGTTTGTTGTGGATGAACTTTTCAGCAAGATAGCCCTACATGTAGGTGATTCTTTATGATTGTGAAGATCTAAAAAACTCAGGTGTATACTCATAGGGGAACATTAGTATGGTGTGCTGTGCAAATTTATGTGGATGCCGCCCTCTATAGTTGAGCATAGAAAATGCTACAATAATCAACAAATTCTTGGAAAGTATTTCCTTGTTACACCCTAGGATGATGAAAGATCATATTTCCACCCCATTCCTTCAGTTGGATCTAAATTATCTTGATTATGTGAATTAAAAAAAAAATCTTTGATCACAGCTGTTGCTCCTCTGTCCAACTAATGTGACAGAGAACATTACTTCTCTGTTGTCAGCAATTTCCACTGTATAGGCCTACATAGGTGCAAGGTTATCTGATGATAACCTGGCACTGGTGTAAGTGGGTATACACTAGTTTTCATTTTCTATTCTCAATTACCCTTTCCCTATTGTTTTGAAACAGTGTATCTGTCACATTGTATCACATTACCAGAACTCCAGTTTATAGTCTGAGCTTTAAAGGTAGGAGATCCCTTTTGCAAAATCTTCGAAAATCCATACAACTTGGCAGGAGTTTAGGATGTGCCCTTCTGATACTGTTTATTTAATCTTACGGTCATACAAAAAATGAAAATCTGGCTACCATCCTTGAATAAGCAAGTCGGATCAGCTCACCGGCAGAAGCGAAGCCAGCTATAGCTAGCTAGCTCAGCCACGCGCAGCTCGCGGCCACCACACGTACTGCATAATAGCAGCGCTGTACTGTATGTAACGTGAATCCTTTCGTTGTGTGCTATCTCGAAAAAAAAAATCCGCTACAATTTCGGTCCAAAATAAGTACAGAGTTATCAAAAATGTTAATTATTCAGTTAATTAGCCATGTACAATCCATTTATCTTCAACAGAAGTTTTTAATAATCATTCTCTTATAACTGAACACATATTCACACATCTTAATATTTTAGAGCTGCAAATGGGATCTCCTACCTTTAAAACCATGAAAGACAGGGGAACAAACAAAGAGAAAACACAACCTTAACCTGCACTGTACAGAATAAAAAGACTGCATGTAAAGTATGCACCTTTAATCACTATTAGACATAAATATCGATGATGATTGAAGAGCAACATTGTCCCATACATTCATATTCGTGTTGGTACTCTTGAGTTTGCTATGCATGTGAACAATGCTCGCCCATAAAATGTGTTTATATTGGGCTGATGCAAACAGTCTCATCAGTCACACTTAGTTTTAATATTCTTGAACATTTCCTCTTCAAATACCCATCAGTAGAATTTTTAAGGCAATTGTCACCAAATATGACATTGCTTAATATTGTCATTGTATTATTATATTTATTATATTCATTTATATAATTTTTATTATTTTTTAAGGGGGAAAGGAAGGGCCATGAGGGGTGTGAAATTTTCCATTTGAAAGTGGCTGTAAAAAAGATGAATATAAAGTGTGTATACATGTATACGTATTTAATTAATTAATCTTCTTTTTTGAAGTAAATTTGAGGGCTTCTGTATTTCTGCCCACTTGTTTGAGTAAAATACAATGTACTTAGAGCATTGCTAGAAGCTGTGGATTTGATGGAAGTGATTACATGAAAGCCTGCTGGATTTCCTCTAGGAATAATTACAGTTTTGCTCGTCTTTTAACTATTAAATTTTCAAATCGAGCGGGAACCTGGAGGCAAGAACATCCATTAAAGAAGATTACATCCAGAAGACTTTAAGCTTGACGGAAATAAAGTCTCTCAAAAGACTATTTTTGTCATCTCACCTTATTTTTATACCTCGGGATGGAAGCTTGTCTCTCTGATCATTGTGAGATCCTCTTTTGATATCGATAAATGAAGAAATAAAGGTGTCTTTGGTCAGAACGTTCACTCTGCGTGGTAAGAGTGTTATTTGAGCCCAGGTTTGTCATGCTCTTTAAATTGTATACATGTGGAAAATGGACAATCTACATTGGTTCAGTGATGGACAAGCTTGTTTTGTTCTTCACACGGTACTTATGGAAAATAGATTTTTGTGACAGACAAGTTTGTTACATCTTTGAACAAAAATAGAGTGTATGAATTCCTGGTTTTGGGGTCTATCCTTACTGTAAGCGCGCACGAAATTTACAAAATAATCACGTCTGAGAAGTTAAGACTAGAAATGAATCCGGGTATGAAATTAATCCGGGTATACATGAATAAAGTGCGCCGTCAACTTCGTCAACTGCTCGTGGCGCAGTGGTTAAAGCCATTGCCAGAGCTCGATATATTACTAGTCATGCTAGTCAAGGGTTCGAATCCCCATGATGCTGGTAATTTTTCTGTCGTTATGAAATTGATGACAGTGGCGTTTATTCCATTGACGAAGGCGTTTATTTCATTGACGAAATAGTTAGTATGATAGATATGATTCTTCGATCAAGTGCCTACCATTCCGTGCCTGCTTACACTAAGGATCGACCTGTTTTTGGTATCAGACTGCTTCTGGATAAGAAGAGTGTGCCTTAGATGAGCTGACTTTTCTATCATTGTGAACTGTTTTTATCTTAGGAGCTCTGTTCCCGCAGCTGTATGTCTAGTGGCATTAGTCCTGATGTGATGATTGATTACATTCATGGCAATATGTACATGTAACTGGCCATAAGGAACTTGTGACACACATCTGTCTGAAAAGTCATTTATTTCCATGTTGTACCTCTTTGCATTCCCACAGTCATATTGTGAAACAAATGAGATGATCAACAGTAAAACAGCATAAAATATTAAACTTCTCTGATTTTTTTTTATAGAATTGGCCATTTCTTATTGGTTATTATTGTTATATTTTTCTTGTATAAAGAAGGTATTTTGTCAGATTCTTATGTTTTCAAAAAATATTCGGGTCATAGAGAATTGTTCTGTCTGTAGTTTGATGGTTATTGTCTGTATTGTTTTTTTTTTTTTTTAAAGAATACAATAGGTTTGAGATCTGTTGTGGTTTGTCTTTGTTTGTCTTTGTTTATAACAGCGCCTAAAGTTTTCTTCTATCAAAAAAGGAAAAAAAAACAAACAAAGTTACAAGAAAGCAAAATGAAATAGGTTTTAAGATCTGATGTATTCTTTTCTTTGTTGTTTTGTATACAGCACTTAAAGTTTTATTCAATTAACCCGTTGAACCCTATGCCCCAGATAACTCGGGCTAGGGTCTATGGGAAATGTGTATTATACTGAAATCAAATCGTGTTCAACGGGTTAAGAAAAATAGAAACAAACAAAAAAGTTTTTTAAAAGGCAACCCCCAACCCCCCCCCCCCCCCCCCTAATATTCCAAGCCAGCATAATGCAGGACTTTCCAAAATTTTCTCTTGACATCTAATGTGAAAATGTAAGTGGGGGAATGATGTATATTTACCTCTACCCCCTCATCCTTACAATGTAGGAGCTGTACTGCATGTGGCAGCCTGTTGTTCAGCTTCAGTCATAGTAATTGTTCTAGAAGTTGACACAACATTTGCTCCTGCAACAATTGCTCCTGCAGCAATTGCTCCTGTCTTAATATCTCCGAAGATACAGGGTTAGGGTTAGGCTTGTGATAGGGGTTTTGGTTCAGAATAATGTGAGGACAAGGATTAAGGTTAGTGTTAGGTTTGGGGGTTAGGTTTTATGTTTAGTTTGATGTGCAGTTTTCAATGGGAGCAATTGTCGCCAGAGCCATTGCCATAGAACCGTTGCAGAAAGTGGCCTAGGAAAACAGGCATGACCTGCCTATCTTAACCAGTCTTCAAGCAAGGTTCCCTTGCGGTTTGTTGCTTTTAAAGGCTTAGGACCTTGATTTGCTACTGGAAAACCATGGCAAACAATTCTATTTCTCGGCTCAATTTGGTGATGATTCTCCAAGATGACTAAAGATCAATACAAGATGTCCGGAGGGATGTTTAAATATTCATTTGTTTGTCTACCCTACTGCAGGAACCATCTGTACATGGGGCTATTTTTGGCCAATGATCTTGCTTTAATAAAGATACCCGCACCAAGAGTATGGGAACCCCGTTTAAATCATGTTTATCATTTCTCATTTCATTTTTTTGTTAAGTGGCAACAACTTTAATATTTCCTTTTTTTTCTTGAAAAATCAATTTTTGTATATATTGAAATGGGAAGGATGCCTGCAACTCACTGAAAGTCGTCCTATGAGAATGGCCGACATGCAGAGACTATGTAGCATCACTGAAAATAAATAGTTTGATGGATGTAAGCTCACATACTTGTAATCAGGGTAAACGATTAAGAGACTTTGAGGGAGGACCCCACGCACCCTAAATAGCAGTTAACCCACTTTATGAGTGCTCAGTTACAATGTAGGACTATGCATCACGTTTCTCTATGAATAAGTCAGTAGGCCTACATTCCTTTAATTTCAGCGAGTGGGAAGGATTGTAGACTACATGTAGCTTTGGAGGGTCTACCCAAGTTTGTGTTTATCACGTCTTTGGAGCAAGAAGGGCGTACAGACAGATTTAATGCCTTCCTGTTTCCAAATAGATATTATTTGTGCCCAGCGTACAGTAGCAGTGTTGTGGATCAGTGGGTAAGTTCCCGGAGTGTGAACCATGAGGTCCGGGGTTTGAATCGGATGAATCCCACCGTTCACTAAATTAATGTCCTTTAGCAAGACATTAATCTATGTTTGTTACTCCTCTCCACCCAGGTGTAAATGGATGCCGGCAGGAAGGAATACCCTGAATGCTGTGAGCACTGAAATTGGTAGCGTAGCTGAGCCGGGGTAATATTGGAGTGCCTTGAGCACCTTGTTTGGTGGATACATATGCTATATAAACATCCAGTATATTCCATTTTTTTATTTGATAGACATTCAAACAACTTCAGAGTTCAAGTTTTGAAATACCAGTTCTTGGTTAGATCTTTCTCTTTTGTTTATAAAAAGAACATGTTAAAGAGTCCCTTGATGAATATGAATTTCTCCTCAGAAATCTCATCATTTACAATGCTCCCCTATCCCCATTCACTCTCCATCGTAGGTGTATGAAATCTCTGTTGAAGTTAATGAATACTCCATTCGAGAAAATCTGAACAATGTCTCAAAGGAGAGAAATTTCTCAAACCATTTCCTCTCCCAACAAATTACATGGGAATTTTATCCAGTCTGATATGACCACATTGGGACACATACTGCATGCCATAGGAATGAAAAAAAAAAAGACAACAGCAACAACATAAATAATAACAAAAACAAAAAAAATTGGGAGAAAAGAAACTCATTTGAATTCAGAATTATATATTGGAAATTGAACAAATCTCCATTAAATTGAGCCAGTCATTGTTTACCTCCATTCACCACTGTCACTGCCAAGAAACCATGACATGATGAGATAAATACATAATCATCATTATAAGATCTATGTATCAAACCTGCTGTAGTCATAGCAACCAATTGGCACCTTGGAAGTCGGGGGTCCCCAGATGGCCAATTTAAAATTGGCTGCTGGACTAAAGGCTCATTCAGATATCCAGCGATGAACCGAAACCACTGCGGTTCTTGTACTGTTCACATACGGCACAATATTAAACCAAAAGTTGTGCAGAAACTTGTGATGTCACATTTTGCGCTCTACACCTTTTTGCTGCCAGGAGGCAAAAAATATGCCTTTTGCCTTGCCGTAATTTTTATCCACTTCAAAAACCTTTCAATTACAAGTAAAAAAAAACAACAACAAAAAACCTGTGGGGGTTTACCGAAGGGGTCAGCCATGTCTCTGTAGCTGTTGATGTCGAGTTCGCAAATGAAAAATTAATTTACGAAGTAACACAATTATACGTACGGTAGGCCTACTTCTATCATTGCTTCTTTATTTCAACACGACAGTGCAGCGCGTGCTTTTCTCCCGCTGGACATTTTACCATGACAACGCACCTCGCGATTAACGCAGATGTGCGTTCTGATTTAAACGGTCCTCGCTTTTGTTACCTCGTGTTTGAGAAGGAATTTTCTTCTGTCTGGTGTGACACCGAGTGATGTAGATTGAAACGGGTATAGGTTTCACTTGACGACAGTTCATTTCTTTCCTGTTCTACATGGAAATAACCCAAGTTGCCATTGCTAACCACAGGGTGGGTGTTCTAAACCCCTTGCTCGGTTTTTGAAGCATTATTTGTTCACAGAAACCAGTCCAATTATGTGTTTTCTATTAAAGAGGCCAACAAATGGGAAATCATGGGGAAAACGAATTTGCAAAAGGCTTGTTTACTTGTACACTATAATCCGTCCGTTTATATGCGAGCCCGTCGGACTAATGCGATAACAGTTCGGACAGCACGAAGTTTACCGAACTGAATCTATCATACACTTCGGGTTCTCACATTTCTCAACGACCCTAAATGTTTAGACTCTTAACGGATCTCATCGTGTTCACTCAAAGAAACGTCTTGTATAATGCTCCAACATTTCAAAATACAAAATATAGTTTACTTCTGGTTTGTTAGTCTAGCCATTAAACTTCATAATCATTGCCTTTCCCTGACACGTCGTCGCCGCGGATTATGTAACACCCCTTAGGCTCTCCTAGGGAGCTGGCCATGTAATTGTTTTTCCATATGACTAGCTGTTTATTAGCTTTTTCATTGCGCGAAATTTGAAACATGTACTGCAATAAATCACAGTTGTTTAAAATGGATTATCCCTTTTCTTGAAACTCGAGCGGCCGACTGCATTCCCCATCTCTCATCCGAGATCACCCTGCCTTTCCCCATGATTTCTCATTTTCTATCCCCTTTAAGTGCATGCATGGGCAGTGTGCGCTAATTTACGCTTTTATAAGGTTTAAATTCGAGCCTATGTATACATTTAAGATCAAGTGTAATGCACACCTGTTTATTTCTTCATTGTAAACCTGTAGAGTTGGCTAGAACCATCAGACCTCGCTGTCCTGATAGAGCTTGTCTGGAATAATTCAATCAGTCTCGTTAAAGGAGCCACCTCATATTGAAGCGCAGATATAAATAGTTTTATGATTGACATGTCTAACCCAGGGGCCTATCTTTCCCTTGCCATATGAAGTCTTCCTTTGGGAAGAGCTTTAGCGGCAGTACTTAGAGTGATGGATTGGTGTCTAACTCATGTCAAAATTTTACTGCATTACGTATATTCAAGGAACGTAATTGCTTTGGAGATTTCAATGCAGTTTGGACTGTAGATGTACACTATGGATGGGCCTTTCAGCATTTTGATTTTGTACATGTATATCAACTATCTAAATTATACAAATCACAATCCTGATGAAATTAACAGACATCCATTTATTAAGTTTAATACTTTGTGCAAGGAAAGCATGTATACATGAGTATAAATTGTATAACCCTATTCATTGATTGATTTATTCGTTTGTTCATTTATTTATTCATGTATTATATTCTTTATTGATTTATTGATCTTTTAGATTTAGTGTTTTTTTTATTATTTTCTCATCAGTTTTATATAATCTGTTTATTTATTTATGTATTTACATATTTATTGATTAATTGATTAATTTCTTCATTCATTCATTCACTTTGGGGGCAGGGAGGGGGCTTGTTGCATATTTTGACTCGCACACACAGTATGCATTGAAACTCTTAACCTGTACACCCCTAGGCCTACGTGTACAATGCAGGCTGCATCAATCACTAGTGCAAACCACTCAATGTACATTAAAGGAGGCCTAAACTGTGGATGGTCTAGACGGTGCCTTTTGAAAGGCTGATGAACAGGCTTGGTAGCCAAAAGAAAAAAAAAAAATAGCACAAAACTGATTAGATATAGTCTCACTATTGTCCAGTTTGCATCATGTGATATTCCATTCATGATTTCCGGTGACTTTTAATGTGCATTGTAAGTGTCTGAAAAGAACGCAATGCAATTGCTACACTCCTATCATAGGACTCCTCCGCCCTGACCCGTACATCGCTGACCCAAGATCAAAATCATTTTTCTTCTTCCATTTGTTTGATATTCAACTTGAGGAGGCAAGAACTGAACTTCACGGACTATCTTACACTGTATCTAACCTGCTGCTGAACAGCTACAAGCAAAGAAATCTATGACAAGTTTTTTAGGAACTACCATAGCTGTACATACATGTAGCCTTTAAGTTTCGCCTTACAGAGTACTGTACAAGTACATGCACTTTTTCGTTTCCAAACAACATGCTCTGTGCACATACATGTACACATGTCCATATATTCCAAATGGTATTATTATGTTTGAGTGATGTGGCAAACACTACAAGCTGTGCCAAGTTGTAGTCTGGTATTGTAGACTCCTTTTCTACCCTTCCAATCCTAACGTGTACAAACATCACAAAACTTGAAGACTGTGCCATGAGCTTATCACTTGTTTGGTACTGTACTTGTTCACTGCTTGGACTACATGTAGAATGAAACCCAGTTAGTTTGTCACGTAAATGAGGCCACTCATAGCGAGTGTGCCAAAGGTATGAACTTGTAGACTAGTCAAGTTTGTCCATTATGTTTTAATGAAGTCAATAAGTACTGATGTGTGACCTGTTATGTGTTTGTACATGTATGTGGAGAACCAAGAGTGCATGAAGAAAGCTTCAGAGGTCTATGTTAATCATATCCTGACTTTATTTAATACGAACGACTCCACATATAACGGTTTGGAATACTGAGGTGCATATAATGGCAGGGCGACCCTTAGAGGCCCAGTATTGTCAAAGGACCGCCGCACTTGGCAGTCATTATGTGTGAAAATTGGCTAATGGTATTAGAAACTATTATGGCAAAAATGAAAGTGAATGGAAGATACTACACGAAATACATGATAATCTAAAGCAGAAATTGACAGCAAGAAACTGAACTCTCGATCATTCTTTCACAATGAACAGAAAGTACAATGTACTTTGTAATGTTACACACATATCTCCTTCCTAAGATACTTGAAATGGCTTTTTTTCTTCCCCCTCTCTGACCTAAATTATCTCTTTCCTCATTTTTTCCCTCACTAATGGGGGCCCAAGAGCCTATCTATTGCTTTAATCTCTGTACCTGCCACTATACAACAGATACTATATGAAATGTGGGTCAGATACGAGAGATTCCAAGTGCTGGAAATAGAGGTTTTGAGAATGAAATTGGAGGGGGGCATAGAAAAGTAATTGTATATCTTTAAAAAAAGAAAGAATTTAGACAAAGAACAATCATTGATCATCTTCCTGGCTGCCTTTTTGTAGAGGTCTTTAAGGTAATATGTTTCTGTAAGCTCTACAAAAAAGTTAAAACTTTCTTTTGATGTTGTTGTTGGTGTGTTGTTCTTGCTGTTGTTGTTGTTGTGCTTTTACATCTGTTACTATCTTTTAAATGTCTATTATCATTATGAAAGATTTATAATGCTCCTGTGTACATATTCATGGATTTATTCAGTCCAGTGCTGATTTATTCTTTTACTCTTAATCCCCCAATACAGAGCATCTAGGAAAACCGCTTGAGGAGTATATCGCAAAACTGCCGGTATCTGTCCACATCGAGAAGATGAAGCAGAGATCAGGACTGATCCGGGCCAGGATGGCTGGGGCAGCTATCGCCAAAGGACAGGTTCTCACCTTCTTGGACTCCCATTGCGAGGTGACGGAGGGATGGTTGGAACCTATGCTTGCCAGAATAGCAGAAGACAGGTATGGTAGGAGTCGTGGATAGTTCCCCTACTTGTAGGACTGTAAGCCCCTAGACAATTTTCCTCTAATACCCTTTCCATACTTATGGCCAAGGGGGAATTACTCCTGAGTAAGTCCAGACTAAGTCACTTCAAACAATAAGTATGAAATTCCTGATTTTTTTTTTGGATCAGGACTTACTCCGGACTAAGTCCTGCTCTTTGTGGAGTACTTGATCCACTTCGAAGAGTGGGTTACAGGTGGAGTAAGTCCTCACTGGAACTGGATT
This sequence comes from Echinometra lucunter, assembly GCA_029962745.1. Lineage (NCBI taxonomy): Eukaryota > Metazoa > Echinodermata > Echinoidea > Camarodonta > Echinometridae > Echinometra > Echinometra lucunter. The sequence continues at coordinate 8,597,899 of CM057167.1, forward strand.
AATGACGTCGCGCTTGACATGAGGAGTAGTTGCATGCTTTGTGATGCATACGGGTGATACGGCCAATCGTGCGAAAGTGTGGGAACAATGGAAACGAATGCCGATAGACACTGCTGTCACTGTAAGTATGAAAAGTCGGTGGAGATGGAAAGGGTATCATCTCGATCCGGACTAACTCCACTTCACTTTGCTTTGGCTGTTAAGTATGAAAGCGGTACAAGACAACTACCCCTAAACTGATACCCCTTCTCCCAAGCTGTTGAGCTACATGTATTCCTTGTGTAATACCTTCCCCTACCAGGGTTGTTGTCTGAAGATAATTGAAGTAGTTTTGAACCCGTTGAGCCCGATTTGATTTCTGTATAAAATGCATTTCCATAGACCCCGGCCCGAGTTATCTCAGGCTCCAATAGTATTCATTCAACAAATTAAGGGGAACAGTTGTAGGTAGTTGTTAGTGGTAAGTTGGTCTTACCTTCCTTGTGGATAGATTTGCTCTGGCAGCTAGGTTGTTGTTGTGAAGGGGGGGGGGGGAGGGATGGGGAGGGTGATGCTTGCTACTTTTTGATTTCAGCAAATTATCAAAATTTGGCCAAAATGAAACCATACGTAAATATCCTGCCACGAACATGTCATTTATATCATGTGTAACAATTAATCCTACATTTGGTATGGTTGATTGCAAAAATTTAATTGCAAAATGGTTGGTTTGTTCCAAAATATCTTCATTGCAAGGAAAACAAGACACCAACAAAACATCCAGAATAGAAACAAATTCAAATATGTGTTGTCAAGAGTAGTATTAAGAAGGTTAGAAAGGGCTTAACCGCTTAAGGAGTGCATGTCTTTCTCATCAAGTCCTTAGACAACACACTACTGTAAGTCAATATCCTGCAACTCTAAGAGGACAAATAAGAAATATCATACCGCACATCTCATGTTACAGCTTCTTAGTCAACCCCGCCCCCTTGCCTAAGGATTTGTCATGTATCTAAACAGGGAAATCGTTGCCTGACTCATTGTAAATTCAGCATTCATCACATTACATTTGCTACAAGTTTGAATGTTACTACATGTAGGTTCGTCTTGCAGCAAAGACTCTTCATTCATGTTCCTTGGTTAACCTATGGCCCGGTGACTTTAGCTTTAATGACACCCTGTTCACATACACAGCAATACTTGTGTGTGCCACATTTCTGTGTCTTATAACACAAAAAAGTGAAAAATTTCCTGTATATTTGTTTGTTTACCAGTGTTTTTTTATTTATTTATTTATTATTATTATTATTATTATTGTTACAAGGGGAGGGGGGGGGGTCAAACTGCCTGATAGGTTCTTGCCCTTTTTTTTTTTTGCTGTTAGAACAAGCTTAATTTCAGGGGAAGTACAGAATAAAATGTTTTTTTGCGTCATGTGCATTGGATCCGTGTCAGTCTCGAACCTGGAGCCAGACCTACCTGTAAGAGGTCTGAAGGAGCAGACTATCTGTAGATCTATGAATTTCCTCAGCAGGACCTTTTCAATGAAAGGCTCCTTCCACATTCTAAAGCAGTGGGGAAGTCCCAGGAAATTACGTAATAAACTGCTGTATTGTTGTGTCACGCAATGGTCATTTATCACGGCATACTCCTTATTTACATGAATGTCCATTAAAATGTTGAAATATGCTGAGTGCAGTACACATAGACCCCCTCCCCACGTTTTTTCCAAACGGTTTGACGCGGCATATGTAAAAGAGGCTTTAGTTGGACAACTCATGGCTGTCATGATCTGTAAATGTACAGTGTAGTTTTTACATGTGCCTGAAAAGCTTGAGGCAATTTTGATGTGATAACTGAAACTGAAAAATATAGTTATACAGAGTGGGTCATAAAAATGCAACACAATTGTTCATTTTTTTCTCACAAAGTAGAGTGTTAAAATGTAGAAGTATGTGTAATGGTTTGTGACTAGTGACTTTTTCTGATTATTTTGACACCACTTTTGTGCCTCATCTTTCCACAGTGGAATAACAGCAAGCAAATGAAAGAAACCATGCCCAAACCACTTGTGCCAACTCCAACATAGTCATACAGGAAGAAATAACATCCCAATTTTTTTTTCCTTGCTTGATTGTATATTTCTCTTTATTTGTCCCATATCTATTCAACTGTGAAAAAGACGGAATCTCAAATGGTATCAAAATAACGGTTAAAAGGTACTCTTTAAAAGCATGCCACATACATGAACTGTACATCACAGTATTTCGACGTGCGGCTGAGAGAAGGGCGTAAGCAAATGCACTGCGCGATTTTCAAACCTGTGCGGCTGGCGCGAAATGTACAGTGTGCGCGCGTGTTAACACCCTTCTGCCAGCCGCACAGAAGTTAAAAATAGCGTACGCGTAAATGCTTACGCCCTTTTGCCAGCCCCACAACGATTTACACTCTGACTTGGAAGCAGTGAACAAATGAAAGATGTAGGATTTTTTATTGACTCACACAGCAGTAGAATTGAAGCGTATATACATGTAGTTTTAGTCAACTTTTTCAGCTGCTTATAAATGCTTGACAGTGACACTTCCTGTTTGCCAGTGCCCATTTAATGAAACCTGCGTTGGCTGTATGCACCAGCTGTAGCTAATGCACTGTACTAATCAGGTGATTACAAATTACATGCCACGGCAGCTAAAGCTGGACTTTGACGGCTTCTTTCATTCTCGATACAGTGCATCGTGTCTCTGCTGTCATTCTTGATGAGATATGGCTTGCATTAATGATACTGTCATTTTAATATTGATGTGCGCACAGGTGTTTCTTGGCTTAATATTAAGCAGTGGATATACTTTTGATACAGTATTTGATATGTGTTGAGGCGCAAAGGATTTATTTGACACATCTTGATGTATTTTATTTCACTTTGCTTAAATTTCCATGAATTGAGAAACAGATGATATAGGAAAATGGCGATCATAGAAAAAAAAAAGAGGAAACAGACATACCCACAAAAGAAAAAAAATATGAAAAAAAATTCTGCTTCCAAAAATATGGAATCGGTGCCATTTTCCAAAGTATGCGGGACTTTAGTGGGGTGGTAAGTAAGAGGGTCGCTGAAAACGCGCTATAAATCAAGAAATCAGGGGTTTATTACAGCATTTTTTGTTTATCGCAAGCTACGAGTTTGATGGTATGGGCAAAAAATAATCAAAAAGCAAATCTTCTGGATCTGCTGATACGGCTCATTCATGTACAAATAAGTTTACTGCAAGTCTTGCTCTTGTGCTCGCGAACTTAACTCGCGAAAATGTCTGTGAGCCTGTGATTCGCGAAAATATCTGTACGCGAAAATATTGGCGTATACAGTAGAAGAAAATAAAGGATAACATGAGACCACAAGTTCAGGAATTGATTGGCTGTTTGATTCCATGAACACCCTAATTCATATCCTTGTGTACATGTACATCACCTAGTCTTCTCACTAGTCACTTTTACAGTGTATGTCAGTGTAGAGTATATTTGAACTTGCAATGTTTTTTGATAGAATTGTTTTTTTAAGCTTATATTTTGAGCTATGGAATGCGTAACATACACAACAAAATGTCTCTTGGTAATTGGTACACTTAAAAGGGTTATAAGTAGAGTTGGTAGGGTTCCATAGAGCTCTATTTTTTAGTTCTATAGTTAAAGAATGCCTTTAGTTTCATTAAAAGACTGGGGGGAACTGTCACTGGAGGTTGTCTTACAGTAATTACATGTAGGTAGCTTTAAATTGGTCAGCTCAGGACTAATGCTGAAATCAGAATATTTTTGTAGCAATAATATAATTTACAAGGTTAAGAATAGATTGTGCATAATTTTACCCACTTTTGAACTCATGCAGTATTAGTGGTCATGTGAAAAGGCTATTTTTATGTTGACAAGGGCCCTTTTATACACCCTTTTTGGTGAGATTCTTTGCAGTGATCTTTTTTTCCTGAGGTTCATTTTTTTTTCTTTCCAAAGCTACATGTATTTTTCAATTCAAGAGCACTTTTAGAGCTTTCATTTAAAGCTGACTTGTTCTCTTTGGTCAAGAGTATTTTGTGTTTCATACAAATCACTCTTGAGTCATCTGATCTTCCAAATTGAAAGAAGAAATAATCACTAAGATTTATTTGCCAGAAGTTTCATGCTATTAAAATTGTTCTTGCTTTATCCACACCAGGACGACGTCCGTTTGCCCTGTAATTGATGTGATCAGCGATGACACGTTCCAGTACCAGCACGGCAACGATCCGCAGATGGGTGGCTTTGGTTGGTCGCTTTTCTTCAAGTGGTACCCGGTTCCCAAGAGGGAACAGATCAGGAGGAAAGGAGATCCTACAGAACCAGTCAGGTAGGAATCTGATAGGCTAGGAAGATATCACGTAAAACGTTCGATTTGTTGACACTTTTGCCTGCATTCTGAAATTTTGAGATAGCTTCCTGGACATGACAAATGAAAGATTCTAGAATATTCAGTGATTGTATGTGGTAATAGTTCTACAACAGAGGCAGATCACAAGGGGGGGGGGGGAGGAGGGGGAGGTAATTTCCCACAGGGTTTTTTTTTTTCTCCCAGAGGCATTATTTCTGGAGTCTGACCTGCCTTCTCCATGCTCTTTTATTTGGAAGGAGAGGGGAATTTCTGAGCTGCTCATTCTTTCATTTTTAATAGTATGAAGAATGAAGGAAAGAAATTCCTACAACATCTCTTCCTCACAGATTATTTTTCCCTCGGGAATCCCTCCACTACTAAAGGCCACTTTTCATTATTTGGAATCGTCATAAATTCTTTCTTTTTTTGGCATTCTCATTCTTTACAAATCATTTGAGTTCCCCTGAAAACCAGCCTTAAGGCTTTGAAGTGAAAGGGGGGGGGAGTTTGCTTTGTTTGATTTTGGCTTTCTTGATCTGCCAATATATGGAAGTGCATGACCAGTTACCAACTAAATAACTAAATGATACTTGATGATCTTATCAGTCATATGTAATGTCCATTGTCACTCTTCTATCTCAGGTCTCCAACAATGGCTGGTGGCCTCTTTGCCATCGATAAGAGCTACTTTGAAGAGTTGGGTCAATATGATCCTGGCTTCAACATCTGGGGAGGAGAGAATCTAGAATTGTCTTTCAAGGTTAGCCATACCTTCTGTATACAAATATCGAATAGACATGAGTGTGATGGTATGAGATTTTACATGAGGTGAAAGCAGGACATCCTATTCAACAAGACAAAGCTGAGTTGAATGGAAGTTATACGTACCATGCTCTTTCACCAATTGCAAGTTCATGTACCATTGCATAAATAAGAATATTCGCTTTTTGTGGTACAACACCTTGAAAGATTTGAGCAGAAATTGATGGGAGTCAAGAAAAATGTACACTTTGTGCTTACAGATCAAGACGCTGTGGCTCAATGGTAGAGCAGTGGTCTCGTAACCGGGAGTACCCGGGTTCGAAACCAAATGGATGTGCACTTATGCCCTTCGGTAAAATATTAATCCTCAATACCAAGTCCTTCGGAATAAAGCCGTCGGTCCCCTGGTTGCTTACTAACAAGCATACACATTGCTTTCTTAGCAGTCAGGTAAAATAACCTACCATTAAATCCTCAAAAATTAAACCATTAAAAAAACAGCCTCAGGAAAGAAGTTTTGACTGCAAAATGCCTGGCTGTGTGTGTAGAGGGTATCTTGTGATAGTGTAGTGTGCGACTTGCTTTGCCTCAACAATCGAATACATGTGTACTGTGCAAGCTAATTGTGACGTCACAAAAGAAGCAAATTTGTAGGAGTCCTACTGTGACGTCACGCTAGCCGTAAAATTGTACATTTTGGATGATATGCCTGCAGTGTACAAATGCTTGCGCATTGAGCTCCCATAGACTTGTGTACAGCAAGCTTAGAAGGCATTGTACAATATTCATTCACAAAGGAACCCAAACCATTTTTTTTTTAGAAATCCTACTGTGATGTCACGTTAGCTGTGCAATGGTACATTTTGGATGGTACATGTATGCGTGCAGTGGTACAAATGTTGCGTGTTCAGCTCCTATGGACTTATGTACAAGCGTAGTAGGCATTGTTAAAGTATTCATTGTCATGTCAGATCAAATCATGATTCCAAACTTGTGTCTCCAAAGACATGGGTGTAGAAGTCTGTAGTAAGGTGTTGTTTTGTTTATGGAATGGCTACCAAATAATGAAAATTAAAGTCCACCTCTGCGTAGAATGACCTCGTTTCTGAAATCGATGTGACTTTCATGCATCTCGTGCATGCACCATCTGTTTTTATGATGTTGATGACAGTATTACTTCTTTCATTTGAACACTGATTTCTGTCTTTCTTTAGTTGTGGATGTGTGGTGGTAAGCTAGAGTTTATCCCCTGCTCTCACGTGGGTCACGTTTTCCGCAAGAAGTCACCTTACCACTTCCCCCCGGGGACCAACTACGTCAACAAGAACAACAAGAGACTTGCCGAGGTCTGGCTGGATGAATACAAGAACTTCTACTACAGGATATCGCCCTCTGTAGCCAAGACGGATCCAGGCGACCTCTCGGATCGGTTGAACCTGAGGAAGAGTCTGGACTGCAAATCATTCAAGTGGTATCTGGAAAACATCTACCCGGAATCCTCGTGGCCAGTCAACTACCAGTTTATGGGTGAAGTAAGTAGTATTGACATGCAGAATGATTATCTTACTCCCATTTCTTGTCCTTTCAGGCTTGTTCACATAAGCAGCAAGGGGGAAGTTTGAAAAGGTCAAGGCCGTGATCCACCACGCTTTCTTGATTTATCCCATTCGTGACAGAGTCCACATTTTGTGGTTTGGCCTAATATCTTTTGATGCAAAGCCTAAAAATCATACCAAATACATGAGCAGAAAGAGCAAAAAATTCTACACGAACTGTGCCCATTTTGGTTGCGTCAATATTTGTTGTTTGATGCTGAAAATTTTTTAAAGGAAAATAAGCATTAAAATTCTTAAATTGGCAATGTGATAGAAAGTTTAAAATCACCGTTTTCCCCTGCAGATTGGCAACTTTTTGACTTCTCATCATAATTTCTGTAAATTTATATTCATTTCAGATACATGACGTTTTATAAGAAAAATGTAGCAATAAAATAAAAATGTTGATGTTGCCAATTTGAAGAATAAAAGCTGATCAAATTAGGCTGTATATAATTCCTGTCACAAATGGGTTAAGGGGATCGCGGCAGAATCCTCTTCTTGTGAGATGGGGTAGTGTAAAGAAAGAATTTCAAACTTAACCCCCTTGTTTCATTGGAATTAAACAATGGCCCTGCAGAATTGGTAGCTTACGGCTAATTGCAAAAATTAAACATGTCTTCAATACTTCATTGTGCTTGGTGAAAAGTTAAGTTTGATTAATTTTAGACTTCCTCTCAATACTGATTTAATGGCGGAATATTAAGTGGTAAGTAGTCAGATTTTTGTCCCCAGTTTGAAACTATGTCTTTCTGATGGTGAATGGAAAGTGCGGACGGGAATTATCAGCGGTGATTGATAAGCCTCAGTAAAATTCCATTATTCCTAGACATGCTATACAAAGGTTCTGATAACTGGACATGTGCTCATGCAACCTCACTACCAATCTTTGTGTGTTTAGTGTTATAGGAACAGTGATGGTGTTTTGTATTGGACTGTAGTTATGGATTTTAGAGCCATAGCCGCTGGACAGTGTGTCGTAGCACTACAGACTTATATGAAATTAAACTTGAACCTTAGTAAACCTACATGGATTTACGTCCTTTTTCTTCTCTTTGTCTGTGCCCTAGGTCAGGAACATAGAGACTCATGTCTGCCTAGATACGATGATGAAGGAGGCTGGTCATAAAGTGGGTCTCTTTGGATGCCATGGACAGGGAGGAAATCAGGTAAAACACAGGACTAATAGGTGTCTTTAATATCTCTTTCTCACCCCCCCCCCCCTTCATTCTTTTTCCCCAGTCTTTCCTTTCTTTGGCCATTTTCTCCTTAGTTTTTTTTTTTTTTTTACGTCTGTCCGATTCCTTTTTTCTTTCTATCTCTCTGTAAAATCTCCCATTATTACTTGTCTCACTCTCTTTATATTCATCTTTTCCCAAACCTCTCCCCTTCTTCTCAAGGAGGAGGAATGCCTCATAGGTGCTTGATACTAGTATATGAAATAATTGGATAGTTAATGCAAGGATGATTTTTTTGACTTAGTCATTTATCGTTTTGGATACTGTCGTAGGCCAAACCTCCATGTTTCATGTTTAAACTTGTGCTACAAAATGTGTCTCTGCATAGGGAGAATTTTAACACAAACTGTAATGGTTTCATTCTCTCTCCGTCTATCTCTTTCTCTCCCTCTCTACCTCACTTTATATTGTTTTGTTTAGATTTGGGCCTTTACCAAGAACAACGAGTTAAGGCACGATGACCTGTGTCTCGATGTAGCACGAGGAGGTCCTGTCATGATGCTTAGTTGCCATATGCAGGGAGGAAATCAACACTGGAACTATGATGAAACGGTAAGACTATTCAGAGGAATCCTCCTGCCCCCCTGTACAAGATTTCATGTTTCCCAATTCAGGGTATTCACAGTACTGTGTGCCACCTATCAGTTACCACTGAAAGACAGAAATCCACAATGCATAATGGGGAAACAATTTCAAAAAGACAAAAAGTAATCGTTTTAACGTAAATAATACATGCTGCATGTTTTCTTGTGTTATTTGGACAGTTTTTTTTATACACGTCCCTTTACTTTTCCATGGTTTTTGTCTGTGAAGCTTTACAAAGCTATTCACACATATTTCCAGACCTAGAAATTTGGAGAAATATCTGTGGACGAAAGATATGCAGTAGATAAAATAGTGACGCTGCAAAACTGCTGCAGATTTGATTTTGATGCAGGAAGATGGAAATTAGCCTATCTGTGGCATCTGATAGAGTAGGTGAAGTACTGTACATGTATGTTGAATACTGAAAAATTTAATTGGGATCTGAGTTGAGTAGAGACAGTGGACTAATTGGCATTGATTTATTTACCCATTGGCTGTGTAAATCTACCACGATCAGTTTCAACTCTTACTTTCGGACACCTGTAGTGGGTTCATAATTTTCACACGATATGTTTGTCTTATGCAAGGCACCTTCATTTTCCATCAGTTGTGAAGTGTGTGTTAAGTGTCATCATCAACAAGAATAAACATCAGTACTTTTCAATCTGGAAGGTATCTAACAACTACCTGATGTCACTTTCTGCAAATAATCAGCAAAATCCGTACTATTTTGCATTTTCTGTTCAACACACAATAAAAACATGCTTTAATGCACATGTATCACACTCTCGAGACCCTGTATCAAAGCAGAGTCCTGCGGTCATATATGTACTCTAATCCGTCTTTGTTTTGCTTGCTTACGTTCATGACCCTTTCCTATAGCGCCAAAGTCAAAGATGGACATACACAGAGGTTGCCAAACAAATTCTTTCTCTTAAGTAGATTTCCAATCATATTTGCATTTTTGGGCAAAAAACGCATGTTAATCTACTCATTATATTATGATTTGCATACCAGATTTTTTTTATTCCATTTCATCCCTCTGTCAGTACCTTTTATATCACAGATATTTGTAGATATGTGGCAATATCCAGGTCTGAGTTTTGGAGTCAAAGAACAAAACTTAGAATTTAAACATTCATAGTATTGCTCAAGTACAAGTTTGCACAATATTCTTTTTTCCGTCTTTTGTTCAGACTATTAAAACTCCTTTGCAGATGGATCCCAGCTCTAAGTTGTTCTTAGCAAAATGTTGTTTCATTCAGAATGGTCTGTTATTTTATATCCTCTTTGAGTTTTCTGTTTTGAATTGCCTTTGTAATTCCCCTTTTGAATTCATATGAGACCTGAATATTTTGTTGTCTGAAGAAAATAGTGCCATTATCCCTTGTTTGCATTTACTTAGGAGTGTGTTGTGGGATAAACTATTTTGTTGATTGGGTGTATTACATTGTAAGGTTGTTGTATTTCATGTTGGTATTTCTTGGGAGTCTTTGTTTCAAAGTATGAACTTTTCTCCATACATGTATTTCTAGTGATCTGGGCTGGTATTCAATTCAGTATGTAAATCAGCAATTAAGGATTTTACTCAAGTTTTTTTTCTGAAGTAAAATACTCAGCCAATTTTGGTAGTCATTTGAATCTTTTGGCTAAGTAGTTACCCCAAAAATATAAAATGTCAGAACAGCCAATAATTTTTGAAGCCTTGATTGGCCAGTAGTTTTCATACATACGCAGTCATGATATGTTGTCCACAAGTAAATTTTTGAACTGCGCATACATGTACATGCAACACCTTAATATTGAATGTTATTTTGGATGGATTTTTACAAGTCTCAGTAGTTATTAGTGAGTACCGGTATTTTTCCATAAGAGTTGCTCAGCTAAAGTAAAATGCTTCATTGTGATCCGAATACCAGTTAAGGCAATTTACTTACATGGAGCCAATTAAAATGCTAATTAAAATGATAAACTTATTCCAAGTATTGAATTGAATACGGCCCTAGCTGTCCTTAACTTATTTTCTCTGCTGTGTTCAGCTCTTTTCTCTACTTTACTCTCAAAATAATTATTCTCCTTTATGTTAGTGTGTTTGTATTCCCTCTCCTGTTTTGTCATGCATTACCCATCCCATCGCAGACAGAAGGTATTGGTTAGTTCATGAGTGCATCAGTTATAACCTGTTACAGTCTGAGGTAACTCAGGCGGGGGTGTACGGAACATGCATGTTGTACTGAAATCATAATGTCCTCGACAATGGTTTTTGTGTGCTGCAAAATTTGATTTATTGACATACAACTGGGGCTCCGGATAATGTTATTCTGGATGGTTATACTGTTGCCCTAGCAGGATCAAATTTGGGACTCCTGTATGCCATATATCCTTGGGAGTGCCTGGACCTGTAAAAGGAACAAGGCACTCTTATCGCAGGCTTGTACTGTTTGACTTTCTATTAAAAGGAAAAGGGAACCCTGGAGACCAGTCAGTTTTAATGAAATAAAGAGGACAGAAAGAACTCAGCAAAACGTTGTGTCAAATACATTTTCCCATGATATATCTTGGGCTAAGAAAGAGACAAGCTGCACCATGAGAGATAATGGAGACAATCTAAAATTTTGTGTACAAAACATATGGAGAGTTGTCCACAAAAACCTGCCATTTTGAAGCAATATTGTCAATTTGAGGATTGCCATAAAAAGTGAATGAGACTTCAGACTTTCCTAACTTTCTCATTTCGTAACTGATTTTGATCTAACTTTTTTTAAAAACTTGCTTCTCTCTATCCTCTCTTTTCATTAAAATTGACTTGCTTGTAAGGTTCCCTTTTCCTCTTTACAGACTCTCTAATATACTCACATTTAATTGTCTTTTTTTTTTCTTTCTTTGAATGGTTTGTTTACAGTCTAAGGAGATGAAGCACAGTAGTGGACTCTGTCTTGATATGAGCGACAAATCACGGGAGGAGCCCAGCGTCCAGGCTTGCAACGGCAAGAAATCCCAGAAATGGGAACTCAAAACACTAGACCTTATAAGTTAAAAGTACCTTTGGCAAATTGTAGTTCATATTTTTATCAGTATCTTGTTCCAGGTAGCGATGACGATTGAAATTCGAGAGATGGTGTAAGGCCAAGTGCACACCTGGGCCCTGTCATGTAAAATAACTGTGATTGATCATTGCAACTCCTCTTGTAGTACACAGTGTTGTAATAAATATCAAGTTGCAATTTATTTGAATCCATTACAACTCTTTATAAGACAGGGCCTATGCGTTATCTGTATTGTGCCATTCAGGGATATTTGGGAATGTGAATGTATACCGTGACCAGGGACTACACTATCTCTCACCACCGTGCAACGCCTTGAAGGCTGCAATTGCCTTGCGCAAGGTTGCCGATCTTCCCGAAAATCGATTTAGGCAGAATACTGGCAAATACACACGATGGTGTTTTAAAAAAATGGATTTATAATACGAATCAATTTGAAAATGCAATCATATATTAATTTTTTTGTGAGGTATGAAATTGGAAAAGTTGTATTTTCAGGTGGAATTGAGTGAAAGAAAAGAGCATGTATATATTAATGTACACTGGCAGATCGCGTCCGGATGATATTGGGATCCGTATAAGAGGGGCTGGATAAATGAGGGCAGACTGTAAATCAAATTTTTGATGCACACATAGGCAATAACTTACAGGATTAAAGACCTTGGACTTGCTTAAAAATAAAACACCTGTTTTGCTCTTCTCTGCTGTAGATTTATGGATTTATTTGTAGTTAGAATTGTCAGATAAATACTTATTGATGGGAGAATGAAAGCAATAAGGTATTGTCATGAACAAGAAAATTATCAGCTGCTGTTACTTGATGTTTGGAGTTTTAGATTAGAATCTGAATGTTCTTTTCATATCCACATACTCCATTTCATGTTGCTTTGTCTTTTCACAGGGATCTACCATCAACTTAGAAAATGTGGACATGAAACTTGCACAAATCAATTGCCTTTGTCATTTTTTTTTGTTTTGCAAAAAAAAAAAAAAAAAAAAAATTGCAATTACCGTGTGTTGGATTTACACTAATTTTCATATTTTGTGGTATGATTTTTTTCACATATCTCAAACGTGTGTAATTTGAAAAAGTTTCTGTTTTGATATTATCTGTTTTCTGTCTTTTGGGCACTCTCTCCATCTTATCTTCTCTTCATACTCTACCATGGGTATGCTGATCAAATCTTAGTGGAACTTTTTGGAATGAGTCAGGATGATTATAAGACTGACTTATGATATCGTACAGTCAGATGCAGGGCAGTACATCATGATCTCTATTCAGGTTTCACTGAAAACACTGTTGTTTTGCTCAAATAGTAATTACTACATCGTGTATATCTTGCTCTTTTCCAAAACTCTTGAAACATTTGAAACGGATGAAACTTACATGTAGATTCACTTTTCAATGAATCTTGCTTGCTTTCTTAAACTCTTGAAATAGAAACTGAGATTCACTTTTCAGTTCTGTGAGCGACATTATTTTATTTTTGACAGAGCTTTACACTTTTTTCTCATAAGCTAGCCTCCATCATGATTTATATCTGTCAGTAATTTCTTCAGACAAATGAAAACAATTTTACTCAAGGTTCAGACACAGAAATGAAAAATGATGGAAGTAAAGGTTCTTCCAGATAGGCATTGGGAAACTGCAGCAGTTGTTTTTTTTCCTTTGGGTGAGATATTAAAGTTAATGGCAAGTGGTATGAGCGACACAACAAAGGAGCAGGATGCATGCTCATTTACCCGTGCGTTATAAGATACAAAATTGTGATGCACAGCATGAAAAAAAAAAAAAAGAAGAAGCCAACCCCCTCGGTCTTGACTGCTGCATATGTGAACAGGTCCTAAAAGCGTATTTTCAGCATACATGTACGTCAGTAATGTATGAGTATGAACATGATCAGTCTTTCTGCTTGTAGATGTACTTGTAGAGAGTTGCTTCCTGTGCTTTAAATGGATTCTAAAGAAATTTATTCACTGTCTTTCGTGATGTGGTAGATAAATTTATTTCACCTTTCGTTTGAAATGGAGAGTAGAGATTGTGTGTGTGTGTCGTGAAAGGAAGGAGAGAGTGTATATGGTGTGGTGTTTTTATTTAAATAACTGGCAATTAATCTAGCTGGATTTTTCTTCAGACATTTGAGTGACCCGGTTCACACTCCCAAGTAAAAGTCCTCAAAGTGCATCGACTCAGATTGATCTCTTTATCATATTGATTGCGAATGAGTTATTTGTAAAACTGAATGATATCGTATTGCCATAATATAGGTGCTTGTATCTTATTGACCCAGTCTGTACTTGCAAAAAATAAAATTAAAAATTAAAAAAATTTCTAGTGCAGTTAGTCAAATGGCTCTCCTGTTTATGTAGAAGCTATAGATATAGAGCATAAAGAAAAAAAAAACAACAACAAGCCTATCTTTAAATGATGCACTTAAGTTGTAATTGTTGTATTCTTTGATTTGTAACTCTCCATTTGTTTATATATAATGTACGTGTATATTTGTCATATTTTTAAATGAAATTTATGTGATTCAAATACTTCACTGACTAAACTTATTCCTCCATATTTGATAGTGCATGTACGTGTACATTGTGGCATTGCTTTCCAGACCAAGTACATGCACATCGTGCCTGTGAGCTAAGCGAAATTTTCTGCTCCGGCAATAGTAGTTCATCATGCAAAGATTGATTATTTGTTGGCATACAAGGTATTAAATTACGGGCTATGCTGCATGCGCATGTGGTAGACATATATTTTTGAGGCCTCCTGAATAAAATGTCAAAGTTTCTGAGATAAATCACAGAATCTAAATTTTGCCCCCGCTACATTGTAACTCAGAAAATGCTCGTTCAGTCTGGCACATTACCGACTTTCAAACATTTTGTTGTACTTGTCATTTCAGGAGTTGAACAGCCTTGTTTGTGAAGCAGATATTTAATTGCCATCACACGTGTATGTATGTAATATCTCCTGATCTTCTTGTGAGAAGTTGGTACTGGTACTGTGTTATATATATTTATCTAAAGGAAGTATTTTGCTGTATGCAGTGGAAAAAAGGGTTAATCCTTATTTTTTGGTTGAATTTCTGACTGTTCTTTTGTGATATGCTCGAAGGATAACATCCTTGCAGAAGATTCAGCTCCACGTAATACAGACTGTAATAATATACAGTATACTATTGTGTGTACGCAGTCAGGGATGTTCAAAATGTTGGAATCTGTTTTTTTTTTTGTGAATGTACATGTACAGCCGTAATCCGCGTATCGTCCTTCCCTTCTGCTAGACACTCAAAGATTTAGTTTGAAAAATAGTGCGCTACGCTTGAATAAAGATATGGGTAAGTTTCTCAGCACATCCTCAGGCTACAAAGTACATGTACATGTATTATGGAACTGTCTCGTGGAACTATGAAGTTTAACATGACATGAAAATGTTGTTTCTTGGATATTGTGTCTGTTTCATGCCGAAGAAGGGCTGTCGGCTTCCGACAGTAATCAAGATTTACTCAAATTTGAGATGTACTTGGCAATTTCGAGGAATGAATACCTTCACTTGCCCATATCTTACAAAAGCTGTATCTTACTTAGAATATGGTATAACTGTTATTGTATCATGTATTTGCTCAATGTTATTACAGTGTGGAGAAGTATACTCTTGTGGTCCATGTGCACATTGGCTTATTTTGCACTTTGTTTCAAATCAGTCAGATGGCATCTCACCAGTATTGTGATTGATATCAACCCTTATTACCATTTTTATGTTCAAATTTACGCATCGATAGTACGTTTTCTATTCAATTATATTTTCTCGTCTTGATAGATAATTTGATTTTTGGTTGTACAACTGTTATAACATGCTTTTTATGAAAAGATTGGAACTATTTTCTTGTGTCAGCCTTTGCGCAACTGGACCAAAGACATTGATAAAGTATTTTTGTCAGTCAACTCATTGATATGTCACTTTTAGTGCCTTAGCCATACGTGTAAATCTCTATTCATTCTAATTGAATTTGAAGAATTTATAAGAAGTCTTTTACATATAGTGGTATTGTGTTATATTCCATCATCTTGGCATAATTGTGTACTTCTTGACCGTGTATTTTCCTGAGTGTTTCGTGAAGATGTCTTCTCTTCTATTTATACAGTTTGATTGTCTTTTCTTTTGTCTGTTAAATTTTAATTTTTCTGTTTTTTTTTTTAAATTTCAAATTATGATGGCAGATATGAAGATACAATGCAAGTAAACTAATGAGTTATTTGAAAATTTCCTACATTTGATTTGTAAAGCTGCCTTTTATATATTTTCTTCTAAGTAGTACATGCTGGGATGCGATATAATGATGATGTACACAAATAGGATTATGTCTTTTTATAGCAGTTATCTTTGCTTTTCATACATTAGTTGTTTTTACTAATTTAAAAGAAATGTTTACATTTGAATGATTTATATTTTGATTCCTTGATATGAGTACAGAAGTAGTGATGGAGATGTAGCATGACTGAACTTGTTAAGACTAACTTCGCTCAAAATTAGCATCTCAGTTTCACTAACATGTTTCTGTTTCAGTCATGTATAGTCTGTTAATATTGAAATATTGATGCTAAATTCTTCATTTACATTCATCTTGTTAAATAAGGCATACATTTTAGGCATATCCTGGTTACAGTGAAGTTCCATGATTGCTGCTCTTTTTTCACGGAACTTGCTGCAGCTCATTTAGCCAATTAGGTTTGAGCTGTATCTGCGGTAAACTTCCTGTATTCTGAGGACTAATCAGGAAGATGGTGGGAACGTGATTGTAATTTTGCAGTTGTTCTCAAAATCAGTAGGTCCACAGATCTGAAATGGTACATGCTAACTTTGGTCCTATGAAAGTTTTATTATTTTTTTTTCTTTTTGAACTCTGTCTTACTTGTGAGCCTTTCACATGTAAGTCTTGGACTATGTAGAGATTCATTTGCAGTTGGATGTTATTTTCTAAAACAAATTATGTGTATACTTTTAAAAATTCATACATGTATTTCATTCATATTTTTGATAACGGCATATTTAGACAATTTTTATGCGTAACTAGTTGCCATATATGTACATGTAATAATTTATGCCTAGATATGTAGTAGTGTAGCATTCAACTTGATATTAATTATAGTGGAGATAATTCATGTATTTGAGAAAAGTGCAGATGTTTGTTAGTGACTCGGAGAAAGAGATGACTTAAGCCGATCGCACACACTATACGACCGGTCTGCGATCTAACTTTAGAAAAAAAATCATTAAAGCACTTGATATGAATATTCAAGCATGTTAAGTCTTAATGATCAAAATTTAGAAAAGTCATATGCATACTAAATTCGAAATTTAACTTTACTGCAAGCCATTTTCTCTGAGTAAAGGCCAAATCAGCTTCAAAATTGTGGACAATCACAAGACTACTATGACATCATTACGATTCGCAATTAATTTCGCTCCGTCTTCATCTGGGTGGCTCGTAGTGGCCCCGAATTTCGATTTTAGTATTCATATGACTTTCCAAAATTTTGATAATTCAGGGATGCCAGTTTTCAGGCAAAAGCCTGAATTCAGGCCCTGGCAATTAATTTTCAGGCCATAGTTTATGCATTTTTGTGTACAAAATATTTCATTTTAGGTGATTTTCAGGCCCTCTGATCAGTTCTAACTGGCATCCCTAATAATTAAGACTTTTGCTTGTTTGAATAATCATATCAAGTGCTATATTGATTTTTTTTCCAAAGTTGGATCGCAGACCGATGGTATTGTGTGCGGTCGGCTCCGGCTTATGTGCAAGAGAAGTAAATCTTTGGTAGGAGTTTCTGGGATACAGACAAAGAGTAAAAGGAAAGGAAATTGGTTGCATTAGTATTATTGCATCTTGTCTCTCATTCTGAAACTTTTTGTTATAGAGGTGAAATATTGAAGAAATGTTAGTATTTTCGAATGATTTCAATTTTTTTGTTGTTTTTGTAATGAGTAATTCAGGGCCACCTGAGCCAATGAGAATAAAATCAATCCTCTTCCCGGGGAAGCAAACCTTTGACCCATTTCTTGTGGAAGCTTTCAGGAGTATATTGTCTGTCTGGAGCGAGAAGGGCATTAACTCATATGCTGTTTCACATAGTTAATGCCCTTCTGGCTCTGAACAGATGATATTTGTCAGTTGATTTTTTTAGAAGTTTTAGGATAATGTATACCGTAAAACCTACCTTAGTGGCTACCTCTCTCTCTCTCTAAAGGCCACCTTTCTGCAAAGGCCAACTCTTAAAAAAAGACACCTGTCTTTATTGGTTATCTATGTTGTCTCTTTCAATGAAACATACTTGGTATAGAACCTGTCTATGAGTCCACTTGCTATGTTAGGTACCTCAGGCAAGATCATTAGGATTAATCTGTAAACAGTTGGCTTAAAATTGTAATACTTAGATATCTCTTTCAGTGTTGATTTGGGGAACATGGTAAAATCTGCATTCTGGTTGACTACAGTAATATAATTCATAGTTTCTTGAGATTAATTTTACAGATACCACAAATGTTTTAATAGTATACTAAGAGCATAATCTACAACTTTTTACTGTGCCTATCTGTAGTATAATGTGTCACTGTTCGAGGATGGCTTTTGTAGCGACCTTCACCGTGACCTTGTAAATATTTCATCTGTACTACTACTACTACTACTACTGAATTGATCTATGAAAATATATACCAAGTCCATGTTTCCTTTGGACTTATAATAAGAGAAGAGATGAATTGTTTTTCTTTTTTAAAAAGTTTTTGTATCTATCATGGAGCAGGGAGCAGGGATGGACTGTATGGTGAGAAGAGAGTGAGTGAGAAGGAAAGAGAGAGAGAGAGAGAGAGAGAGAGGGGGGGGGCAGGAGGAAAGAGAGAGAGAGAGAGGAGGCCCAGGAGGAAAGAGAGAGAGAGAGAGAGAGAGAGAGAGAGATTGAGACTCTGAGAGAGACAATGAGAGGGGGAGAGAGAGAGAGAGTCAATGACATTTATTTGGCATATTTAGGTAAATGAAAGGGTAAGTTTGTATTTCTCCAGTGCTCAATTAGATATTGCATCAAAGAATTTGATTTTGCAAATAGATGGATATTCTATCAAGAAAACATGAAGACGTACCTAATGAGCTTCCTTGGAAGAGAGTGAGAGGAAGAGAGATGATAATATTTGGTGCATTTAATTATATGAAAGGGTAAGATTATGGTATTTCTCGGATATTTCTCCCGTCGATTAGATTTTGCGACAAATAATTAAGTTTGTAAAGAGCCGATTCTGTCGTAGAGAAAGAGAGGGAGAGAGAGAGAAGGAAGGGGAAAGGAGAGGAAAGCAAGAGACGGGGAGGGAGACTAGCAAATTAATATTATATAGATAAAGACACGATGGACAAGAGAGAAAGAAATAAATAGGATATAGTAGAGAACTATGGAAAATTCTCTTCACATTGGAGATTTTTAATATTTGATGTAGTCTTTGAGCTTAGTCATTGCATCATACCCATATACCGTACTTCTTGCAGATATGAAGACCATATAATGTCGTCGAGAAAAATGTCATCCTAACTTCGGGGGAAAAAATGACGAGAAATTTGTTTGAGCATCTTGAGTAAACAATTATTTTGTTGTTGTTGTTGTTGAAAATTAAGGTTAACGGATTGAATGAAAACTATAGTGTTTACATCGCATACATCCATGTGTGTTGAACTTTGGTCGAGGTTCTCGCTCAAAAGTAGTGGAAAGGCCAAGAAATCGCTTCATTGTTTTTCCGAAACTTTTGCTGAATTCGGTCGGATAGATGTCACATTCACAAGAACCCAGTATGCATCGAATGAATGCTTTGTTGGGGCATCTGTCCCGGGAAATTCAGCAGCGAGGGACAGCCGCAGCTAGATTTCACAGCTGTACCCCGACGCTGGCTGCGGCTGGCGGAACGGTTCAGCGGCGGGCTGTAGCCGAGAGGAGGAAAAATGCGGACGATGTGGTGGTGGTGTCAGCTCTGAGAACGCCAATTGGGAAAGCCAAAAAAGGCTCTTTTAAGGTTATAAATTATCATAATTTTACTTGACCAATTTTATTATAAAGATTGGGTGTAAACAATGTAAATGCCAATAAACAAAATTGAGGACATGGTTTCTATTTCCTTGATTGAGAAGAGTCTGTGAGTGAACTAAAATTGAAAAAAAAAAAATCCTTAAAATTGCTTGACTTGATTAGATTTTAAGTTTAACTTAATAGTTTGCTCGA
The DNA here is from genome assembly GCA_029962745.1 of Echinometra lucunter. NCBI lineage: Eukaryota > Metazoa > Echinodermata > Echinoidea > Camarodonta > Echinometridae > Echinometra > Echinometra lucunter. The sequence goes on from CM057167.1 coordinate 8,617,763, forward strand.
TGTTTATTGTAATGGACCTTGCACTTTATTTTTGCAGTTGTGACATATGTAAGACTAAGAACAGCTAACGTTAGCATGACATCGCCCAGTAACTCGCCCCTGAGTAGGCCTATGTATTTTCATGATTGGTGTTACAATACTGAACAATATGAAATTTGATATCAGAAAGAATATCCTCTTACAATGGGTCAAACAATTTATCATTCATTTGATTTAACAGATGTCTGTATCTCTGGCTGGGCTTTAGACAACCGTGGGGCTGTGTACATGCCACGCCCCCTCTCTTTCACAAAACTGCTTGGCATTTATTAGTCACTGTATGTTTTGTGTTTAGACTCTTATCTTGAAGAAAAGAAAACATATTGTTATTTACATTATTGTAGGCTACACATAATTCTGCAATTTTGCAGTCCATCAGTTCTCGATAAGTAGTGTAAGATTAATGAAAGTCATTTCAAAGTCAACCAGCTACATGTACATGTGTGTACTATGAATTGTAGATTACAAAAAGAGACTGCATTAATTTGCAATATTTCTGCATACATTGATGTTTCAGTGTGCAATTTGTGTGTGATGACATGTTCAGAAATCAAGTGTAAAGAGGCGTACTTGAAAATTTGGCAAGACCTACCATGACTTTGCTTCTTTCACTATTTATAAACAAACTTTTTATCTTCTTGGGCTAAAATGCTCAAAGTTCACAAAGCTACCCTTAAGGTCTGTGTATGTAGACTACAGTATATCGACTTTCTTTCTATACATGTACCTGCACAAATGATAGTTTGTAGATCTAGACAGGTACAAGTATTTTTTTTAAGCCTTTAAGGTTTGTTGATTGTAAAGGGATTATGGTTTTGTATTCTCATACTTTATTAGTATTCTGACAGATTTGAAAATTGATTTCTTCAAATCTGATAGTTCATATTCAGTAGGCCAATTAAAAGATGCTATAAAAGTCTGAAAACATGGAACTGCATGTATGGACTTTTGTTTACAAAACAACTATCTGCACAAACAGTTTTGTTCAAACTTGAAGCAAAGTAAGGAGAATAGTGCCTGATACGGATATTTTTGTCTTTTTTACAGAAAAGTTATCCAAACCACACTTGACAAATCTTGGTATAAAAAGTTGTACAGTTGAAATAGAAAATAAGTATACACCTTGTACATGCAGGTAAAATTCCCTAGAACCTTTTTAGAATTATCATTTTGTTCATAGATGAGTAGATTTGAACCATGTCTCCTTTACTATATCATGTTTTGTGTTCTAAGTTTAGTTAAACCATTTGATATTGATTTGTATTCCTGGGTTTACATGTAAAATGCTCATTCATCTAAACTTTTGAAGTATCAAGTGACTGATAGGGCATGTTAACATTTCTTTTAGAAACAAGAGAAAGTGATTATGATATTATGACTTATAGATGAATTGAAAGTGCTGACTAGTTAGGTAAATTTCATGTGCCTGCAGGACACACGTGCAGATGATTTACTAGCTGCAGCATTCAAGGGGGTGCTGGATGAGACTAAAATACCGCCAGAGAGGCTTGGAGACATTGTGGTTGGGAATGTGCTCTTACCAGGAGGAGGGGCCATCCAGGCCAGATTTGCCCAGTTCTACAGGTAAGATGAAAATTGATGTTGGTGGTGGTGATGGTGGTGGTGGAGGTGGGGGTGATGTTGGTGGTAGTGGTGGTGGTGGTGGTGGTAGTGGTAGTGGTAGTGATGGTGGATTGGTGGTGTTGTGAGATAATGCTGGTGGTAATGGTGGTGGTGGATTGGTGGTGTTGGTGGCAATGGTAGTGGTGATGGTGGGGGTGGTGGTGGTGGTGGTTGGGGTGATGGTGATGGTGGTGGTGGTGATGATGGTGATGGTGGAGGTGATGATGGTGGTGGAAGTGGTGTGAGTATTGGTGGTTATGCTATCAGAAAGAAGAGGGCTCTGTACATATGTAGGTCATATCTGTCCAGTTCTACTGTGTGGTAAAAAGCAATGTTGTCATGTTATGATGGTGGTGCCGTAGTGGTAGTGATGGTTATGGTGATGATAGTACATGTAGTGATGATTGTGGTCATGTTAGAAATAGTGATAATAATGGTGGAGAACAGAGATGATGATGATGTTGATGTTGATGATGTTGATGTTGATGTTGATGATGATAATGATGATGTTGATGATTGTGATGGTGATGATGGTGATGATGATGATGGTGATGTTGATTGTGATGATGATAATGATGATGTTGATGTTGATGTTGATGTTGATGATGATGATGATGTTGATGATTGTGATGGTGATGATGGTGATGATGATGATGGTGATGTTGATTGTGATGATGATAATGATGATGTTGATTGTGATGGTGATGATGGTGATGATGATGATGTTGATGATTGTGATGATGATGATTGTGATGTTGATGATTCTGATGATGATGGTGATGACGATGATTATGATGATGATGGTGATGATGATGATGTTGATGATTGTGATGGTGATATTGATGATTGTGATGACGGTGATGATGATGATGGTGATGACGATGATGATGGTGATGATGATGAGGTTGATAGTAATGACTGTATTAAAGGGAGATGAGTATCATGATAATACACATGATAACGAGAAATCTGTAATAAAACTATGAGTATTTCATCACAGAACTTCACGTTTTTATTTCAGTGGTATCCCGGAAACAGTGCCTGTAAACACAGTGAACAGACAATGCTCTTCTGGCCTTCAAGCCTTCATGAATGCAGCAGGAGGCATCAAAAGTGGTGTCTATGACCTGGCCATAGCTGGCGGGTAAGAAGGCTGTTTTGATCTTTCAAATTTTCTTAAGGCATACTTTTATCAAATTTTCTTGAGGCATACTTTTATCAAATTTTACACACTGTCAGTTAAAGTGCATATTTCCAGTACTGTTCATATTATTTCTCCTTAAAATCATGCAAAATTGCATGATTATTGTTTTATAGTCTTTATTTCAATTCAATTTTCAGTCCAATTTTAATATTCTAGTTTGTATTCATGTTTTGTATTATTTTGTTAGGTACAGTGCATATTGTCATTCTTATTTGATATGTTATTTTCGTCTGTGATCATTCTTTATAATTATAAATTATAAATTTTTTCGAAAAATCATATCTCCCTAGAAATATTCATATTTCATATTTTCTTTCAAAACGACTTCAGATTCATTATAAGGGCCTCTTCAAGTATTGATTCTGAAAGAATGAGCTCATTTCACCAACTGTGGTTTTTCGGCCAAATTTGATGACCGCGGACCTGCAAAATTTTTCGAAAAATCAATTTCATATTTTCTTTCAAAATGACCTTGGATTCATTATGAGGGCCGCCTTAAGCATTGATTTTGAAAAAAATGAGCTAATTTCGAGAACTTTGATTTTTCAGCCAAATTTGATGACTGTGGACCTGTGAATTTTTTTCGAAAAATCATAGAGCCTATCTACCTAGAAAAATTGATATTTCATATTTTCTTTCAAAATGACTTCAGATTCATTATGAGGGCCTCTTCAAGCATTGATTCTGAAAGAATGAGCTCATTTCGACAAATTTGATTTTTCGCCCAAATTTGATGACCGCGGACCTGCAAATTTCCTGAAAAATCAATTCTCCAAGAAAAATATGTATTTCATATTTTCTTTCAAAACAACTTTGGATTCATTATGAGGGGCTCTTCCAGCATTGAATCTGAAAGAATGAGCTCATTTCGAGAACTTTGATTTTTCGGCAAAATTTGATGACCGCGGCCCTGCAAATTTTTCGAAAAATCATATCCCCCTAGAAAAATTCATATTTCATATTTTCTTTGAAAACAAATTTGGATTAATTATGAAGGCCTCTTCAAGTATTGATTCTGAAAGAATGAGCTCATTTCACCAACTCCGATTTTTCGGCCAAATTTGATGACCACAGACCTGCAAAATTTTTTGAAAAATCAATTTCATATTTTTGTTCAAAATGACTTTGGATTCATTATGAGGACCACTTTAAGCATTGATTTTTGAAAAAATGAGCTCATTTCGAGAACTTTGATTTTTCAGCCAAATTTGATGACTTTGGATTCATGATGAGGGCCTCTTCAAGCATTGATTCTGAAAGAATGAGCTCATTTCGACACCATTGAATTTTCGGCCAAATTTGATGACCACGGACCTGCGAATTTTTTCGAAAAATCATATCCCCCTAGAAAAATTCATTTTTCATATTTTCTTTCAAAATGACTTTGGATTCATTATAAGGGCCTCTTCAAGTATTGATTCTGAAAGAATGAGCTCATTTCGACACCATTGAATTTTCGGCCAAATTTGATGACCGCGGACCTGCAAAATTTTTTGAAAAATCAATTTCATATTTTCTTTCAAAATGACTTCAGATTCTTTATGAGGGCCTCTTCATGTATTGATTCTGAAAGAATGAGCTCATTTTGAGATCTTTGATTTTTCAGCCAAATCTGATGACCTCGGACCTGCAAAATTTTTCAAAAAATTATAGTTCCCTAGAAAAATTCATATTTCATATTTTCTTTCAAAATGAGTTTGGATTCTTTACGAGGGCCTCTTTAAGCATTGGCTTACTTCGACAAATTTGATTTTTCGCCCAAATTTGATGTGAAAATGGCCGATATTTTTACCAAAGCATATCTCCCTTTTAAAACTCTTGATCTATTATTTTTAAAGTTGAACTACTGTTATATCATCTGTTTGGAACCAGAAGGCATTGATTGATATCTTTTTATATAGACTTAATATAATATCCTTTTAGCTCCAAACAGTCTATTCTTATAGAAACTTCTTTTTGGTGGTATGTGAAAAGTGCGGTAGATTTACAATGTATTAATGATAATAATACTACTGATAATAAAAATAACAATGATGATAATAATAAATTAGAAATAATGAAAATAATGCATAGCTATTAATATTTCATGACGAATAAGTAAATATTTAAGCCAAATTAACAGAGTACCTCCAGCTATCATGTAAACCTACATGTAAGAAAGAACAGTTTGGTAATTGTCAGGTGAAAATTGTTTATGAATTGTTTGAGACAGTGTAGAATCGATGAGCAGGAGTGATAGGAATGCACGATTTGCAGACCAGAACCCAAGAGTCCAAGACACACCAAATGCAAGGGACTGCCTTATTCCCATGGGGTGAGGTACTTTGGGAAGTAATTGTTCATATGTGAATGGCTCATCACTCTTCATACTCCCATTGCCAGCTTAATTCTTCAGCAAGACACTACCAGGAAATTTAATTGAGCTATGTTCACATTGTTAGTCATATTCTTTAGTGGTCACTGATTGCTTGGAAAAAAAAATAAACAAGCATTAAAAATTATACCGTAAACATGTACATGTGCATGTATGTATTCTGCTTGCAATGAGTATGGAATGAATTCTTATCATGAATATATCTTCCCCTCTCTCTTTTGCCTTTCTTTTTATATACAAATTGTCTATTTTTTCAACTTGAAAAACTTTGTCCATCATATAAAACTCTCATGCATACATACATACATACATTATCCCCCTTTCGCTCTATCACTCACCTGCCATCTCCTTTTTGTACATCATGCATGCTGTCTCTCTTTCGCTCTCTTTCTCTCTCCATCTCTCTATCTCTCCATTTCTCTCTCCATCTCTGTTTCTGTCTATTCTCCTCTATCCATCTCTCATTTTCTTTCTGTCTCTCTCCTCATATCTCTCTTTTATCATTCTGTCACTCGTTCTCTCTCCATCTCTTTATCACTCCATCTCTCTTTCCATTTTTCTCTCTCTGTCTCCATCTCTCTCTCCATTCCCCCTCTCTCTCCATCTCCCTCCCTTCCTTTTTCGTCCTCTCTTCCCTATCTTTGCACCATCCAGAGTAGAGTCCATGACCCGTTCGCCGATGTATCAAGGCGAAGACCTCAACCCTAAAGTCATGCTTGATCAGACCACCAAAGACTGCTTGATTCCTATGGGGTAAGCTGACAACTCCAATCATGAATTGCTCTTAAAACAGTGGCGGATCCAGGCAGGGGCGCCAAGGGTGCGCATGTTAAGACTTTAAACGATAACCCGTCTAATACGATAACCACACCACTTAAGCTTGTAGGAAAAAAGATCATTAAAATAAAGCTAGCGGACAATTATTAGGAAGATGAAGATGAATAATCAGCAAAAAACATACCAACTTCAAAGTTCTGTTTTTCCGATTCATGACTAGCGTTAAAAACTTCTGAAAAGCCCACTCAGATTTAAATAGTGCTGAAAGCAATTACAATTATACCTAGAAACTTTCACAAAACTTTCGCCAAATTGCAAAAGAAGTTGGAGCTGAGCTGCGCGGTTGATATACTTTAAGTCCTAAACTAAATTAACGCCATGATCGGTCGTCGATAGATTCGATCGATCGCACGCACGTACGCACACTGAACTACTTTTCCTACAAGCTTAGGTGCTGTGGTTATCGTTTAAGGTCTCAACATACGCGCCCCTCCTTTAATTTGTCTCTTTTGTGATTTTCTTTTTCTTTTTTTTTTTTTAAAACTTTTTTGCTCTTCTGACAATGGTTGAGTATTAGAGATTTTGCTCAAAAATTGCTCTTAAAATGTGATCTTAATTTGCACATGCTTTTTTGAAAAAGTCCTTACCGTGAGAGGGGATAACCCCTCCCACACACTCCCTTTCTCGATCACTCTGCTCGATCCCTCGCCGCTGGCGCCTCCCCGATTTCAGATTCTTGGATCCACCACTGCATAAGATTTACAATATACTTTACCCCATTCGTGACAGAATTGCACATTGTGTGGTTTGGCCCAATAACTTTTGGTGCAAAGCCCTATGAAACAATACATGTGCAGAAAGAGCTAAAAATTCTGCCCATATTCTGCCCATTTCGCCCGAGGGGGCCACTGTCATTACAAGATGGACACCTTGCTCGTACATGGACTTTCGAAATGGACCCTAAACAAGTAATTATCCTTCGATCTCAGAATACCCTAAACCAGTATTATGTCATGTTTTCCCCACCCTCCCTAAACAAGTATTTACCCTTTGCACGCACCCTAGCTGTTGTAAAAGTATACCCTTTCCCATGATTTTTGCAGTTTTGATACCCTTTTCACTGCATGCGCGTACTTTGACTGTCCGTGAAAAACAACCCTTTTTACACGTTTTTGTGTACGAGCATGTGTCCACCTTTTAATGACAGTGCCCCCCCCCCCCCCGGCCATTTTGGTTGCTTCAGTATTTATCTTTTGATGCTGACATTTTTATGAAGGAAAAAAAAACACTAAAATTCTTCTAATAATTGCCAATGCAATAGAAAGTTCAAAATCACTGCTTTTCCATGCAAAATAACAAATTTTTAACTCTTTGACATGCTTTCTGTCAAATCATGACCTTTGGAAATATCACATTGCAACTAAATTGCAAAATCAAAATTCAGCTTATGCCTTTTTTGATAACCTTCTGCATCACTTTTTGAGACGTGGCAGTTTTGCAGTGATATATTACATGATCTGCTTGTTATTTGGGAGTAATACAAAAGGGTACTAGAAGTAGCTTTGAGTTGACATCAAGGATTTTAAAATTCTTTTTAAATGTGTTTTGTAAGGAATAAGGAATTTAGCATGGTATACATGTAGTATATAACAGGAACATTCTTTTGCCTTTTCTTTAATGTAGTTTCATACATTTTTAATGAAAGAGTTTTCATTTGGCTGCATTTTTATCTTTATTCAAACAATCTGCAAACATTCGATTATCAATATTTTCTTCTTCAGCTGCCATTCCTTTAAAGATATTAACCGTAAATGCAATCACATATCTGTCCTAAACTCCCAAATTCCATTTCCATGTACAATGCACTAATAATCAAAGCTGCTGGCATATGCATGAATTACTGACTGCTTTTATTTTGTACTGTAATTTTAAAAAAGAAAATTGTTTACCTATCAACCATATTATTGATCTGAAAAATACAGAATTTCTTTTAGATTTGATCTTTTACAACTTTGCATAGAGCCATTTACTGTGATTGCTGTGTGTATTATAAATTATCTTCAGTCTTATTTTGATGTGATGAATATCTAATGTAGTAGATGAGCAATACCTAAAGTTTTATTTTTTATGACCTGTAGGATAACATCTGAAAATGTAGCAGAGAAATTTGGAATAACAAGGGAACAACAGGACCAAATGGCCTTGGAATCTCAACTGAAGTAAGTTTGCCCCTTAAAGGCAAAGTCCACCCTAGAAGTTTCACTATTTCAATAAAAGGAGTTAAATTTGAATAGCATTTTAAAAAAGAAATGAACAGAATTGGTCAAAGAATAAGAAAATTACACTCATTTACATTTTCTATCAAATTCCTCTCTGCTCTGCAAATTGGCAACACTGATGACATCATATGTGAGCAGCTCTCCATTCACTTTGTACATGAAATTGCACATTTTCTCAATTTTCTTGGAAGTTACACATTTTCTAACCCCCACAGTCAATGTATGTTCAGAAGAATTGCTTTTTACATAACATACTTTGACTATGGGGTGAGAAAATGTGAAACTTTCAAGAAACTTTAGAAAATGTGAAATTTCATGTACAAAGTGAATGGAGAGCTGCTCCCATATGATGTCATCGGTGTTGCCAATTTGCAGAGCCGAGAGTAATTTACTAGAAAATGTAAATGAGTGTAATTTTCTTATTCTTTGACCGATTTTGCTCATTTCTTTTTTAAAATGCTGTTCAAATTCATCTCTTTTTATTGAAACAGTGAAACTTTTGGAATGGACTTTCCCTTTAAGGGCTCATTCACATAACCAGTAGCTAACCCCCGCATAACCCCCTACCTGTGTTTTTTTTTACCACCCCACATATGATAGTGAGATGCTCATGAATACGTTGATAAGAAAGTTGTGCAGACAAACTCTTGACTAGATATTTTGTGCTTAGTTTATAAGAATTTAATTGCCCACACCTTTTTGTCACCAAGAGGCAAATATCAAAAGATATTTACCTTAGCATTTTTTTTTTCTTTTGCCCTAGCTCCCATCCCATCCCTTCATGCACATAGAAAGTGTAGGGTTTAGTGCTTCATACGCATGTATGTGAACAAGCCTCTATGGGTTCAGAATAGAAATATGAAATTCCTGCATGAATTCATCCATGGCCACATGGATTATGATACTTAAGTGTATCTTTTGATTTGATTTGAAACTGCTCATCATTATCCTATAATCTTCATATCCAGATACAGGGTAGCTAGGTTATAAAGAAAAGCTTGAGTTCTGGGTAGGTAGAAATATAACTTGTGAGCTTTCTTCTTCTTTTTATTGCAGTTGGGAAGAATATCATAGCAGAAAGGTTCTCTAAATAGGATTTTTCTTTTATTACCCTCATAATCTACCTTTCTAATTCCTTTGAGACAGTTTCTTTCTCACAACCAAAACACAACATTATCTTTAAGATTGAAAATGTAGAAGGAAAGGAATTCCTTCTCGCAAAGGCCAATCAAGATTCCAGGTGAAATTCTAATTTCATTACAAATTCTCATATAAAAGACCTTGGGACTGATAGCAGACATTGAATAGGTCTACCAGAATCATTCTGGCAGAATCCCCCGAGATGGTAAATACCAGGTTTCATATATTTCCATCCTACTGAGGCTCATATTGCATAAAATAATTAAGAGCTGGGATGACATGTACAATTGCTCTGTAACCACGTAGATCAAAGGTCATATTTTATCTCTACAGTAGGCCGGTTGTCCTATTTCTTATTCTACCAAAGTAAATTTGTATTTTTACCTCACTGATCAAACAAGAGCACTTGGAGGGCTCAAGATATTTATCTTGTTTCTAAGATAGGGGTCTTTCAACTGGTGACAACCCACTTGACCGAAGGCCCGCGAGGCCGAAAATAGCATTGTAATCTATATCACACTGCTCTAACCAATTCCTGTGCCAGAAGGAAGTTTAAGAAGTATTAAAGAGCAGCGGGACCTCCGGAAACGAGGACTAAACATGCTAAAGGAGACATAATTATTTTATATACCGATAGCGCATTATTTGTGATGAAGGAAAATACAATAAAAGTCGGCCTCGCGGGCCTTCGGTCAAGTGGGCGGACCCCTTTCAACTATACACAAAAAGCTTAGAGTTATGAACATTATCAAAAACTATATCTTTTTTGAAGGAAAAGGATTGTATGAAATTGACTGATGGAGTATGGTCCTTCTTTACTACAAAGATTTCCACTGTTGGATACAGTGCATGGTGGAAGTCCTCTTTAATATTGAAATGATTCATGTCTGTCAATTTAGGAAGCTTTTTTAATGTTGTTTTCCTGATTTATGTTAGGTGTACAATTATCATCCATCAGTTTGGTATATTTATCATGCTTTTTATGAATGAATGAATAAGCTGAATTGTAGGTGAAATTTAAAATCATGCATTGACATGAGATTCTGAAGGTACAAAGTCCCTGTGTATCAGTCCGGTTTATTTTTTAGAACTGTTTCAGCATTATGGTATACAGTAGGTCATATTTTTGAGAATGGCGTTTAAAGGAAAATGGGTTAGATCGAGAATCAAAATGGTTGCTTTATTATATGTACACGTAGCTGCACATGTATGCTATTAATGATACACATCTGTGTAATACTGTTCATTGAATGTTTAAATCTTGGGTATTACAGAGCAGCAGCAGCACAGCAAAAGGGTTACTTTGATAGAGAGATCATTCCTGTTTCAACCGTAATCATTGATGAGGCCGGGCAAGAAAGACCAATTACAGTGAGTATTTTACGCTCTCTCAGAGGGGGGGGGGGGGGGGGCAGTCTGAAATATGCAAACAAATATGGCGTGTCACATGCGTCACATGAATGTCAAATAAGCCAAAAATGGGGAAAAACAGTATATTTTGTTGAGTTTGACAAAAAGAAATAAGCAGAGAACCTAGCTTGGTTAGGGGGTATGTTCAAGGAGGTTAAACTTGTTTATTGGTGAATTTTCACAGAAAGGCTCGAAAAAAATTTGAAAAGAGTCTGATTTTGTTATTGGATAGAACTTGCTTAGGATGGTTTTGGAAACACAAAAAGGAAGAGACAGAGATCTTGTTTAGGGGATAAAGGCAACACCAGTATTGTTCTCTTAGTGGTGCATTTTTCTAATGAAAGTCATGTATCTGTGATAAATATTGACAGAAAGTATGTTGAGATATTGAAAAGTTGCCAATTTACAAGGAAATATGGTGATTCTTAACATTCCATTGCATTGCAAATTTAAGGATTCAAGTTCCCATTTCCCTTTAAAAAAATTTGGCATGAAAGCAAATAGTGATGCAAACAAAATTGGTGCAATTTTTTTTCCTTTTTCTGCTTTTGAATGAATTCTAGGGCTCTGCATCCAAAGTTATTGTTCCTAACCACACAATGTGGACCCTCTGTCATGAATTGGGTTCATTAATGAGCCTTACTTCTACTGTTTTTCAGGTTACAAAGGATGATGGTATCCGTGGTAACACAACCCGGGAGGGCCTGGCTAAACTGAAACCTGCATTTACACCAGATGGCACCACTACAGCAGGTGAGAAAGATTTGGAGTTTTTCTGCCCCGAAAGGGAAAGTCAGTGTTCTGATTTCCGAGTGTACGGTACTTGTTATATGGGTCATTCCATAAATTAGGGGTCCAAGTTGTGGTATTTTTGGTGTCCCAGTTACATAAGGAACTTTGAACTATTGAGGCCATCAAAATTGCCATGAAACTAGTTAGGCATTTAGTTGTTCCACCAAATATTAAACAGTAGGCCCTAAAATGTTCATTCATTAGATCTAAGATGAGATTTCACACTATAGTTCAAAGTTCCTTATGTAACTGGGACACCAAAAATGTCACAACTTGGCCCCCTAATTTATGGAATTACCCATATTTTTATACCCAGGGAAATATTGATGTAGATGTGTAGGCCTACATAATATGAAAATATTGAATATTTTCTGGTCATTAACTGTAAAATTTGGAATTTCTTGAGGGACTTAATATGTTTTACAGAGACTGTTGCCCTAGGGTAAAATATAATGGCATGGGGAATGTTTTGAAGTTGGAGGTAAATGATAAACATGTACATCATCCATATATGATTCTTATATTAAATTGAGGGTACCGGTAAATGTATTTGCAATCTCATTCTTTGCTTCATTTTGAGTCATCCCTCTCTACTTCATTCAAATTACCCTCTACATTATTTTAGCCCACCATAGACAATGTAATCAATATCGGAAGGAAAACTTATCTAAATGAAGGAGATTTTATCAAATTTAAAGTGTAATTCTTTGGATCATGTAGGTAACTCCAGCCAAGTTAGTGATGGTGCAGCAGCAGTGCTTGTAGCCAGCCGTCAAGCCGCCGAGTCTCTCAAACTCCCTGTCATGGGGGTCCTGGTCTCTTACGCCGTGGTGGGGGTGCCCCCTGCCATCATGGGCATCGGTCCGGCCTATGCCATACCGGAAGCACTCAAGAAGGCTGGTAAGTAAGCTGGTTGTAATATGCAGCAGGCGCGTAGCCGGGGGGGGGGGGGGGGGGGGGGGGGGGGGGGGGTGATGGGGGCAGTCGCCCCCCCCCAAAAAAAAAAGGAAAAAGGAAGGAAAAAAAAGCGTGAGCGAGAAAAGAAAAAGGTAAGAGAACGTAAAAAGAGCGGGAGCAGACAAGGAACAACGACAAAGAAACGTCGGATCTCCCCCCTCCCTGCACCCTCCCCCCTAGGGAGCGCGCTTCGCACGCTTTGCGTGCTCACTACCGCCCCCCTTAAAATGAAATCCTAGCTACGCCACTGATATGCAGTAGTGTTGAGATACTCTTCCCTTCAGGTGAGGTTTCTTTATATTTGGCAATTTCCTTGCAGGAATTCATTTATTTTGGTTTTTTGATCAAAATTCTCTCTGATTTTTAAAAGAATCCTTTCTGGAGTATTCTGCAGTTGAATTACTGCTTCATGTTTATGGTGTTGTTTCATCTGGTAGTCAGAGACTCCTGGGCCCCATTTAATAAACATTGTTAGCAATATTAAACAAATTGCAGTAACTGTTATAAGCTACTGAAATCCTTGCATCTGTAAAACCTGCCGACTTTCATTTTTTTATTCTAATTTGGCCGCCCCCCAAAAATGTGCCGACTGACCCTAATTTTCAATGTTTTGCCAACCCTTTTTTTTTTTTCACTGGCGAATGGCGCGGTAGAACATCGTCCATATTATTAAACATATCATGAGCAGAGGACTCGAGTGTCTGGCCAATTAACCCCCGATCTCCATTTTACGTGTATGGTTCGAGTGCACGGTACGGCTCTATGATATATGCGAGGAGTCCCCGCCGCACGCACAACCTCAAATACAGTATGTGGGACCTCAGTACATGGGATGCCTGAGTACTGCGCCAGCATGTTGGGGAAAAAAAACAAACAAACAAACTACCGACCGACCCTATTTTTTTCCCTCTGTTACGGCAAACAAACACATTTTTTTTAGGCATAAGCCAGGGGCAGGGCATTACTATCCTGTAGACCGTTTACCTAATTTTATTTGCGAATAGAAAAACATTTTGGAAGTTGTCTGGGCCTTCCAGGTTATATTTGAGGCATTATTTCTACATTGAAAATATCAGACTTCAACTTTGATGTTTCTCATGACAATATTTGAAGAATTTTTGGCAAAAACTGATAAAGGCTTTTTTAAAACGAATTAACACCTCCGTAGTATGAAACAAAACATTGCCTTCCATTTGAAACCTCACTGATTATATATCGAAGAAAAAGAACTATGATCTAAGTTTTATGTAATTTCGTATTATTTTCTTCATATTTTAGTAACTTTAATTGCAAATATCTCCCATTTACATAAGGGGATATAATGTTTTTTGAAATCAAGCTTTTCATTTCTTTTCTGTATGCAGGTTTAACAGTTGATGACATTGAAATCTTTGAGATCAACGAAGCATTTGCTAGTCAGGTAAGCATACATGTAATGTTCTGCCGTATAGGAGATAGATTCTTTGTATGACTAAAAAAAATGTTAGGGTCATTCCATCTGTATTGGGCAACAAATCACAAGATATTCAAGTAACGCTGTTATCAACCATTTCATTTCACAATGAAAATCAGTTCAGATGTGGTCAAGTTTTTGTGCTTCAATGTAAGGTAGGCCTCCTACCACAATAATCCATGTATGAAATGGAAATCTTTTGGGGGGTTTGTTGCAACACACATTATTTTTCGTTTTACGTACGTTTCATGGACATCACATTTATACATCTTGGCAACAGGTCTGAATTTGCAATACACCATGATGGTTGAGAAGTAAAACTGTGATGGGACATCATTTTGGGGTGAAGTCATTATTGGCAGACATTTACCAAGTTTACATGTGAATGACTCTCAAAAATCAAACGGAAGTCCCAAATACTTATTTCTGACTGGTTGAAAATCAAGTTGCATTTAATATTTCACGTCACGTTTAATATTTATGTTGCGTTCACCCCAAAATGGTGTCCCATCACGATTTTGCTATTTCAAAAGTTTGCCCCAACCCCATGGACTTAAATGTACCCCTTAGTTTGAAATTCCTTTTTAGTGTATACAAATCAGTGTATGCAGTGTATACTGCATCAACAAGTGAATGCTTGCACTTCTCTTATAGGGTTTAGTTTTTCTTCATGTCATAAAACAATCTAAAAATTAAGGAGATTGCCATTGTTGTACTTATAAAGGTTTGTACAAGATACAGTGGTTTGATTCAAATCTATACACTGTTGTTACATGTATGTAATTCGTCAATCTGTGAATATCACTTTTCTAGGAAACATTCAAGATACATGTAGAAGCCAGTGTTATGTATTCTAAACCTGAAGTAGATCTGCCTAACTGGACAATTTATAAAAAAAAACTTTTTCAAAATTAAACATTCTATTTCATTGAGATCCCCAAAATATTTTTCATTTCTAACACTGTATGTGTTTGTTGTACAAGGCTCATACGGGTCAGGGAATTTCTGGAAAGTCAGGGAATTGGAAATTCTTTTTTCCAGAAGCAAAAAGTCAGGGAAAGTCAGGGAATTTCTCAATTTCTTCTGGAAAGTCATAAAAAATAATTCATTAAAGATATTTTTCATGTGAATAAATTCACGCTCTGGCCAGCTCTGCATTCATTGCACTCAAATCAACTTTGAAACTCTTTTTAATCGGCGTGCTTTTTATGTAAGTTTTGCATCACACGTGATCGATGAGTCATGGAAATTTGCTTTTTTCTGCCCTGGAAAGTCATGGAAAGTCATGGAATTTTGAAAATTTATTAGTATATGAACCCTGGTTGTAAATTGGACATTCCAGGCAACATACTGCGTGCAGAAGCTGGGTATTCCCATGGAGAAGGTTAACCCCAATGGGGGCGCTATTGCTTTGGGACATCCCCTGGGTTGCACGGGAGCTCGGCAGATCGGTACCCTGCTTCATGAGTTGGACCGCAGAGGAAACAGGTAAACACAAGAGTGATAGGTTGTGGATTCAAAGTACATTTTTGTTTGTCTGTAGTTGTTTCTTGTGTATGGAAATCGTACTGCGAACATATAGGTGAAAATTAATTCAAATCTTTGATCCGAAAAGTTAACATTTACTCCTTGCTCTACATGCACATTGATTTTCAGATGCAATTGCTTTGCTAGTTGACTTCTCTACATTTAGTTGTGTGCGATATCCAGGGTGTTGATTTATTATCCATCAATGGGGTGGCAATGGGAGGCATTGAACTCCTTTACCTGAATGCATGCACATGTCACACCCCTGCACAAAAAGTACCATGGTATTTGACGAAATTACCATCAAAACCATGCAACTACCATCAAATTACCATGATTTGATGTAGTTTGGTCAAATACCATGGTACCCATGGTATTTTTTTTACAAGGGACACAGTTAATCATGTAAGTTTTTGAGGGGAGAGGATAGGGGCAACTACCCCAATGTCGTACCACCCCCTCCCTCTAGGTGGAATCAGTACTCATGCCAATTGTACTTAGCAACCACAAACCCTGATCAGTCAAAAACACCGGGGGGGGGGGGGGTTTCCACAAAGAGTTAAGTTGGACTTAAAGTCATGCGTAAACCCCAATGCACACCAGGTATTTAACGCCTAATCTCATTGATAGACCTCCCAATAGCACTCGTCCCCTGAGCATGATCTGACCAATGCGGTGATGCATAATATACAGCACACAACTAGGAATTTAAGTGCGACTTAAGTCCAACTAAACTTTTTGTGAAACACTTCCATGAAGAGCTCATTGAGGATTCTGTACTATAGCAGCTCCTGGCTATAGACAGCCAGTAGGCACATGGGCTAGGCTTCTCTCAAGACCCAACACATTCTACCAGTAATAAAAGTGTTTGTGAGGGTCTGTGCTTTTAGATTATGCTAATAACCCTTTCCCATTCATTTATGCAATTCATTCATATTGTACTATATCTACTTAATAAATCAATTATCTGTATATACTCTACATATAACATTCATTTAGCTTGCATTCTGTAATTTGGTTGTTGGATAAGTCATGAAATTAAAAATGAATTTCTATTATGATCAAATAACTTCAATCAATCGAATGTCTTTACAATTAAAATTTTATTTATTGCAGTCTCATTCATATTGTACTATATCTACTTAATGTACCAATCTCAAACAGCTCAATTAACACAAGTGAATTCAAGGGACTCTACATTAATATCATTATAACTATTAGATCTGTTCATTTCAATGCTATGTATTTCATTTTAATGTATTGATTCATTTTAATTTGTAAATGCATCACAATTCGGCTTGGCCGCCATGATGTATGATTTTTATCAAATAAACCATTTATCTATCTATCTATCTATCTATCTATCTTTCTCCTTTACAGGGCTTATGGAGTGATCTCTATGTGCATTGGTACAGGGATGGGTGCTGCAGCAGTGTTCTACTATCCTGGCAAATAGGAACCATTAGTCTCTCTATCCAAAACCTTTTTCCAGGATATCTGTATATTTTCTGTCAAATCGTACACGTACATGAACACGTACATGAATAAATACATGCATATCTATCCATAAGTATTAAAAATGCACATGTATATGAAATAGAATTTCAGGGGTTTATATGCTATTTTTGTAATGATTCTGTATCCAGCTGCATTGTTTGTACTGTATTCTAATAGGTCTTATTACTCCCACCGTTTTTTGGTTAGGGCTTTATGAAATTTCATTTTCTGTATCTTGGGAAGAGGATGTTGGACACGACAAGATTTTCTGATGTAAGAAATACGAATACTGGAGTGCTTTTACAGCACACGTCACTGTCACAGCCTCTGCAAGCATGGCATGTGAGCAGAACAAGATGTAATAGGATCTGGCAAATTTCCCTTCACAGTTTATTCATTAACCCTTAAAGGCTGGGGGGGGGGGGGATATGCAGTACTTGGTATTGTATAATATAACAAGGATTGACTTTGTTTTGTGTTTTAAAATGTGTTATTCAATTGAATGCACATCTTAAAGAGTAGTTTTATTTTCTACCTACATTTACAGTGCACACATGCACAAAATATCTATCCAGAAGTATTGAAATACATGAATGAAATAGAATATTGTAATTAGGCCTTATTTGTTACACATCTCTATTCTACAATTACCATAAGTCTTGTAGTACATGTATAAGATGTTCTTTTTGTTTTTCTCCGTGTTTCTTCAGTCACTATGTGATTATGTTAATTGTAACTTTGGAATCATGTCTCATAAATGTTCAGTAATTGGTGCAATATACATTTGAAGCCTTGTTCACAACCTGGTATCTGGTCTCGAATGAACACAGAGACTCCAACTCTCCCATTTTCGGCGGGAGATCTCCCGCTTTGAGTCCATTTTCACAAAATCTCCCGTTCTCCCGCTTGAGTTTGAATTTCTCCCGCCCTAGCTGTTTCTTTCTTTTTTTCTCCCGCCCAACCACCTTTTTGAAAAACATGAATCTGAATCATTGGATTTTACCTCATGTAGTGTTGTCATACATGTATGCTCAAAAATAAGCTTAAGATAACATCTGAGAGCTTGTATAACCCCCTATAACCCTAAAAGTGCCTTCGGCCGCAAGGAATTTTGTGATTTGCGCTGGTGACGTGGGCTACGCACACATTGAGTCAGAGTCTCCCGTTTGCTGGGGGGTCTCGGCGGGAGAATCTCCCGCTTAAGAGGTGCTCGGGGTTGGAGTCTCTGTGAACATCAGGGCCAAATGACCCGCCGAGTAAGAATGCTCCTTATATTTCTATATCTTATATAGCACGCAGATAAGAGAGTATACTTAAGGCTTGTTCAGATATGACTCGACAAACCTCAGCGGTATTTTGTATAGTAAGTGAATGGGATATGAGGAGGCAGAGGCAAGAGGCATATTTTTGCCTCCCGGTGGCAAAAAGCCGAGGACCAATCAAATTATTAAAAAGTTTACGCAAAATATAATGTCATGAGTTTGTCTGCGCAACTTTTGACAAAAATATCTTTTTTTTTTAGTGTTGACATGTTAATGCACGTTCATTAATTAAGTGGAGTGGTTTACTGTGTCATATCTGAACACTAAAAACACCTGGGGGGTTAATCGCGTCATATATGAACAAGCCGTAAGGGGGCATTGCTTCATGCAGCTACATGTAACTCTCACTTGCCAGATGCTTACAGGTTAACCCATTCGTGACAGGAATTATTTAAAGCTTAATTTGATCAGCTTTTATTCTTCAAATTGGCAACATCAACATTTTCATTTTTTTACTACATTTTTCTTATAAAACGTCATGTATCTGAAATGAATATAAATTGACAGAAATGATGATGAAAAGTTGCCAATTTGCAGGGGAAAACAGTGATTTTAAACTTTCTATCACATTGCCAATTTAAGGATTTTAATGCTTATTTTCCTTTTAAAAATTTTCAGCATCAAACAACAAATATTAACGCAACCAAAATGGGTACAGTTTGTGTAGAATTTTTTGCTTTTTCTGCTCATGTATTTGGTATGATTTTTAGGGCTTTGCATCAGAAGATATTCGGCCAAACCACAAAATGTGGACCTCTGTCACAAATGGGTTAAAAGGGATTTATTTGCTTCAGCAATTTGACAGGTGGTATATGCCATCATGTGTGAACAAAGCTTTAGAAAAGAAAACTTTTTAAGAAAAAAGATTGATTCCTCATTCAACTTGAATAAGTTTTCATAATGAAGTAATATTTGGAATAAAGAATTAAAAGAAGAAGAAATAAAATGTTTTTGAAGTGTGTTTTGTTATTATCACAAAGGTGGATGTATCTGACTAATCAAGACACATATCTCACACATTCACACAATAGTTATGCATGTAAGCTGTAGGCTTGTCTTTAAATTATCATTCAATTGTATTTTCCTTTTTTTTTGGTCATACATTCACCTGAATACTGACTAGGTGAAAATTTAGCAATATGAACACAACTGCAACTACAAGCACTAGTGCATCTATTGCACAGAAATAATCGAATTTTGTAATGTTTCAATCAGGACAGTTAAATGTACAATGTAGTTAAATAGTTCCTTTGCCATACTTATATATTTCAGATGACTGTCAATAGAAAGGAATATATACAAAACTTGCATAAAAATGACACGTCCAATCCTACTAATGGACAATAGTACATGTACCATATTAATAATGCAGCCAAACCTGTATATAAAGACCACCCAAGAGAGACAAGAAACACAGTCTTTATGAACAGGTTCCTGTAATACACGTTTCAATGGGGGAAAATATTCAAAGGAAACAAAAATTGCGGTCTTTATAGACAGGTGGTCTTTCTATACAGGTGGTGGCTAAAGCAGGTTCGACTGTACCAATGATAATTGATAATAATGATAATATGCAGTTTTTGTAGAGCACATATCACAGATCACTACATGTATGTCCCTACTATTTTTTTGATAAGGTGAAAGAAAGAGAGGGAAAATGGTTTACGATAAGCAATAAAGAAAGAGAGGGAAAAGAAATGGTTTACAATGAGCATAATTTCAATTTAAGGACAAAAATGTGCTTATGATGCCCATGAATTGTTCTAATGTGGGTGCTTCATTTATGTAATCTGGAAGATTATTCCATACTTTATTCCATTTTTTTTTCTTGACATTTCCATTTCTAAAATGGCAATTAGATGAGAAACTTGGTAGCTTAAAACTTTTATCAAGTTTTCTTACTATTTTCATTTTTAAGCAGGGTATAGTTAGTACAAGTATGTGAACAGATGATAACTCTTGTCAACGAGGACATGAACTAAAAACATCATGTAATAATCATGATGTTAAGTACCAAGAAACACAAATTAATAATCCAATCACCACAAAATTAAACTTCAAGGTGGGTGAGTCTACGAAGAAAATAAAAACATAAAAAGATTTACAGTGAATTTTGGTGACAGGAATATTGCAGTGGTCTACAAACGGTCCTATTTTTTATTTACTTTTTTTTGGCAAGGCAACAAATGCATGCAGTACAAAAATATCCCTAAAATTGTACACCTATTAACACCTAAATACACTATGTTCTGCTTACGAATACAATCATGAATCTTTTTCTACATCTCGAGTCCTATCAATAAATTTTGCCATAAAATCTTTGGTTGTAAGAAGTGACACATTTGTTGGGAAACATAGGCTCCCAATAAAGGACAACTCCTACAAAAAGTTTAAATGGTGCAAATTATATCTTAACTATTCGACTTCTGCATTCTCTCGTTTCCCAAGGCTTTAATACAGGAGCCATCAGGGGGTGTTTCACAAAGATTTAAGTTGGACTTACGAGTCATGTGCAAGTGCCAATCCGCATCCAGTACTTAACGCTTAATCTGATTGATAGATTTCCCAATAGCACACGTCCCCTGAGCATGATCTGAACGATGCAGTCATGTGTAATATACAGCACATAATTAGGAATTCAAGTGCCACTTCAAGTCCAACTCTTAACATTTTGTGAAACAACCCCCGTTTACTTGAAGAAAGGTGTTAAATGTTACGCACAGTTTTGGTATGCCCTCAAAAACTGTTCGTCAGATTTCTTTTCTTTTAGCTGCTCAGTAGAAAGATACTAGTAAAGCTAAGATGCTGTGAAGTTTTTTCCTCAAGTTGAATATTAAGCAGATGGGAAGCTAAAAACACTTTTGATCGCGGCCTATGGGACGTAAAGTCCTTACAAGGTTGACTGCATCACACATGTACAATTGCTGCGCACATGTAAAACCATATCTTAGAGTTTGATTTTGAGATATACATAACAAAGCACTGTAATGGCTGTGCAGGGAGTGGTTGGCATGCAGGGGTTCTAGCATAGGGCTGAGTGTAAGTGTTATTTTGCATTTCTTTAGGATAATTAGGTACTCTAAAATTCACAGGAAATCATGAGTGGAATCTCACACGACCTCACACGTATCTTTTTATGCAAGGCGGACAGTGTGAGCCTGTATTCAGTCAGTTTCATGCAAATTTTCTTTCTGCTACCAAATCTATATGTGAGCGTTAATCAATCTGATTTTGCTAATATTGACCTTTAACCCATAGCTGTACAGTGTCTCTGTTTAGTGACACTTTTGTAGTATCTTGCGATCAATAATACTAGGAATTAGAGCTGGCCTGCATGCCCTTCATTTGAAAATTATATTCTATAGTGATCATGTTGATGCCACTAAAATACGATATCACTTCATGATAGGGTTCGGTGCGTAAGATCTGTGAAGTCATGACCTTGAGGGATGTACTTCCTGTCTCTAAACGCCCTGTCCGGTTCAGCACCGACTGTAGCGTTGATTATGGGCCGGTCAATAAACTCTATGGTACAAGGATTGGTCTCGTTGAAGCATGGGGGCCTCTCCAACTCCAACAGGAAGACCATGTTGTAGGCTGGACTCGGTCTTAACAGGTTGGCTGGGACAAAGAGCGTGACTTGAGGTCCAGCTCGCGGCCAGTAGCGGCCAAGGTTGAAATCGTTGATGAAGGCTTGGCCCTGTAATGGGATTGGGGAAGGGAAGTAATGAGAGACGGTGACAAAACTGTTGGCAATACTGGATGGCAAGATTAAATAAAACACAGCAGTGGTATTCTGAAACTATGTTACCTTTCATGTAACTGAAAGGATTTACATCAGACGTTAATGTCGGCACAAAAATGTGTATGAAAAGCTAATGGGCATATTTCTCCAGGCGCAAATAGGTGTTTATTTCAATGAAAATATACCTGCTACAAAACATATAATATATTTTTCAGAATATGGTCCCAGTATTGCATTATATAACAAAGAAAATCAGTTTGAAATGTTGGGGGCAAGAAAATAACACCAAAAGCAAAACAAACATACCATAATTCTCTAACAAAGTGAAATTCACGGGTATGGCAATGTTACACTGTGATCATGCAACAAGCACGGAAGGTCGGCACATATCTAATGATGGTAAACATGAAAGATTACGAGTTATAGCATTTTATTAACCCTTCAATGATATCATCTGACTTTACCTTGGTCCAGCCACTAGACTTCAAAAAGGTATCTTGTGGTGGATCAATCGCAGTAAGGTTTGGGAACGTCCCAACATAGAACGATGGCAGGTAGCCACCGTCCCTCTGGTTCGGCTCCCTCTCTTGGATAAAGTTGCCCATCTTACGCTTCCGTTGAAGATAGAGGGCTTTTAGTTTAGGAAGAACGTTGTCCAAATCCAAAGAGTAGATGGACCACTTCTCTAGGATAATGCCATTGAGTGTCACATTACTTATGATGCCCTGCAGGTTAAAATACAAATTGTTAGACGTGTTTGCCCCTGAGACTATTTGTAATTATTTTTTGGATTCCCCAGTGCTTCAGGCAGGGTTAATGTAGGACAAGGGTTCATTCATTGTTTGCTTTGCTTTGACATCCTTGACTTCCAAATTCTATGGAATATTATGTTTCATTTTTATTATGAGTGTGAAAAACATTTAATACTGCCAGTCTAGTTCCACACACAAACCCTAGCCAGTCAAAATATGTTACAGATATGTGCATAGGAGACTAGAGTAAAGAACCTCAAGAGCTCCTGACCTATACTGACAAAGTCAGTAGACACATGGGATACACTTCTCTCAAGACGTAATGCATTCTAATAAAGTGTCAATTAAGGTCTGTGCTTGCAGACTACTGGCAGCCCACTATTTTTCCAATTGTCAACCAAAGAGGGTAAGGGTTAAAGATACAAAATAAGCATGATCACTTGTAAAATGTTAACATATAATGAAATAGCCATGAGCAAAATAAGTTTTTGTTCTTGGATTTTGAGCAAAGATGAATGCTAAAAATCTTGTATCAGTTATTCAGGATGCTGCATGGCTACACCAAACAATCACCTTGTCCCTCATCACTGCCCTACATGTATGTACAGGACATCAGGACATGCACATCCCATACACACAGGCATACTTAAAAATGGAAAGTGAACCTCTTGTGGGAGGGAGCAGGAGTTGGTCTAGCAGTAACGTCCGTAGCCCGCTCTTTGTCTGAGTCACATCTGTTGGATGGTGATGTTTAAAGGTCAGTCCCAGACATGAATAATTATCCGATTGAAACAAGTCTGTAAAAACCTAATTACACGCACACACACACACACATACATACCTTCATTTGCTTTCAACAAGCCCAACCTTGCGGTCATAAAGTCCTGACCCATGGTTGGTTCTCAACAAAGATGTCGAGGGTCACAACTTTTGGATGGTGACATTAAAGGTCAGTCCCAGACATAAATAATCCTATCCTATTACATCTGTAAAAACCCAATTACACCCACACCCACACACACACACACACCCTCACTTGCTTTCAACAAGCCCTACCTTAGGGTCATAGAGTCCTGACCCATAGTTGATATGACCCTGGTTCTCAACAAAGATGTCAAGGGTCATTCCTTCACTTCCTGTGATGTTCATACTTGTGGCATTCACCCTGTTTAATGTTCCAACCCAATTCTGCGAAAATATATAAACATTGAAGGTAAGTTTGAAAAGAGTGTTGTGCGCTGTTTGGTTTTTAGGATGAAACAGAAATTGTTTTAATTTGTTCACACCTAAGTTGAAAGATACACATGCATCTCAAATATATGTATGGCTGTTAGCACTGTTTATAACAAATTTCTGATGTTAAATTTTCATGCACTCTCCTATACCAAGATACATGTAAGTGTGCATCTTGGCCCCGGAACATAAAAATCGATTTATAATCGATTACTTCCTCCGTAATTAGTATCAGTCTCTGATGTATTAGCAATGTACCCCATACAACATATGACGTTCATCCATTATTTCATCCATAAATGATTAATATCTTGATATGATTACTACTAATGATAGTGATACCAAAGAGCACCGTTATCCAATCGCCATGTCTGGAAAATTCTTTATTTCTGGATGAAATATGTCAATATGAGACACAAAAGCAAAAATACCCATTTTGCGTCATGGACGCATATTTTTGTGCCACTTTCCTGTGCTACCAAACAGACATACATGTAACCCTTATGGCTTGTTCACACGTGAAGCAGGAAACCCTCACATTTTTTTTTGTGTGTGTGTGTGTGTGTACAAATGGATGGGACACGAGGTGGTAAAAGAAACACAATGCCAAGGCAAGAGGCATATTTTTTGCCTCCAGATGGCCAAAAAGGTGCAGACTGATCACATTTTTTATAAAGTTGAATTAAATCGAATTTATTGATACTTCTGTCATTATAACAGAAATCCTTCTTCCATTGGTTAGCAATAAACACAGAACATTTCAGAACATAAATTAAACATAACAATTAGGTGTACAAGTGTACATAACAATGTGAGTCAGATGTCAGAAAGAAAATATGGTCCATAAAAAAAACAAATTTCCAAGAACACTTTGACAGCATAGAGCTGTCTGTTTTATATCTTAAAAGAGCACACCTCTGAGGAAACAAGCTAATGCATAATATGATGTCACCAGTTTGTCTGCACAAAACTTTCATTTATTTGAATCTGATGTGTTAATGCACTTCTCATTATTGTAATTGGTGGGGTTTAGTGCACCAAAAGTGAATACTACAAAAACCGTGGGGGTTTGCTGCAGGGGGTTTGCTGCTAGATGTCTGAATGAGCCTTTAATAGACAAATAGCACAGCACTGAATCTTACCTGATTAATAATAATGTAGCCTCTGTCTCTGATACCCTCTATAGTGAGATTGGTTGGATTGACGTAGTCCTGTGGTAGCTTGGTACGATACAGCATAAATCCCTGGTACTGCATAGTAAACATACAAGAAAGTGCGTATTCAAATTTTGGCAAATTCAAACTAAAAATTGTGAACTCCTGACAGGACCAAAAAAGCTAGATTGAATTTATAATATCAGCTTTGTTGGAAGCTAGCTAAGAGATGATAAAGTATAATGCAGGTGAAAAAGATTCCAAAGTGGCGGTGGTTCTTATGATATTTAGACATGAAATATGCAGAGACTATTCCTATCAGTTGTAAAAGTGAAATCTTATATGGAAATCCTACATTATTATGCTATGAAAACTAAATGGCTGGAATTCACAAAGATGGTTTAAATTTAGACCATGATTTATTAAAATTTCATGGTATGAGTGCGCTTCATTTAGCCTGTACGCCAAGAAAAGAAAGGTCCAATCATGAAAGTGCATGTTTGGCAAAGGGTGCTAAATTCATGCTCGTTGCGATGGATTAGACCATGGTTTATGTAAATTAATTCAAACTAGCATGAATTTCGCGCCCTTTGCCAAACACGTGCATTCATTATTGGAATAGTGTACGACTAAAGCAAGTGCACTTTATATACCACGAAATCTCCATAAACCATGGTCTAAATTCAAACCACCTTTGTGAGTTCCAGCCAAAAAAGTTGAATTCCTCCTGAGAACTTATCTTAAAAAACTACACATCATTGTCTTGTCTTTCAAAAATTTTAGAGAAACTAGTTTTTAATAGACTTTATGGATTTTTATTGCAACATAATTTACTGTATGACAGTCAGTATGGTTTTCGCCAAAATTACTCTACAGACATGGCAGTTATTGAAATTCATGATAGAATTGTTAAAGAACTAAATACTGGTAAAGAAGTTGTAGGCGTGTTCATGGATCTGTCAAAGGCTTTTGACTCCCTTTCACATGATATTTTATTACAAAAAATGCAATACTATGGTGTCCGTGGTGTATCATTTGATTGGTTTAAGTCTTATTTATCAGATAGAGAGCAATTTACTGTACATAATAAAATCAATTCGTCTTTCAGATGTATAAAAACGGGTGTACCTCAAGGATCAATACTTGGGCCTTTACTATTTTTAATTTATATCAATGATATTGTAAATTCTTGCCAAAATTCTCATTTTATCCTTTATGCAGATGACACCTCACTTCTTGCCTCTCATGATGATATAAATGTTTTAATTGAATTATTGAACAAAAATCTTGCTAAAATACATACATGGTTCAAGTGCAATAGACTTTCATTAAATATAGATAAAACCCAATGTGTTGTTTTTAAAAAGAAAGGCGTGCAATATAATTACGACAATCTTTCTCTCAAAATCGATTCAACTTGTTTAAAGTTCCATGAATCAGTAACATTTTTAGGTGTAGTATTAAATTGCAATCTATGTTGGAATGATCATATTAATCTAGTTCGTCTTAGAGTTTCACGTTTTATTGGAATTTTGAACCGACTGAAATGTGAATTACCCTCTTATGTATTGTTTAATCTTTACAATGCCCATATTTTATCCCACATTTCATATTGCAATTCAATTTGGGGAAATACGCATTCTTGCCACCTACAAAAATTGACTATACTTCAAAAGAAAGCAATTCGTATCTGTACGAAATCAGATTTTAATGCACCAACATCTCAATTATTTAAATCATTATGCACGCCAAAATTGCAAGATATTAATAAAATTCAAATTGCTTCAATTATGCAACGTTACTACACAAAAACTCTGTCTCCATATTTAATGAACATGTTTTCAATCAATGCCAATATTCATAGTTATAATACAAGATCAATCAATAAATTTCATCGTTGGACGTATTTGAATGATAGGTCAAAATATTCGTTACGCCATACTGGCCCAGCTTTATGGAATAGTCTGAATTTGAGAAAATTAAATATACAATTCAATAATATATTTAAAAGGCAATTTAAAAAAGAATTGATATCTACCTACTGACTTTTTTACTTTATTTATTTTCCATGCTTTGTTGAATTAGTCTTTCATCTGTTTTAATATGAATTTGTTGTGCGTGTGTGTGCGTGCGTGCGTGTGTGTGTGTGTGTTTTAATTATGTCATTTATGGTTACATTTGACTGCAATATTGGTACACTATCACAACTAAAGCTACAGCTATAATATCAAACAACAGCCGTTCGATAATTTCGGGTATGTGCAATTTAACAAGCCTTTTCAAGGGCTTTCTACGTACACACCCTTTTCCATTCATCTTTTCAATAATTATTTTGTTTAAAATGCAATGTACATCTGTACCAACAATTGTAGTTGTATCTCTGTTTTGTCAACATGTGTAACTTTGTTCTGTATTGCCTGTTTCTTGTCTATGTATCTTTTTTAATGAATTGGAAATAAAGATTGAATTTGAATTTGAATTTGAATCAATGGAGAACATTATTATTCTCTAAAGGCTCCTTCTCTTGTCCATCATACCTGTTGCATGGCTTCCATGGTGATTGGATAGTCCGTCATGATTGGTCCATAGGGACACAGCTGATCCAGGACATCATAGATGGTTGCAGTAAGTTCCATCTCTACCATCCCATAGGCATACTTCTTGGTTGGAGGGGGGATGGGCCCAACAGGTAAGGGCAGATACTGCAGAGATCATCAAGTTTTATAAATCATTGTATTCTTTCAACAGTATATTTCTACCTCTTTTTTGTTGGGGGAGGGGGTATAATCCTCTACAAGCTGAGCATGCTATGTAATTGAAAGAAAATGAACAAACAACAAATTACATTTAGACAACATTCAGCTGTCTGTTTTAAATCTTACAAGAGTACCGTACATCACTGAGGAAACAAACACTCCAAAGAGAGCTGGGAATTACTGGTAATGATGCTTTACTCTACAAAAGTGGGAGCAATGTCCAAAGCAAAGTACAATGACTACTTTGGCAATATGAGATTTCCATATGTACAACGCTTTCAACTATCAAAAACTTGAACTCTCGAATAGCATTCTTAATTCTATTCAAACTTTCAACAATTTGTTTCTCATCATTTTCACCCAATTTAAAGTGTTACAAAGGTTAGGCTGTCCCTCAAGTATACATGTAATTTTGTTCTACACAAAATGCCTTCCTTATTTTAAGTTATTTAGCATTGTAGTGAATACAAATTATTCTCTCACCTTCTCAATCACTTTCCTGATTGCCATGTACTTAGGGGTGGGGTCCCCTGCCTCTGTGAGGGGGGCGTCATAGTCATAGCTGGTAGGCTGGGGGTTGAAGGAGGGGTAGTTTGCCCCATTCCAAAATCCAAAGTTGGTGCCCCCTTCAAACATGTACCTAATGGAAACATGAATTTGAACACAAACCCGCTTCGGTTACATTTATATACACAAATATGTGCCATCATTCAGTAAAAATGCTATTACAGTAGACTGTCAGTGTAAGAAGAAGAAGAAGAAAAAAAAAATGATGCTGAAGAACTTCCCCTGTGTTCTTATAAAGTCTAATCATGTTGTTCACTCTTCTTTTGCATGTTATGAAGTCTATTTATGTTGTTCATTCTTCTTTTGCATATTATGGATAATTTGTAAGTTTTCGATATCTTGGGCCATGGGATTTTGTATACAAATAAGCATGCAATATACCACATATATACCATACATATCATAAACCACCAACATACCAAATTAAGGTAATCATGATCTCAAATAAATATCCTAGCAGTCTGAACTCACATGTTCACATTAGCCCCCAAAGCAAGCATCTGGTCCAGTGATGTACAGACAGCTGTGGTTGCCACTGTCTGATGAGGATGCTCCCAGTGGTCTAACCACCCTGTGTAGTATTCAGAATTTACCTGGAAAAACAAGAACAAAAACAATCTTGTAAGATTCAATTTTATGACAAAACTAGAATGGATTATTCTTTGGATAATAATGAATTGGAACATACAAAGATTTTACTTTCATCTCATCAAAAATATTTATATCAGAGAAACGATCTTCAAGGTCATAAAAACCAAAATTTATGAACTCACCAATGGGCCTTTGGGCTCAAATTTCCTCATTTCTTGAAATAGAGCTGTGGCATTGGATCCTAGAAGATAGATTTAATTCAGATATGAAAAAATGTAATTAATTGTTGGACATAGGGAGAGAGGAAAATAAAAACACAATGCTAAGTTAAAAATGATAATTAATGTTTCTGCTAACGAGCAAATTATGGAGTTTCTACAAATTCCATTCAGAGGGTATTATTGTACATCCCAGTTTGGAATCCCTCTGTTGCAGATATTCCTGCAACTGCAAGTTGTTTTTCATTTGTTTTACTAAAGTATCTTCTTCTTGGTTCATGGTTAACAGGGATGTGAATTCAAATAGCATAGTTAGTACACAGGCATTCTTTATGGTGCTTGCAGGAAACTGTATGTACATGCAATTCCCTGGAATGGAAGAGATGTGTAAGCTCCATATCAGGAACTTGTAGATGCGATAATGGAATACATGTAGAGCTAAAGCAGAGAGGGAGGCTTTATAAATATGACTTTCCTCTGAATTCACTGACCTGTTTCCATTTTCTATTCTTATTAAGCCACTCATGACAGAACTGCACACTGTGTGGTTTGGCCCAATAACTTTTAAAGCAGAGCCCTATAAAACATACCACATACATTAGCAGAAAGAGCAAAAAAATCTGTCTACGCTGTGCCCATTGTGGTTGCATCAGTATTTGGTGTTTGATGCCGAAAAATTGTGTCAAGGAAAATAAGCACTAGAATCCATAAATTGGCTACGGGATGGGAAGTTCGAAATCACTGCTTTTCCATGCAAATTGCTATCTTAACTTCTCAGCAGTCTATCAATTTTTATTCATTTCAGAAACATGTACATGATTTTTTATAAGAAAAATGTAGCAATAAAAGAAAAAAAGACTGGTATTGCCAATTTGAAGAAGAGTAGTTGATCAAATAAGGCATAAAAATACTTTCAGTCATGAAAGGGTTAAGGCATTTTGCAGCCACAGTGGACTTTCCCACTGAAGCTCCATGAGGACATTCCACTGACCTGCGCCAAAGTCGATAGTAGCGTACATATCCTGGAGGGTGCCACACTGCAGAAGGTGGTCCCCTGGTCCATCTGTGGTGAACAGGACCACGTCTGGACCCAGGTTGTCTCTAAACAGGTGGTAGAGCTGGCGTTGGTAGGCATGGTCACACGTCTCATAGCTCCCGTACTCATTCTCAACCTGGTAACAGGGGTTAGTGTATCGATTTGATGGTTTTCTCAAAGCACATGGAGGTCACATCAACTGTTTCACAGTATTTAACACGTAATTTTATTGACAGACTTCCCAAAAGCATGCGTTCCATGAGCATGATCTGACAAAGCAGTGATGCGTAACATACATCACGCAACTACAATACAGGAATTTAAGATCGACTGTAAGTCCAACTTAACACTTTGTGAAACACCCCCCAGCCATCTACACTATTTAACAGCCAGCTTGCAGGCCAACATCAGAAAAAAAAACATCAATAACAGCAGCTGCTTACCATAAATAAAGCACAAGATATTTTTTTAGCCTTTTCTTTTCTCAAAACAAAAAATTTTTCTAGGGCTCATTTTTCGAAAACAACATTTTTTGGTCTATTACCTTTTTGACTGCTGCCTCCCACGGACTGATTTTACAGAGCTGCCAACCCCAATTTGGAAAAAATCCTATGCTTTATTTATTTTTATCCTATTTTCAAGTCCAAAATCCTATTTGTTTCAAATTTTTAAACATCCAACAGTATAAAGAATCATTCTTACAAGTTTAAAAAATCCTATTTCAATGGGGAAAAATCCTATTCAGTGTCATATTCCCTTAAAAATCCTACTAAATAGGATAAAATCCTACTAATTGGCAGCTCTGATTTTGGACCATGATACATTTGAAACATCTTAAAGTCTCAAAGATTTTATTGCAATAAGTTCCCGATTAGAACTCAAGACTCCCCTTGTCAGTGACCTCATTTGACCCCTCAATGACAAGGACTGACCTACCTGGACCATAATGATTGGCCCTCCGTTGACGTACAGGTACGGCCGAAGCCTGGGCAGAAGGAAATTCATCCATGCAATGACTTGAGTCATGTACACTGTAATCAAGAAGCAAAATATAAATAAAAAGAAATACAAGATTATTAACCCACAGCCTGTCTGGGTTACATTTGTGTATTGATATGTTTGTCTTGAAAATTTGTTGTCATGTTATATTACGCTCCTGAAAATAAAATCTATTTAATAAATGAATTAAAGGAGTAAAATAACAGTAAAGAGGTTTTCA
This sequence comes from Echinometra lucunter, assembly GCA_029962745.1. Lineage (NCBI taxonomy): Eukaryota > Metazoa > Echinodermata > Echinoidea > Camarodonta > Echinometridae > Echinometra > Echinometra lucunter. Next base: position 8,649,428 of record CM057167.1, read on the forward strand.
TTAACCGTGAAACTGATCACCTTTCCATTCCCAAATTGGCATCAATTATTTTCATTTTCCATTCCTACAGAATTTGAAAAAAATATAAGTGTCTATATCTATATCACTAACCAGAGTGAATGAACACTGCAAAATCTATTGTAAAAAATTGCCAATTTGCACAAAGAAAGAGTGATTTCCACTTTATCGATAAATTAGAGAGTTCAATCATTAATTACAATCAAATTGCTCTTAATATTTGAGAACAGGACACCATACTGCATTAGAGATACTGCAAAAGCATCATTAAAAGGAGATAATGTACTGCTTTGGATTAATGAAATGTTCTTTAACCCATTCATGACAGAGGTCCACATTTTGTGGTTTGGCCTACCGGTAATATCTTTTGATGCAAAGCCCTAAAAATCATACCAAATACATGAGCAGAAAGAGCAAAAAATTCTACACAAACTGTGCCCATTTTGGTTGCGTCAATATTCGTTTTTTTGATGCTGAAAAATTTTTAAAGGAAAATAAGCATTAAAATCCTTAAATTGGCAATGTGATAGAAAGTTTAAAATCACCGTTTTCCCCTGCAAATTGGCAACTTTTTGACTTCTCATCATAATTTCTGTCAATTTATATTCATTTCAGATACATGACGTTTTATAAGAAAAATGTAGCAATAAAATAAAAATGTTGGTGTTGCCAATTTGAAGAATAAAAGCTGATCAAATTAGGCTTTAAATAATTCCTGTCACGAATGGGTTAATACTCAGAATTAAAATGAAGGCTGAGTTCTCAAAAAAAAAAAGTAAAACAGAATTTTGTGACCTTTTACACACTCTCTTTATGTCAGTTTTGAAAAAATGTGTGAAAAGAAATGTCTCTTGGTATGGATTACTTGTCAAATGCCCTCATACAAGAAAAAAAAAAAAGCAGAAACATTTAGACCACACTTTCATGCAACATATTTGGTTGTGTGTATGTATGTGTGTGTTATGTGTAGTCCCATATATTCAAAATTCTGAAAGCAGTGATTATGACTTTCAGCAAGATGATGCTATATTTTTCATTTTGAAGATTCAGAACATCAAAGTGTACACCAACTCCATGATGACCTTTTCTCAAGTTTACCTATAAAGGATGTTAAGTGTTGAATAAAGACTTTACTTGTACTTTGTGTTTAGTGCTGATTAGGATAATAACAGATGCATCAACAAGTAAATGCAAACAATATTAACAGACACTCATGGTTAAAGGCATTGGCTAACATTGTTATGATTTTAAAAAAATCTCATTTTTTTACTTACCCGGTAAAAATGGGATAAACATTAGGGTTATAGTGTAAAAATACCAGTGTGAAAGTTTCAGAGCATAATATCCACGGGAAGTATTTTTAAATATTAGAAATGTGAACCAATGTTTGAAAAATATACGAGGGTCGGTTGCATAGACCCAACGTAAGGAGTGCGCATGCGCACATGACTCAACGGACCGCACTGTGGCACTAAAGGTATTTTTGAATTCGCGCAAACGGTCCTCTTAGTTCAGTGTCTCTCGAGACGAAAGCTAATAAAATCGCGGTTTGCGTCTAACTTACAGCTTTTCCTTCCAAATTATGGTTGGTTTCAGGGTTTTTGGGTATAAATAGAAGTACTCATACACATGTTTCATCTTAGTTTGAGAATTTTTTAAATCAGCTGCTCACAAAGTTAGCCAATGCCTTTAACAGTGTACAGAAGTGAATCGTCACCAAAGAACATTTAAACAAAGTCACAGTGTGCCCTGTTCACATAAAAAGTTTACAGGTTATAGTCAAACCTTGAGCCACTCTGCTGTCTAAAAAGATCTTACAGAAATTTTACTGTATGAAATTTTCATCAGTTTGTCAAGAAAGCAATTTCTTTTTTTTTTTTTGCATTTGACATTGTAATTAAGAAAATAAAAACAATAAAAAAGAACATGCCTGTTGGACAGATTTCTAAATAAATCAGAAGACTGGAATATACTTACAATCATTTGAAGATCTCAGTACAATGTCTGGTATGTTTAAAAGCCATGCAGGAAGTCCTCCCTTGGAAAAAAAAGACATTTAAAGCACTGTTAAATTAGTTAACCATAATGATATACATTTAGGGTGAGGAGGAGGAGGAGACAAAACTTATATTTAAAAAAATACATAGTTCTTTTGACTTTCACTGTTTACATTATTTCGACTTTCACTGTTTACATTATTTTCACTGTTTACATTACTTTAATTTACATGTACATTATTCTTTTCATGTATTTGTTAGCTCCAGGACTTGTTTTATGGAAAATACCAATGCAAAAGATGAAAAATGCACGCATGTTGCCGATGTGAAAAAGAAAAGCCGACCAACAACTGACTATTGTACAGTGCTGCTCTTGATGGAATTATTAAACCATATTCTCGCAGCTGATCAAGAAAATATTTGCCACAGAAAAAAATGCAACAAAATACAGGTACATATCAACAAAATACACAGCCTATCCAAGGAAAATGGATGCCAAATTCTCTCCCTCCCTCATTCCCCCACCCCATAAGTCATGAATTCTGTTTAAAAGCCATGCAGGAAGTCCTCCCTTGGAAAAAAAAAAAACATTTAAAGCCCTGTTGAATTAGTTAACCACAATGATATACATTTAGGGGGAGGAGGAGGAGGAGGAGGAGGAGACAAAAATTATATTTTAAAAAATACATAGTTTCTTTTGACTTTCAATGTTTACATTACTTTCACTGTTTATATTACTTTCACTGTTTACATTATTCTTTTCATGTATTTGTTAGCTCCAGGACTTGTTTTATGGAAAATACCAATGCAAAAGATGAAAAATGCATGCATGTTGCCGATGTGAAAAAGAAAAGCCGACCAACAACTGACTATGAATGTACAATGCTGCTCTTGATGGAATTATTAAACCATATTCTTGCAGCTGATCAAGAAAATATTTACCACAGAAAAAAATGTGACAAAATACATGTCAACAAAATACACAGCCTATCCAAGGAAAATGGATGCCCCATTCTCTCCTTCCCTCCCTCATCCTCCCCCCCCCACCCCGTAAGTCATGAATTCTGTTAGCATTCAAATGTTATGTGATAATAAGACCAATTTCATATTTTCTATAATTTATCAATACTTAATCAATACTTCTACAGGAAGTAAAACAGGAAGTTAAATGTTTACAAACTTCACTCTTCTTCAGAAAGTATTACTCATACATCTTCCAACTAAAGCTATGACGCACTGGTCACTTTATGGTCTTCTTATTCACTACATCACTCCTTCCAGATAACTGACCCACTCCCCCAATACTGAGTAAAAGTTATGACGTACATTAGGCCGTTGGTCAAGAGCTCAAGGTTGACCAACTCCCAGTAGAGGGTTTACCCATTATAAAAGGGGTTCACTTCAGGACTCCAATCAGAGAGAGAGAGAGAGAGAGAACCAGAATACTTCAGAATACTTCAGAATACTTCAGACTACATTCAAGACATCATCAGATCAGTCACCATCAGACTTACTCTAGAGACTTCTGTTCATATTTTTGATCTTCAACTGAATAAATGTTAACTTCATACTTTAACTGACTTTGAGTCTTAGTGCATTATGTGTTCCCTATGCTGGAAGAACTAAACAATAAATCCGATCCCAACACGACATGGTGGAGAACCCGGCTTCGACCAGCTAGAGTGTAGAGAGCATATTATCATACAAAATTAGCAATGCAGAGTCTGTTTAACAAGAGATAGAGGATTGCCCTCGACAGACCCAACAATGACATATATTTCAGCACTTCAGAAATGAAACGTCTATGATTATGATGCACCACGAAGTGCTTCCTCCGGAATGACTTGAACCTGATGACCTGATGATGATCCTGACTACCGAAAAACACTGCTTGATGATGGCCACAACGAAGATAACATCGCCAAATATGGTGATGACGATGACTACTATGACGACGATGACAGCGAAGATAAGCAGAGATGACCTGTATACAAACCTGATGATCGATGACGAAGACGACAATGACGACAGCGTCGAAAACACAGACAAAAAAACAAATTTTGACATCTTTAAAAACTCAAATCCAACTTCATCCCAAGACTGACCAGAGGGAGGATCATGACAGACTGAGTGACTCTAGATCATTGACACTGAGTCTGAAAGAGACCTTTGAGAGGACAACTTCTGTACTACTTTTAAAAAAAAATTATCTGTGTCTTTTGATGTTTTCACTAATTTTCTAGACTTTTTTGTGTGTGTGATTTGGATGGCTGCGGTAAGTCAAACCAATTTACTTAATTAACCAATTTTCTCTTTGCTTTGAATTACACTTAATTTACTACCAGTATTTTTTATTCTGAATTGATATTTTCATTCAAGAGTTTGCTTAGATAACTTTTGTTAGTGTATTACCGTAAGAATGTAGTATAAGCGATTGTTTAATGTCTCCATGCATTGTTATTACTGGTTTGATAAGCCCCTCTATTACCGCTGACAATTAATTTTTAAAGGAATAAAACAATAAATATTTCACCCCAATTAAAGGCTACCAACAAAAACAAAATTGAACTATTTCATTTATCATATTTTTTCTCAAAAATCTAAGATTTGTAATCATTGAACATTGCACATGTATCCAAAAGTTCCTAGAAAAGTATTAAAGGAATATTGATCAAGTGACGTAAGCGTGAAATCCCCATGGGAAACTTTAAATGCATGCATTAATGGAAATGATGCTAACACGTAAAAGCTTGATTTGAATCATGTGGCGTATGTTTCGTGTATAGACTGACAATTCTGAAAAAATCACATTATGATATAATCAGAGCAGATACTACAAAGCAATAATTTATGTATTTCAGTCTAAACTTTTTAATGTCATATACGGTTAACATGTAAAGCAAAGCAATTTTCCAGTTTGAATGATACTGGCCATTATGATGTGTCAAGGAATACCAATAAAGGCATTGTGTGCTCCAATGTTAGAGTATTTCAACGCTTTGTGTATAGCATGAATAAATATCAAGTTTGAAAGCACTTGAAAAACCGTCAGAGAGACGTTATCCGAGCAATTTGGAGTAAAATTCATATAGGATGATTTGGTTAGTGCGAAAATCTATGTTTTATATGCTTCAGAATAGGAAGTACAAAATGATTTAAATTTTGGCATAGATGCACATCTCCCTATGATGATGAGCTCGCAGCTCGAAACTGATTGATTTATATGATGTTATTGTGAAGTAAGGCAACTATTTTGATCACATCATAATTTGTTATACTACCCCCAACTTCAATTCGTCAAAGTTATAATTCATCCTGTCTTAGTTCAAGGAGGTAAACAATAGCGGGAAACTATCAACAGTATGTTTCAGTTTTGGATTTATTGTTTACCCCAACTTCAGTTTTATTGTTTTCTATAATGACTTTCAGATGATGCTGATTTGGTATTTTATTGAAGGAGTTCTGTATATAATAATAACTACATGGTATTAGTAACTCATTAATCTTCAAGGTGTAATTAAGAATAATTGAAGTGTCATTATTTCTTAAAGCGACCAGCAAGTTTGGTTTAAGTTACAATTATTATCTTCATTAACAAATCAAAGTGAATTTAGAAGTTAAATTGATATTTGTTTGGAATAGATTTTGATTGAATATTCTTTAAAATCCTTTTTTTTTCTTTTCTTTCTGATTTTCTTTCTTTTTCTCCTCTTCTTATGTTTTGATATGTTTGAGATAAAGTTAAGATTGTTTGATGAATTGTGTAGTAAACAAATTTGTTAGGATAGAATAGACTGTAGAATAGAATGTTACTGTAAATTTCCATTGTTTTTCTATTGATTATCCATTTCAGTTGATTAAGACATAATTTACTTTCAATAAATGTGGGAAAGCCACATTTTCTAACAAAAGGGGATGTTATGTGATAATAAGACCAATTTCATATTTTCTATAATTTATCAATACTTAATCAATACTTCTACAGGAAGTAAAACAGGAAGTTAAATGTTTACAAACTTCACTCTTCTTCAGAAAGTATTACTCATACATCTTCCAACTAAAGCTATGACGCACTGGTCACTTTATGGTCTTCTTATTCACTACATCACTCCTTCCAGATAACTGACCCACTCCCCCAATACTGAGTAAAAGTTATGACGTACATTAGGCCGTTGGTCAAGAGCTCAAGGTTGACCAACTCCCAGTAGAGGGTTTACCCATTATAAAAGGGGTTCACTTCAGGACTCCAATCAGAGAGAGAGAGAGAGAGAACCAGAATACTTCAGAATACTTCAGAATACTTCAGACTACATTCAAGACATCATCAGATCAGTCACCATCAGACTTACTCTAGAGACTTCTGTTCATATTTTTGATCTTCAACTGAATAAATCTTAACTTCATACTTTAACTGACTTTGAGTCTTAGTGCATTATGTGTTCCCTATGCTGGAAGAACTAAACAATAAATCCGATCCCAACACGACACAAAATTTATGGTCAGAGCAATTATTGCCTAATACCAGCATGTTGTAACTTGCACCCATCTTCTTCCCTCTCTTCTTCCTATCCCTTCCTCTTCTAGCTCCAGGAGCAGCACTACTGTTTTTTTAAGTGATCAGAAAAAAAAAAGGAGAAGTAGAAGAAGAAGAAAGAAGAATACATATTATATGTGGGAAGGAGGGCAGGGTCATGTAACTAGACATTTAGCCACATTTGAAGAGTTTACATGCAAAAACAGATAAACGCCAGTTTTGACAATTTAAAGTAAGGTCACTGTCAAAATAATACTTTTCAAATCATACATTGTTCATTACATATACAGGTATAATTTTGAATTTACAGTCAAAAGAAGCATAAATGATCTTATTATTTTCTTTATTTTTCTTGATCTTCAATTTCAAATATCTCAATTTGACAGAAATGGATATATCAGTTTTTGCATTTGAAAACTAAATAAACTCACCTGTGGACCAAGGTTAAAAACCAGAAAAATACTTGCGCCCCCCCAATCAAAATACCCTGGTGGCCCCCCCTGTCTAGCTCCTTCCCTATCTCTCCCTCCACCAGTCCTTCCGCTGGACAATCAAAGTCATTTTCCTACTTACCAGATCCCATTGTCCACAGATGTAAGGCCCAGACTCACCTGTGGGCCTAGGTTAAAATCCAGAAAAATACTTGCCCCCTATCTAAATACCGTGGTAGCACCTGAGTCCAGCTTCCTCCCTATCCCTCTGCCGATCCTTCCCCCGGACAATCAAAGTCCTTTTCCTACTTACCAGATCCCATTCCCCACAGATGTAAGGCCCAGCCCTGAGGATGACTGCTAGACCAGTATCATTGACTCTCTGAAGAAACGAAAAGATATCATGATCCCCTCTGAAGTTATACTCGCCTGGCTTCTGCTCATGGAAGTTCCAGATAACATATCTGCAAGTTAAAAAAGGAAAGGAGATCCAGAAATAAGAGTCTGCCATCAATATGCCTCTTACATAGACGTGACTGACAAACTGAACCTTTCACCAATTATGACCAAAACCGACTGGAGATTTAAGGTGTGATAATTAGAAATGTGCAATTCTACATTTGAGTAAATTACTTACCGGTAGAAGGAAAGCAGAAAAACAGAAACACAGATGGTGAGAGTTAGAAGAAAATTCCCTTTAACTATTATAAGAACCTTATGAATTCTTGGA
>CM057167.1:8657637-8672548 GCA_029962745.1 Echinometra lucunter
ACCGATTCTTAGGTATGATATTTGATAAAAAAACTCAACTGGACCCAGCATATAGAAGATATCGCTTCAAGATGCAAAAGCAAAATGAATATTCTGAGATGCTTAACAGGAACCTCATGGGGAAGTTCATCTAAATCTCTGTTAATGGTTTATAAAGCCTATATAAGACCACTCCTAGATTATGGGTGTGAAGCCAACGACAGCGCCTCTGAAAACGTTAAAAAGATGTTAGATTACCTTTGACATCACTCCTCTCCCTCCAGACGGAAATGGGAAAAATTCCCCTTGACCTTAGGAGAAAGCAGTTATCCTTAAAATATAAGCACAGAATAGAAACACAACCTACTCGCCCAGTGTTGCCAAATATACAACCCTGTTGGCAATTTCAATATAATTTATGAAAGGGAAAAAGTGCAATAAACCATTTGGTTATAGAACAGAAAATTCAAATCGCGAACTATCAATAGAAAATTATAAGGTATCCAATTTTCCCCCATGGTTCCTTGTAGAACCAGATGTGTCAGTTGATCTGAATTACCATCTAAGCAAAATAGATAACCCATTATTCTTACAACAAAAAAGTTTAGAACTGATTAACTGATCAACTAATTAATATACCGGGGGGGGGGCATAATGGCCCCCCTAAGGTCTATTATGTAATCTACAAAGTTGTATAGCTAGAGTTAGGAAGGTCCTTTCATTTTTTAAAAATTAATTTATGCTAATTTATGCGAGAAATCATAGATTTTGGTATTTCTCACTAAATAAAGCCTCAGGAATAGCAATTTTTGGTACAAATGTCTTTCATAACTCCCTCATCAATTCCTGAAAGAAAAAGATAGGTTGTGGTAATTATTTCGTATGTATTTTATTGTTTTTCCTTTTTCTTATGTCGCGCGAAAAGAAGTCGAGAAAATGGGCAAAATAGTAAAAAAACTGCAAAATTATAGATTTTTCTTTTATTTTCTGGATCTTCCATGTTTCAAATATGCCCTGTTGAAAAATCTAGCGAAATTGATAAAGGGAAAGGGTCGAAAAAGCAATTTTTCTGCGAGTGTTTTTTTTTTCGGTCAGTCAGATCTTTTTCGGACACACGAGCGAGATCCAAAGATCAAATTTGGCTCCGCCCCCTAGCGACACATGCCTTCGCTAATTGGCCATTCATAGTCACGTGATCTCAGCAAATAATGACGCAATGTTGTGTGATTTTTGAAAAGCGAAAACGCGATTTAGGAAAGAAAAAATAAAAGGAAAACCTGAGCGGGTTGGGATTACTATTATTTTGACGGTGATAACAAAGATGTATCTCGTCGTGTGTTGTTATTTTTTAAAAATACAAACTTTTATAGAACTTTTGAACAGTGATGAAAAATAAAAGTAATTTTTTCTGGAAAGGGGTGAATGATTAAACGGAAAGAAGTACATCGCATACATGCACTCCTTCTAAACTCGTGTTTATGAGAGCTGAGAAAAAGGACAAACCTTGATTAAGACGTGTAATCCGTTTTATTTAAATTTGAATTTTAACATGATACCAGATTGAAATGAAAGAACAAGAGAGAGAGAAAGGGGGAGATAGAAAGAGAGAGAGAGAGAGATAGAGAGAGAGAGGGGGGGGGGGGGGGGAGAAAGAGAAATTACCAAAGGAGGCGAAGGGGGGGGGGGGGGGTCTATGTAAAATAATGTCCATGATTACAGTTGCATGATTTTAGACCGAAGTCAAACTAATAAGACCAAGTCTTGGTTGTGGTTTGGTGGTTGGTGGAGGGAAAGTTAACGGAATAGACTTAAGTAAAGAAAAGAAAAAAGCTTGTCGAAATTACTTCGGTATTTAGGTTTTGGCATGGTTGGTAAGGGCTCTCTTGAACATTTGCAAAGCCCCCGGAAAGTGTAAAATAAAATAGATGACAGTATTGAACAAGGAATCCATGGGCAAGGGTGTGTGTGTGGGTCGGGATGGGGCCTGGCCGGGAGGAAGATAAGTAAAAGTGTGGATAAAAGAGTGAAACACTTAGGAAGGAAAGAAGTTTTCAAAAGCCTTGAGTGTTTTATGATGTATAAAAGCTATTAAAACGAGGACAAAGAAAGACAACCAAAAGGACCTCCCCCCGGGACCTACCCCTCTTCTCCCCCTTCCGGGCTTTAGAAAGACAGAACAAAGCTAAGTGCCTTTATACGTCCACAAACGGCAGTGAATTCTATAGTAAGGGTGGGGTGGGATGGGGATAATAAATCTAGAGTGACAGCTAAAAGAAAGTAAGGAAAAACGTTTTCAAAAGGCGGTTGACTTTATGGATTAAATTTTATTGAATGTTGAAATGAAGATGGGTATAGTGAAAATAACCATTATTCTGTTCATGATCATGCTCTTTTCACTTTGTATCAGTGTCTAAAAAAACAGATAGCACGTTCAAGAAAAAAAAAAGATCGATTTAAAACGCTACAAAGTTGGTTGTCAGTGAACACGAGGATTTGCTTTAGAAGAGAGAAAAAACTAAAACTAAAAGCAATAATTTCATCAAAGCTTGCAATTTCACAAACCGGCTGCGACTTTTATCGCCAGTTTTGAAAGGTAGCAAGAAAGAAAGGACCTGGGACAGCAAGAAGATGATTATTAGGAAGGAGAACATAGACCTGTTTAGGATGGTCAATTTTTTTTTCACGGTTAATATTATAGCCATTTTCAAAAGTGGAGAAAAGAAGTGATTTTTGGTTGATGTTGAATTAAGGGGGCACTCTTGCCAAATTCGGGTAAATAAACGTTGTCATGGTTGTGAAGATTATAAGCATTTCTATTTTTTTAGACTAACATGTCAGCAAAGGCCAAATACTAAACGTAACAATGTCGCTTTCTCCTTATTTTCATAGTTTTTAGGCCTACTGCTGATAAAGTAGGCCTACAATTAACATATACTAAAAATGTTAGAATTATCAATCTGTAGGTTATCGACATGAATCGTGAAGGATTCAAACTGAAAAGAACTTCAATTCAATAAAAGAGAACATGCAAACGACTAACCAACCTTGACTGCTTCTGTCATTAACTGTAGGATTTCCTTCCTTTTCTGGATCATGGAATTCACATTGCAAAGTATCTATGTTAGTGCGTACATACACCATAGGCACACGAAGGAGCCGCAGTTTAGTCTCCATCAAGACGCAAATTAGCCGATTTGACGAGTATTCTTCACTGAAAAATAATCGCGTGGGGGGGGGGGGGGGGGGGTGGGGGGGGGGGGGAGGAGATTTAATCATCTTCTCGAGAGCCTAATGCAGTGTAATCACTGGCGTAAATCCCAAGGGGGGGGGATGGAGGGCATATATCCCCCAACTTTTTTGAGAGGGGGGATGAGGTGTACAAATTAATATCCCCCCACTTTTTAAATAAGAAATGATATTTGAATTAATCAGTTAAATTTTTTTTCAATAATCTGTCATAAACAACCATCACATTTTAGAATTTCTATTTGAAAATGCGATTCAAAACCATAGAAGCGCTTATTTTTGGATCGCTCGCTCCGCTCGCTCATCATATTCTACACTCTTAAAAATCCTGGGTCAGATTGACTCGGAAAAAGAGTCCATTGGGGTCACACTCCGTTCCGGGTCAAAAATGCCCCAGAAGAATATCATGAAGACTTATTTCTGGGTCACATTTGACCTTATTCCGGGTCCTTTTTACTTTATTCTGGGTCATTTTGACCCGGAACGGAGTGTGACCCCAATGGACTCTTTTTCCGAGTCAAGTCTGACTCGGAATTTTTAAGAGTGTAGAATTTTCGTTTGAAATTGCGATTGAAAACTAGAAAAGTGGTTATTTTTGGCTCGTTCGCTTCTCTCGCTCGCAAGATAAAAATCAAGATGCGTGTAAGGGGATCTGTGCAGGTGGGTGAGGGCGTGTGTTTATACTTAAGTGTGAGTTTGACAGAAAAAAAAATCGACCAAAAAGTCGATCACCCTCCCCCCCCCCCCCTCCTCAAGGTGGATTTAAGCTGGTGAGTGTAATTATATTTAATCCATAGATGAATACACTATTAAACCTGTTTCTTTCTTTCTTTGTATTTTCTACAGCAACACAAGTACCTGCATGCCTTGTAGGGACAAACCCACGCACATCACTTTTCAACGGTTCAGCAGCTTTTATACCTTGTCACTACACACATCGTGCTTACGGAGTCTACTGGGTGAAAAGAAACGGCCAATCAGAGTCCGAAGGAGATACTATCGCCTACCTTGATACGTATTTTAATGTCGGTGAAAGGAGTGGTCCAGGATTAGATGAGGGACGTTTCAACATCAGTGATGACTTCTCTCTAGTCATCTCACCCGTCATGATAACGGATGAAGGTCGCTACTCTTGTAAGGTCGCTGATGTATATACGGGGATGACATATTCGAATTCCACAGATGTCACGGTATTTGGTGAGTAATAATTGATGACGTATTTTTTCCCCTGACAAAAGGTAACTTCGCGCTTGGAGTTTTTTGAATACGCAAAACATCTAATCCCATCCTACAATGTGAGATGGAAGCATCTATTATGTCTTGTCAGAGATCTGAGGATGGACAATAAGTGTATTTACATGACCTTGACAATATTAATTTACTTCTTTTGAGAAAGTATTATAGTTTTCAGAATGTAATAACTTATTTATTGAAATTATTATTAGACACCAAATTGCACCCAAAGAAAATACAGCACTCAAAAATGATCTGTACAGTTATACCTCTTCCTTTTCCTTTTGACATTTGGTACAAGGGGAAAAAAATGCCCACTAACTGACGGAAAATTTGGCATGTTTTGTGTTTTGATAGAATAGTCATTAAACTTCCTTCTAAAAAGTATGGTGCACCACTTTGAGGAGTGGGGGGGGGGGGGGAGGGTTATCGACTTTTTTGCCGATTTTTTTTTCTGTCGAACTCACACTTAAGTATAAACACACGCCCTCACACACCTGCACAGACCCCCCCCCCCTTGCACACATTTCAATAGTTATTTTTATCTTGCGAGCGATAACCACTTTTCTGGTTTTCAATCGCATTTTCAAAAGAAAATTTGAAAATATTACGAGCGAGCGAGCCAAAAATAACCGCTTTACTGGTTTCCAATTGCATTTTCAAGTAAAAATTCTAAAATATGAGGGTTGTTTACGACAGATTAATAAATATTATATTCAAAGATTGATTCAAATATCATTTCTTCCTTAAAAAGTGGGGGATATTTGTACACGCCTTCCCCCTCTCAAAGAAGTGTGTGTTTGTGTGTGTGTGTGTTAGGGGGGGGGGGGTATATCCCCCGGGAATTACGGCAATGGCATGGTGCATCATGTCAGATGGGTGAAATCAAGTCGAATCTGGGGTCCATTTTGGAGGCCCTGTGGGCTACCCCGGCGGCTACGTTCAGGCTGTCAAGCTTTTTTTGTGAATGAGATGACGCTCTACGTAAGTTTAAGGGGTCAACTATACGTAAAATTGGATGATCTGGACATGTCATTGATTAAAAGCCGTCTTTTAGGGGACAGTAATATAAAGGAGTAATGTTTATGACTATGATGTTACTATTCACTACTGTTCTTGTTCTCTCTGTCCCTCTCTTATAGCTCTCTCTCTATCTTATTCCTGTTGCCGTGCGAACACTCAGCCATAGTTAACCAGTCTGATGATCTTGGGGAAACGCTGTGTATGAAATTTAATGTTTTGGATTACCAAACCAGGTCTAATCAACCGTCCCTTGAATTAACCACGCAAGAAATCGTTTTCCAACAGTATGGCAGAAGTAGATCCTCCCTACTTGAATGAAATAAGGGACATCATTTTTGTTTTACGTTCACTTGACACTTCTTTTTGAGCATGAAATATCCTGACACTTATTTTGCGAAGGAGCGAAGCGAGCGAGCCAGAAATTCCAAGTTCTCGTTAAGGAAATGTTATTTTGTCATCAAAATATATTCTAGGCCTATGAGATTATTTTGAGTGGCACATTTGACAATCTTGATGCCAAATATAACTACATAGGAAATACACACTCTTTTGACGATAAGGTATTATAATACACTATTGGCCTATAAGATACTTCAGTGGTATATTAAATTGGTCACCTCGCTGCCAAAAATAAGTCTATTCTAGCACCTCGCTGTTCCAGTCTTTTGCTGTTCAAACATCGTTTTAAGATATTACGAGCGAAGTGAGAGAGAAAAAACACACTCTTTTGAAGATTAAACAATTTCGTCGTCTAAATACATTATAGGCCTATATGATAAGGTTACTAAGTCAGATATTTGGCCAATTTGCTTGCATGCCCAATTCGTTTTCCTTCCCAAACTATCCTCAATCAGTATCTAAATGTTATATGAGTGAGCGCAGCAAGCTACGAAAAGTTTGCACTCTTAGATACGCCTCAAAGATATCTAAATATATTTAGTATATTCGATCACTTAAGCGCAAAGTATGACGCTCTTTGGCGCGTTGCTTGCCATCCAAAAACCATTCTATTTCTTTCATTATGTGAGCAAAGTGAGCTGCCAACAAAAAAAAAAATCCTGTTTTAATTAGAACGTAGAATCACCAGCAAAAAACAAACAAAATGATTTTGATGAAGTACATCTTCCCACAGAATTCTAGGACACTTTGACACATAGCTGCAAATATATTGTGATATTCGGACATGTTGCTGATGGAATCAGAGTGCTTGCTGCTCGAAAATATCATGTTCTTAGTGTTTATGAGTGAGCGAGAATTTTTTTTTACATACTGTGAACAGGTTCTATTGTGTTGTTACTCCATTTTCATGATGTATTAACTTACATTTTATCGGCATCTTCCTTTCTCATATTTGGTATGATAGGAATAGGTTTTAGGTCACAGGCCGATATTTCCTTAAAAATTCTTCTACTTTAGGTCTACCTGCCGTTCGACTCCTTGCGATTATTACTATGACTAGAAGAATAGTATAACATTAAATTTAAAAAAAGATGCAAACCAGTTTCCTTTCGTAATAGTAATATTTATAACTGACATTAGTTAAGATACTTTAAACATGTTAAATGCGAGTAGAACAAAACCATAACATTACATAAAGAAACGAGATGCATACCATTTTCCTGTCATAAAGCGAGTACGGCATTGGTTGAGATCCTCAAAAAATGCGAGCGAGCGAGCGCTTCCAGGTTTTCCTTTTCTTTTTTTTTTCCTCTTTACTCTTTTACCCCTTATCCTTCCTTCCTTTTCTTTGTTTGTAGGGAATTAACAGGAACCGTGTCATTTTTCATAGTGAATTATTGGGGGATTACAATAAAGGCCATCCCCCTACCCACAATATCGGGGGGGGGGGGGGTGGGGAGGATAATATCCCCATCCCCCGGTATCGATACCCATGTTCAATATGGTTTACATTTTGACATAGTAGATGAAAATAAAGTACGTTTCATAAAACAGGGGCCCTGAAATGTTGCAGAGACTCCCTTTTCCAACATGTGATACAGACTACTTCAATCTCGGCTTCAATAATCGAAAAATCAATAACATCATGAATCCTGTTTCTTTCCACTTGTATTTGCCCACATAAAGTATGTATTGTATTTTCTACAGCAACACAAGCACCTGCAGTCCTGGTAGGGACAAACCCACGTGCATTACTTTCCAAAGGTTCTTCTGCTATTTTACCCTGTCACTACACGCGTAGTACATTCGGAGTCTACTGGGTGAAAAGAAACGGCCAATCAGAGTCCGAAGGAGATACTATCGCCTACCTTGATACGTATTTTGATATCGGTGAAAGGAGTGGTCCAGGATTAGATGAGGGACGTTTCAACATCAGTGATGAATTCTCTCTAGTCATCTCACCCGTCATGATAACGGATGAAGGTCGCTACTCTTGTAAGGTCGCTGATGTATATACGGGGATGACATATTCGAATTCCACAGATGTCACGGTATTTGGTGGGTAATAATTGACGACGTATTTTTTTCCCTGACAAAAGGTAACTTCGCGCTTGGAGTTTTTTGAATACGCAAAACATCCAATCCCATCCTACCATGTGAGATGGAAGCATGTATAATGTCTTGTCAGAGATCTGAGGATGGACAATCTGTGTATTTACATTACCATGACAATATTAATTTACTTCTTTTGAGAAAGTATTATAGTTTTCAGAATGTAATAACTTATTTATTGAAATTATCATTAGACACCAAGTTGCACCCAAAGAAATTACAATACTCAAAAATGATCTGTACAGTCATACCTCTTCCTTTTCCTTTTGACATTTGGTACAAGGGGAAAAAAATGCCCACTAACTAACGAAAAATTTGGCATGTTTTGTGTTTTGATAGAATAGTCATTAAACTTCCTTCTAAAAAGTATGGTGCACCACTTTGAGGAGTGGGGGGGGGGGGGGGGGGGGGGGAGGGTTATCGACTTTTTTGCCGATTTTTTTTTCTGTCGAACTCACACTTAAGTATAAACACACGCCCTCACACACCTGCACAGACCCCCCCTTGCACACATTTCAATAGTTATTTTTATCTTGCGAGCGATAACCACTTTTCTGGTTTTCAATCGCATTTTCAAAAGAAAATTTGAAAATATTACGAGCGAGCGAGCCAAAAATAACCGCTTTACTGGTTTCCAATTGCATTTTCAAGTAAAAATTCTAAAATATGAGGGTTGTTTACGACAGATTAATAAATATTATATTCAAAGATTGATTCAAATATCATTTCTTCCTTAAAAAGTGGGGGATATTTGTACACGCCTTCCCCCTCTCAAAGAAGTGTGTGTTTGTGTGTGTGTGTGTTAGGGGGGGGGGGTATATCCCCCGGGAATTACGGCAATGGCATGGTGCATCATGTCAGATGGGTGAAATCAAGTCGAATCTGGGGTCCATTTTGGAGGCCCTGTGGGCTACCCCGGCGGCTACGTTCAGGCTGTCAAGCTTTTTTTGTGAATGAGATGACGCTCTACGTAAGTTTAAGGGGTCAACTATACGTAAAACTGGATGATCTGGACATGTCATTGATTAAAAGCCGTCTTTTAGGGGACAGTAATATAAAGGAGTAATGTTTATGACTATGATGTTACTATTCACTACTGTTCTTGTTCTCTCTGTCCCTCTCTTATAGCTCTCTCTCTATCTTATTCCTGTTTTTCCTTCTTCACAATGCAGTTTATGTACGCAAGCCTTAGGTCAAAATCAAGCCGTGCGAACACTCAGCCATAGTTAACCAGTCTGATGATCTTGGGGAAACGCTGTGTATGAAATTTAATGTTTTGGATTACCAAACCAGGTCTAATCAACCGTCCCTTGAATTAACCACGCAAGAAATCGTTTTCCAACAGTATGGCAGAAGTAGATCCTCCCTACTTGAATGAAATAAGGGACATCATTTTTGTTTTACGTTCACTTGACACTTCTTTTTGAGCATGAAATATCCTGACACTTATTTTGCGAAGGAGCGAAGCGAGCGAGCCAGAAATTCCAAGTTCTCGTTAAGGAAATGTTATTTTGTCATCAAAATATATTCTAGGCCTATGAGATTATTTTGAGTGGCACATTTGACAATCTTGATGCCAAATATAACTACATAGGAAATACACACTCTTTTGACGATAAGGTATTATAATACACTATTGGCCTATAAGATACTTCAGTGGTGTATTTGGGAACCTCGCTGCCAAATATGAGTCTATTCTAGCACCTCGCTGTTCCAATCTTTTGCTGTTCAAACATCGTTTTAAAATATTACAAGCGAAGTGAGAGTGGAAAAACACACTCTTTTGAAGATTAAAAAATTTCGTCGTCAAAATATATTATAGGCCTATAATTTATGATAAGGTTACTAAGTCAGATATTTGGCCAATTTGCTTGCATGCCCAATTCGTTTTCCTTCCCAAACTGTCCTTTATCTGTATCTAAATGTTATATGAGTGAGCGCAGCAAGCTACGAAAAGTTTGCACTCTTAGATACGCCTCAAAGATATCTAAATATATTTAGTATATTCGATCACTTAAGCGCAAAGTATGACGCTCTTTGGCGCGTTGCTTGCCATCCAAAAACCATTCTATTTCTATCATTATGTGAGCAAAGTGAGCTGCCAACAAAAAAATCCTGTTTTAATTAGAACGTAGAATCGCCAGCAAAAAAACAAACAAAATGATTTTGATGAAGTACATCTTCCCACAGAATTCTAGGACACTTTGACACATAGCGGCCAATATATTGTGATATTCGGACATGTTGCTGATGGAATCAGAGTGCTTGCTGCTCGAAAATATCATGTCCTTAGTGTTTATGAGTGAGCGAGAATTTTTTTTTAACATACTGAGAATTTTCATGATGTATTAACTTACATTTTATCGGCATCTTCCTTTCTCATATTTGGTATGATAGGAATAGGTTTTAGGTCACAGGCCGATATTTCCTTAAAAATTCTTCTATTTTAGGTCTACCTGCCGTTCGACTCCTTGCGATTATTACTAATATTTTATGACTAGAAGAATAGTATACCATTAAATTAAAAAAAGATGCAAACCAGTTTCATTTCGTAATAGTAATATTTATAACCGACATTAGTTAAGACACTTTAAACATGTTAAATGCGAGTAGAAAAAAAACCATAACATTACATAAAGAAAAAAGATGCATACCATTTTCCTGTCATAAAGCGAGTACGGCATTGGTTGAGATCCTCAAAAAATGCGAGCGAGCGAGCGCTTCCAGGTTTTCCTTTTCTTTTTATTTTCTCTTTACTCTTTTACCCCTTATCCTTCCTTCCTTTTCTTTGTTTTTAGGGAATTAACAGGAACCGTGTCATTTTTTATAGTGAATTATTGGGGTATTACAATAAAGGCCATCCCCCTACCCACAATATCGGGGGAGGGGATAATATCCCCCATCCCCCCGGGGATCGATACCCATTTTCAGTGTGGTTTACATTTTGTCCTTGTAGATGAAATAAAGTACGTTTCATGAAACAGGGGCCCTGAAATGTTGCAGAGACTCCTTTTTCCAACATGCGAATACAGACTGCTTCAATCTCGGTTTCAATAATCGAAAAATTAATGACACCATGAATTCCGTTTCCACTTGTATGTGTCCACATAATATGTATGTGTTGTATTTTCTACAGCAACACAAACACCTGCAGTCCTGGTAGGGACAAACCCACGTGCATTACTTTCCAATGGTTCTTCTGCTCTCTTACCCTGTCACTACACACGTAGTACATACGGAGTCTACTGGGCGAAAAGAAACGGCAAGTCACAGCCCGGAGGAGATATTATCGCCCACCTTGATACGTATTTTGATATCGGTGAAAGGAGTGGTCCAGGATTAGATGAGGGACGTTTCAACATCAGTGATGACTTCTCTCTGATCATCTCACCCGTCATGGTAACGGATGACGGTCGCTACTCTTGTATGGTCTCTGATGTATCTACGGGTTGGACATATTCGAATTCCACTGTTGTCATGGTATTTGGTGAGTAATAATTGATGATGTATTTCTTTCCCTGACAAAAGGTAACTTCGCGCTTGGAGTTCTTTGAATACGCGAAACATCACATCCCATCCTACCATATGAGATAGAAGCATCTATTATGTCTTGTCAGAGATCTGAGGATGGACAATAAGTGTATTTACATGACCCTGACAATATTAATTTACTTCTCTTGAGAAAGCAATGCGGTTTTCAAAATGTAATGACTTATTTATTGAATTATCATTAGACACCAAATTGTAGGCCTACCCCAAAATACAATACTCAAGAAAGATCTTTACGTCTTACCTCTTCCTTTTGACATTGGGTACAAGGGGAAAAAAATGCCCACTTACTGACGGAAAATTTGGCATGTTTTGTGTTTTGATAGTACAGTCATCTAACTTCCTTCTAAAATGTATGGTGCATAATGTCAGATGGGGTGAAATCAACTCGAATCTGGGGTCCTTTTTTGGAGGCCCTGTGGGCTACCCCGGCGGCTACGTTCAGGCTGACAAGCTTTTTTTGTGTATGAGATGTACTGTCTGCGTAAGTTTAAAGGGTCAAGTATACGTAAACTGGGATGACTATTTCTGGACATGCCATTGATTAAAAGCAGTCTTGGGGGGACAGAAATGTAAGTGAACAGTGTTTACAACTAGAACTAATTCCATATATATTTTTAATGATGTTACTGTTCACTACTTTTCTTGTTCTCTTTTTCCCCCTCTTCTGGCTCTCTCTCTCTCTCTGTCGAATTCTTCTTTTTCCTTCTTCACAATGCAGTTTATGCACGCAAGCCTTACGTAAATATCAAGCCTTGCAATCACTCCGCCATAGTCAACCAATCTGAAGATCTTGGGGAAACACGGTGCACAACATTTATTGTTCCCAATAACCAAACCAATTTCCAACTCAGCTGTTCCGTAATGAGGGCAAAGCCGAATGTTTCCCTTTCTTGGATGTCGAACAAAACCGATGTCGGATCGAACTACGCTCTGATGTCGATGTTCGAGGATCGGGGAGACGGTACCTTTGATCAGACACTGACAATGACGGGGAGAGTCAACGAGACAATGAATGGCACAGTGTTTACTTGTGTGGCTGAAGGCGTCCCTGTAGACGGAGTGTCTAATAGCTCTGTCATAATTTTCAAGGCTGATCTCGATCATGACCAGCCAGGTAAGACTTAACCCCAACTAGACCGGGATATTTTGGGAGTTCTTAGAGCCGGGGAGAGGCCTCCCAGGCTCCCCCGCCCCCATCGACCGTACAATCGCGATGAAAATCGGCAAGCAGGTTGCCCGCGAAGTAAACAACAAAATTATGTATTCATTTTTCCAAAATCATATCGTTTCATTAATTATGCTAATTTATGCATAAAATCAGAATTTTTGGCTCCAAATCAATAATGAAAAAAAAAGAAGCTCAAAATGTGCTAATTCTTGGTCTAGATACTCTTTGTAGTATTCTTGGCAAATGTACTTTGGAAAATTAAGGTATCCAAATTCACTTCTGGATATGTCTTTTTAAAAAAATTCTTATGCACTTCTATGTTTTTCGACTTTTTGATTTTTATTGGGATTTTTTTCGACGAAAATTGTCGGCTACACTTTAACGATCATATACAACATAATAAATAATTCATTTCAATATCTAAGAGCAAAAATAATCCTAAATTTATGAACTTTAACTGACATTACAATAGTGTACTGAAATTATATCTAACATTACGTTTTTGAGCAATTTTTGGTCCGACGTGCAAATGCAAAATGTTACGTAACTTCAGAACTGCGTGCCAGGGCGTCGTGAATTTACGCTTAAAAGATGCCCGAGATTCGAAAGAAAAAGGTAATGGAATGTCTCGCGAATGCTTTTTGCGATGCAGACATATCGCGCGAAGCGTCGGGGGGGGGGGGGGGTGCTGAGAAGCTCCCGACCCCGTTAGGGTTAACACTGAATCTAAAGGGCAGTTATAAGAGCAAACAAATACGTCATATGACATGAAAAGCCATTTCAACTGCGTCATTATTTCCCGTTTATTAACCTCATCGAGGCAAGAAGTACATGGACTTTTAATTCAAAGATGTGGTTTCCCTACTCATCCCTACACATTCAGTATTCCCCTCTGCCAAATTATGCATTGTGTGGTCTGATCTTTCTAAATGGGTGTCATGCAGGCACCCCCTCATTTTGAGAGTAACATTTTTCGGGGGTAGTGAGCAATTTCAAGATTTCCAAACAAGTGAGAAAGTATATCTCATTCATAGTTTCAGAGGTGATATTATTTCGAAATGCTTACTAATTATGAGCACAATAAGCATGGTAAGCATGGTAAAAATACTTGGCTAAGTTTTTTTTTTATATTATATTGCCGAACTCTCTTTTCCATGGATGCATGTCACAAATTTTGCTACTGAAGAGTTTTTTGCTATGTACATTTGAAAAAAAAGTTAACATCGCTGTATTTCTGTTTGTCATAAATGAAATGTCTTGTATGTTTTAAACCGCAGTAAATCCGTAACACTGTTCTTTTTGTCGATCAGCTCATGTGTCTCTACTTTCATCATTTCTTTGACCACTTATATGCTTATGTGAACCAGTGAAGGGACAGTTGTAGATGTGGACAAATGTTTTACCATGCCAAAATATCTCCTAACATTCCTTTCAACAGACATAACAGACAAATCGCAACGGCCAAACGCAGTAGCGATAGCAGTACCTCTGATCATCGCCAGCATTTTGCTTTCTGCTGCCGCCATATTTGCCCGGAGAAAGTGGAAGAGAAGCAACGAACAAGGTAATAAAAACTTCCTTTTCCCCCAACCATGCCAACATTTTAGATTTCTAAATTTTATCTTAAGTTCAGAATTTAGAGTACGAATGTGGGGAATAGATCTCTATACATTGTTTGTCTTACGAGGATAGATTTAGAAGTAGCGAAGGTAGAAATATATGCAGAAATATATGAAGTATCTCCGCTTCCATGAAACTAAGCTTGTACTGTGAACATGGTGAATACGTATATTAATATAGATCCAGACATGACAGAGGAAATAGAATGCAGGGGAAAAAGAAGAGTTAGGTGAAAATGTGCCGGGAAAGGGCAGAGATTCGTAAAAGACACGTAGAACCCTCTCTCCGCACCTATGCATTTTGTTTTCTTCTTTCTTCCTTCTATATTCCCTCATGCTTTCTCTCTCTCTCTCTCTTCCTCTCTCTCCCTCCCTCTCCTCACTCTTCCATCTCCTTCAGTTTTTCACCTTTTTTGTTGCCTTTTCTCCTTTTTTTGTTTGATTCTTTCATTTATTATTTTTTTTTTCTTTAAAAGCATTTTGAAATAATTGCACATACTTTTATCATGCGCAAGGGTATCTAAACTCCCCGAGGGACAACGGCTTTACAAGCTACGTTTCTTTTAGTTCCACATTTTCC
>CM057167.1:8673048-8696012 GCA_029962745.1 Echinometra lucunter
CAATATAGTTTACCTTTTGACATAGTAGATGAAAATAAAGTCAGTTTCGTGAAACAGGAGCCCTGAAATGTTGCAAAGACTCCCTTTTCCAACATGTGATACAGACTGCTTCAATCTCGGCTTCAATAATCGAAAAATCAATAACACCATGAATCCTGTTTCTTTCCACTTGTATTTGCCCACATAATATGTATGTGTTGTATTTTCTACAGAAACACAAGCACCCGCGGTCCTGGTAGGGACAAACCCACGTGCATTACTTTCCAATGGTTCTTCTGCTATCTTACCCTGTCACTACACACGTAGTGCATACGGAGTCTACTGGGTGAAAAGAAACGGCCAGTCACAGCCAGGAACTATCGCCTACCTTGATACGTATTTTACTGTCGGTGAAAGGAGTGGTCCAGGATTAGATGAGGGACGTTTCAACATCAGTGATGACTTCTCTCTGATCATCTCACCCGTCATGGTAACGGATGAAGGTTGCTACTCTTGTATGGTCTCTGATTTATCTACAGGGATGACATATTCGAATTCCACTGATGTCATGGTATTTGGTGAGTAATAATTTGATGACATATTTTTACCCTGACAAAAGGTAACTTCGCGCTTGGAGTTCTTTGAATCGCAAAACATCACATCCCATCCTACCATATGAGATAGAAGCATCTATTATGTCTTGTCAGAGATCTGAGGATGGACAATAAGTGTATTTACATGACCTTGACAATATTAATTTACTTCTTTTGAGAAAGCAATGCAGTTTTCAAAATTTAATGACTTATTTATTGAATTTTCATGAGACACCAAATTGCACCCCAAAAATACAATATTCAAGAATGATCTGTACAGTCTTACCTCTTTTTTTTGACACTGGATACAAGGGAAAAAAATTGCTCACTTACTGATGGAAAATTTGGCATGTTTTGTGTTTTGATAGTACAGTCATTCAACTTCCATCTAAACTGTATGGTGCATAATGTCAGATGGGGTGAAATCAACTCGAATCTGGGGTCCTTTTTGGAGGCCCTTTTTTGCTACCCCGGCGGCTACGTTCAGACTGACAAGTTTTTGTGTGTGTGTGTATGAGATGGACGGTCTGCCTAAGCTTAAAGGGTCAAGTATACGTAAACTATTTCTGGACATGCCCTTGATTAAAAGCAGTCTTGGGGGACAGAAATGGAAGTGAAAAGTGTTTACAACTAGAACTAATTCCCGTATATATTTTAATGATGTTACTGTTCACTTCTTTTCTTGTTCTCTTGTTCTCCCTCTTCTGGCTCTCTCTCTCTCTCTCTCTGTCGAATTCTTCTTTTTCTTCTTCACAATGCAGTTTATGCACGCAAGCCTTACGTAAATATCAAGCCTTGCAATCACTCCGCCATAGTCAA
Source organism: Echinometra lucunter (assembly GCA_029962745.1). Classification (NCBI taxonomy): domain Eukaryota; kingdom Metazoa; phylum Echinodermata; class Echinoidea; order Camarodonta; family Echinometridae; genus Echinometra; species Echinometra lucunter. The sequence goes on from CM057167.1 coordinate 8,674,440, forward strand.
CCAATCAGAAGATCTTGGGGAAACGCGGTGTACAACATTTAATGTTCCCAATAACCAAACTAATTTCCAACTCAACTGTTTCGTAATGGGGGCAAAGCCGAATGTTTCCCTTTCTTGGATGTCGAACAAAACCGATGTCGGATGGAACTACGCTCTCATGTCGATGTTCGAGGATCGGGGAGACGGTACCTTTGATCAGACACTGACAATGACGGGGAGAGTCAACGAGACAATGAATGGCACAGTATTTACTTGTGTGGCTGAAGGCTTCCCTGTAGACGGAGTGTCTAATAGCTCTGTCATAATTTTCAAGGCTGATCTCGATCATGACCAGCCAGGTTAGACTTAACCCCAACTAGGCCGGGATATTTTGGGAGTTCTTAGGGCCGGGGAGAGGCCTCCCAGGCTCCCCCACCCCCCAAAAAATCAACCGCACAATCGTGATGAAAATCGGCAAGCAGGTTGGTCGCGAAGTAACCTCCAAAATTATGTATTCATTTTTCCAAAATGATATGGTTTCATTAATTATGCTAATTTATGCATAAAATCAGAATTGCCTCCAGATCAATAATGAAAAAAAAAAGCTCAAATGTGCTAATTCTCGGCCTAGATACTCTTTGTAGTATTCTTGGCAAATGTCCTTTAAAAATTAAGGTATACAAATTCACTTCTAGAATATGTATTTCATTTCTTTAAAAATTCTTATGCACTTCTATGTTTTTCGACCTTTTAATTTTTATTGTTTTTTTTTGACGAAATTTGTCGGCGATACTTTTACTATCATATACAGCATAAAAATAATTCGTTTCAATATCTAAAAGCAAAAATAATCCTACATGTATGAACTTTTACTGACAACGCAATAATGTACTGAAATTATACCTAACATTACGTTTTGGATCAATTTTGGTGCGACGTGCAAATGCAAAATGCTACGTAACTTCAGAACTGCGTGCCAGGGCGTCGTGAATTTACGCTCAAAAGATGCGCGAGATTCGAAAGTAAAAGGTTGTGAAATGTAGCTCGAATGCTTTTCGCGATGCAGACATATCGCGCGAAGTGTCGGGGGAGGGGGTGCAGGGAGGCCCCGGTCCCGTTAGGGTTAACACTGAATTATGAGAGCAAACAAATACGTCACATGACATGAAAAGCCATTTCAACTGCGTCATTATTTCCCGTTTATTAACCTCAACGAGGAAAGGAGTACATGGACTTTTAAATCAAAGATGTGGTTTCCCTACTCATTCTACATTCACAATCACTATTCCCCTCTGCCAAATAATGCATTGTGTGGTCTGATCTTTCTAAATGAGTGTCATGCAGGCACCCCCTTATTTTGAAAGTAACGTTTTTTGGGGGTAGTGAGCAATTTCAGGATTTCCAAACAAGTGAGAAAGCATTTCTCATTCATAGTTTCAGAGGTGATATTATTTCGTAATGCTTACTAATTATGAGCACAGTAAGCATGGTAAGCATGGTAAAAACACTTGACTAAGTTTTTTTTAAATTATTATTATATTGCCGAACTCTCTTTTCCATGGATGCATGTCACAAATTTTGCTACTGAAGAATTATTTTTTTTTGCTATGTACATTTGAAAAAAAATAAGTGAACATCGCTGTATTTCTGTATGTCATAAATGAAATGTCTTGTATGTTTTAAACCGCAGTAAATCTGTAACACTGTTCTTTTTACCTATGTCGATCAGCTTTATGCGTCTCTACTTTCATCATTTCTTTGACCACTTATATGGTTATGTGAACCAGTGAAGGGACAGTTTTAGATGTGGACAAATGTTTGACCATGCCAAAATATCTCCTAACATTCCTTTCAACAGACTTGACAGACAAACCGCAACGGCCAAACGCAGTAGCGATAGCAGTACCTCTGATCATCGCCAGCATTTTGCTTTCTGTTGCCGCCATATTTGCCTGTAAAAGGTTGAAGAGAAAAAATGGAGAAGGTAATAAAAACTTCCTTTTCTTTAAACATTTTAGATTTCTGAATTTTATTTTAACAATCCGGCAGAATTTAGAGAATATATCTCTATACATGGTGTTTCTTTGAGAGTAGATTAAGAAGTAGGGATATACAGAAAGATATCAAGTATCTCCGCTTCCGTGAACATGATGGAAGTTAGCTTGTACTGTTAACATGAATAATGAATTAATGAATAGAACCAGACATGACAGAGGAAGTAGAATGTACGGGGAAAAAGAAGAGTTAGGGGAAAATGTACCGGAAAAGGGCAAAGATTCGTAAACGACATGTGGAACCCTTTCTCCGCACCTATGTCTTGTTTTTTTCTTCCTTCTATCTTCCCTCATGCTATCTTTCTCTTTCTCTTTCCTCTCATCTCCTTCTGTTTTCACCTTTTTATTGCCTTGTTCTCCTCTTTTTGCATGATTCTTTCATTTATTTTTTCTTTTCTTAAAAATTTTAAATATCCCATATTTTGCATGTACTCATGTTTTCTGATTTTATTGTGTTAAGGTGTACCTAAACTCCCCGAGGGACCAACGGCTTATAAGCTTCGCTTCTTTTAGTTCCTCATTTTCCATGATTTCTTCCTATTTCTTGTATCATGTGTATAATCATGTCAGGTTTTCGTATATATACTTAAGATTTATTGCAAACTTAATATCAATTTTTAAAATAATGTTATTTTCATGCTGAATTACATTTTCTTTATATATGAGAAATGAAACACTTGCATCTGAAATTAAACTTGAATTATTCTAATCATTAACCGTAGAGTACTTGTGGGAAATCTTCTCGCTGTGCGTTTGGTATGTTTTTTTTTCCGGAACTCTCGCTGGTGCTTATTAGTTCACAGCCGATTATGTCATCTATACCCTTCCATATCGGGTGCTGTGCCGGACATAAACCGCATCTCAGTGGACGATGACTAATAAGGAACGCATGGAAATTAACAAATAACGGATGTGCGTTGGTTTCAGGATAACTGCCCTACATGTAACGAATTTGGCTTTCCTTATGTCTATTTCTTATTTTCTCAAGCCCCCTTCTCCTCCTTCTTCTTTTAAAAAAAATTCCCTTGATTTGTGAGTTGACTGTGATGAAACTGCGGAATGAATTGGACAGGAAATGTCTGTCCATCTCTTCAGGCTCAGAAAAGGCTTCATTTGTATATTCTTAGAGTTGAGGAGATACAGTCTCTTCCGGGTGGGGCAACCATTTCTGAGTTTCCGGTTGTGTCTCCACTGGTAGTGTCTCCACTGGTAGAGAGAATGGAGGGGGACCTGACATCTTTCCTTCGATGTCATGGCCTTGGCCATATGCTACACCTTGTTGGAGTGTGATAAACGTACATAAATTTCTTGCCAAAAGACATTAATGCATGGCGTGACTCCAACCGCTTACCATGTGATACACAGTCCGGTGACGTATCCACTAGACCACGATATCCCTCTCTGTCAATATGATCCCCCAATCTCTCTAGATTTCTATCATCAGGCGCGCAGGAAGGGTACCAGCTTAGAGGAGGCAAACACTCTTTGGGGCCTACCTCAAACCTTTATGGGGGCCGAACCCGAATGCTTTAATACCACCAGCGTACAACTCTACCACCCCCACCGAACAAGCACTTTTCTCCCCTTTTACATACTTCTTTATATTTAAAAAATGCAAGGTTTAAAAAATCATTATAAGGAAATAAAAAAGTAAATTTGCTTTATGTGATCATGGTTATCATAGATATTGTTTCCCATCCTCTCATCATTAATACTGAAACAGGATTACTTGATCACCGCTGGTAGCATGGTAAGATGGAGTGAGAGGTTAGACACTGGGCAAGGCAATGGGAGGGTTATGAATGGCGTACGGGCATGCACATTTTCGCGATGGGGGCCGACGCCTTTTCATCTAAACTCAACTCTTCATTTTCAAAACTTTTGCAATCCTTTTTTTTCACAGTTTTGGTGGTGAAAATGTACTAGAAGTTCATATTCCACCACTGCCCAAATAAGAGAAAATACAAGTGCCCTTATGCCAATATACGAGAATACGGCAAGGGGGATAGGACTTTGTACTTATTACAGTACTTGCTTTCTGGAACGCTTATAAACGTATGGACAATTTTAGCCTTCAATACTAAAGACTGCATGCCCTAGACTTCAGAAAGCACGGTAGACAATTAACATGATCAAATCATACAGGATCTCTCTGTGCTTAAGAACACTGAATTATGTCGGCCTCATTAATATGCAGGATAGCATAGCACCAGGTGAGAGAAGGTTGTGAAATACTGAAAGTTATCCATCAGCCATGTCGTTATAGATGTAGATCACTACATCTCTATTGTGTGAGCTAATGAGGGGGCCGGCGGCAACTGATTTGCTCTAGCACGTGTACGAAGGGAAGCATCTATCCGCCCTTTCTATCTTGTGGCGCCTTTGTTAGACAGGGTTCATTTTATTTCAAGAAACGCCACTTTTATCAAAATGCAACTCGGGAACGCCACGCTCAGTTGGAAATATTTAGTTTTTTTTAATGAAATGCCTTCTCTTTTGCAGAGAGAGAAGCACTTGCCCCGTCACACCTAAATTCTCTAAGAAACGTTTCATTAATCTATGAGGGAGCATAGCGACGGAGTGAAATAAATTGAATGTGCAGGCCATGTATTTTAGAGCAAAGGAAAGCTCGCTGGACAGCATTTTACATAAAAATGTATCCTTATTGTTTTGCGAAGGGGCCGCACTGAGGGGGCAAAACAGATTTTTGCAAGCATAAAAGTTCTGAATATTTCGTGCTGAAAACTTGCATTTCTCAACACTAAGTATTTATTCGTATTGTACTCTTAATTATTGTGTTATTGCTTAAGAATGAGAGAGAGAGAGAGAGAGAGAGAGAGGGGGGGATGGGAGGGGGGGAGTAAAGATGATTTGCCCCCCCCCCCCTTAATAGGGAAATATCTGCCATTTTTCTTGCCGCCACGCCACTGGCAGACAGGGGATAGTCTAAACAGCTCGTATATCTACATGTGCATAATGTAGAGACAATGTGGGAAACTGTCGGTGTTAGAATTAACCTGCTCTTTTACACGACCAGAAAAGTGATCGCAACAGATTCAAATTCAAATTCAAATTTATTGATATGAAATCCACAATTTTAGATTATCATCAAAAACTATATGATCAATACAAAACAAAACAAAGGATATACATTAGCATAAACCTACTAAAGGCAAACGTATAAAACTTTTTAAAAATCATCGGATAAGTCGAATCAAAATCAGACAAAAAATGTAAAGGTATACAAAAATAATATAATGGTGTTGTATTTTATATAACTTAAAGACATAGTAAGTATGTATACATAAACACGTGCGGCTCCTGCCATACTCTTCCTTTATTCTACATGATATAAAAGAAAAAAAAGTATGGCAAAAATAAAAAGTCTAACTATTGGTCCAAGTCTGCTCAATCTTGCATTATACACACTGCTAATGGAGGATACACAAATTTTGGTTATATCATAATCGTTATATTGTAATAAGTATATGAATTCTTCGTGTTCCTTTTTTATCCTTAAAGGTGGGCACTACATTTTTTTTCATATTTTGGAATAAGGTTTCTCTTTCTTTTGGTATGGGCAGCACAAAATGGAATTCTGTTTCTACATCTATTTGGCACATGGGACACAATCGTTTATCTATTTCCAAGTTTTGTGTCTTCCCCGTCCTATCATTAATTTACTGTTGCTAATTCTATTTTGATTTTTTTTAATGTGTGATTTATCAATGTCTAATAATAGATATTTTTCAAGGCCGTATGTATGTTTTAGGTCCTTAGAAGTTTTAAGTTTCCTACAATACACCTCGCTGTTTTCGTCTAGCGTTCTCTTCCAATGTCTGATATATCTTTCTTGTAGCCAATAGCTTTTATAAGCTTGTTTTTATTATTCGTATGTTTATTGATTTTCATGATTACACACAAAGCAAATTAAGAAGAAATTGAAATACAAATGAAATAAAATGAAATAATAACAGGAATGAAAAATAATATCAACAATAAAAAGGCAAATAAAAAGTAGTTATCATGTCAAACAATATAAATGTGGTAGTTATTACAAATAACATCTACTGAACTTGAAAGCATCTTAACTGCTTCACCCTAACAAATGCAGTATATGGTCATAACAGTCTTCACAGAAATTTACAAATCAAATTTCCATTTCTTGAAGTTGACATGGAGTTTATCTTTCTTCTTAGCCACATAATACTTTCTCTCTTTTTGAGTTTTCATATGTTTCTTGAAAGATTCAAATTTGGTCTAATATTCTTGAATTTGCATAGATAAAAGAAATATTTTAAAGATAGAAATGTAAAGGACAGAAATTTGTCAGATAGAACTCCAAACATTTTCTTGAAATTATCCAAAATAAAACCATTATCATGTTTTAAAAGAATTACTTGCAATAAATCATACTATGGGGTGGGGGGGGGGGGGGGGGAGTTACCATATCGTAATCACAAAACAAATGAATAATTGATTCAAGCATCGTTCCACATCGTTGGTGAATCCTTTCTCTTTATCTTAAACAAAAGTCATTTAAGGCAATTGATTTATGAAAGACCTTGAAAAAGAGCGCAAACGAGTACTGATTAAAAAGATGGAGTTCACATTATGAATCAGATTTCAATTTAAATCTTGTGGAACAGTTAAATTATTTTCCCAGTAATCATAACGCTTATCAAGGTTACAAGAGTCTTGTATTACAGTATATACATATATTGATATTTTGTTTGTTTGAGCAAGTTTATCAAAATACCAACAACATCACTGTAAGTATCTTTGGAGTTAGTAGTTTCCAACCATGAATTTGGTATATTTTTTCAACAAAAATGTATATTTCCTTCATCTTTACGAGAAACATTGAAATCAAGAATCACTTCTTCAAATAACTTGTATCCAGGTAAAGGAGAGTTCAATAAATCTGATGCCTTACATACCTCTTTTGCATACCATTCATCATAATAAAGAAACTGCCTTGACTTGGACTGTATCTTTTTATTGAACCATAATAATTGACGAACCCAGTTGCTGAGAAAGTCTTCCGAAAGATATCCTTTGAAGCCCCTTCTCTAAAGATTTACCAAGTCCGAAGGGAATCTGCCAACTGGGTATTACTTAAAGTTTTCAGTATGGATTGAGGGGCATGAGAAGTCCACAGAATATAAACATTTTCATGATTTTTTTTTCTTCAAAAAAGTGAATTCAGTTCTTTTCCACACACTATCATAGTTTTTATCCAGTAAACACTTCACCCAAAACATCTATTGAGCAAGGGCATACGTATACGGAGTAATCATACGAAGGCCACATTGGCTATAATCATTGCACATTAAATTCCTTTTCATCCTATTCTTATCACCATTCCAAATAAAACTGTAGAATATAATGTTCAAATTCATAAGTTGTCACAGTACAAGAGTTTTTAACACAAACATTTTACCAATTAATGAGAGATTCCTCACACGCCAACAATTAACGATTTGTTCTTTTGTTTTAATTTATCTTATAGTTAAGATCAAATAATAACTTCATATCCAGCGAAAAAATTATGCCAATGATTCAAATTAAATAGTTTTCCAAGATATATTATGCCCTGAAGCAGGGATATCTTTACAACCTCTTTTGGAACTAATCCAGAGAGTTTCTGTTTTACTCTTATTAATTTTGCATCCAGAGAGTTCACTAAAAGCATTTAAAATTTTAAACAAGTTATCAAAAGATTCTGTTGAACCATCCAAATAACAAACTGTATCATCAGCTAATAACGAAGTTTTGATTTCCTGATTATCGACATTAAATCCTTTAATGTCACTATTCTGACATACTGAAGACGCCATCATTTCAATAACAAATAAAAATAAGTAAGGTGATATGGTGCACCTTGGAAAATACCCATTTCCATGTGTATGCGATCAGTCATAAAACCATTATTCATCACATAGCTAATTCTATTTGAATAAATAACTCTAATCCAATCTATAAAAGTTTCTCCAAAGTTAAAGGCCCGAATTCACAAAGGTGGTTTCAGTCAAAACCGTAGTCTAAACCATGGTTTCAAACCACGGTTCAGACCACGGTTTCAAAATTGCGATTCACAAAGGTGGTTTCAATTGAAACCACGGTTTCATCTCCTGCTTTTACGTCATCGTTTTGAGTCAACTGTTTGGGGTGGTCTGAAACTGTGGTTTCAGATGAAACCGTGGTTTTGCCCTGGTTTTAACCAATCAGAGTGCAGCATTTTGTGCAGCGGACAGCCACCGGTAGACAGCGAAGCGGAAAGAACTTTTTTTGGCAGCAAGATTTGAGGAGGGAAGCCTTTTTTCCCGAGCCCTATCTAGAATGAAATCGTGAGTAATTTACCGATTCCTAGAGATTTCTAATTAGAAATTCACTTTTCTTCACATTTGTACGTATTTTATTGTGCAGAAAAGTAAATATGATGGTAATAAAAGCATGCTGTTTGGAGCAGAGCGCCAGTGTGGAGCTCAGTGGAGTATAATCGCAAGCAGGACAATTTTTCAGTCCCAGGTGTTTATTTTGGTGTCCCTTCATCACAACGACTTGAAGACTGGATCGAGATCGAGTAAGGCCGGAGTGAGACTTGAACTCGGCTAATAATATCCAGCCTGCATTAATGAATGGATGTTCATCAAAATTTCATTATTATACAAATAATGAATGTTTATGAGTGCAATGGACAGAATATTTCATAAGGTGAAAGATGAAATGATCCATTCAACGAGGCGAAGCCGAGTTGAATGGATCAATATATTCATCTTTCACCGAATGAAATATTCTGTCCATTGCACGAATGAAAAAAACATTCATTATTTGTTTTATATGACACCTAAAAATAGATGAAATCGCAATAAATCAATAGCGCTAATACGCTAGCGCGCTGTTCGTGGTGCACACTGCAAACGCAAGCGTTTTACGTACGTAGTGTGCCGGGCTCTCGGCCAGCGTGCAATGGAGCAAATCGTATGGATCCAAAATTGCACGGTAAATGGAGCCACTTTTGCACGATTGATGAATGGGACAAATAATGAATATCAAACAACCAATCAAATGACAGGGATCTGTCTAGGTGTCATATAAATGATAATGAACAATTATTGCATATTTCACTTGCGTGCGATAATGCACTTTCATAATTATCACAGGCGACACACGTAGACCCTAGACCTAACGTTAGATCTAGATCTAGACCGAAGTGTTCTGTCTCTAACAGTAACAGTCGTCGTTAGCCTCATATTTTGGTAGGGTCGGCACTCCTCATTTTTAGAAAGGAGTGCCGACCCTGTCAGAATGCGAGGCTAACGACGACTGTTAGAGACAGAACACTTTGGTCTAATCTACATGTAGATCTAATTTTAGGCCTAGTCTAGGTCTATTTTCAGTTGAATTGAAAATGAAATGAATCAATCTGCTAGAAACACCAGAAAATGTAGTAATAGGGTTCTAGTAATCTGTGATGTAGCAATCTGAGTTTTTGCTAACTTTACATGTAGACCCATCTATAATGTGGGATAACACAGGAAAGTTTGCAAAAATTTAGATTGTTGGCTTAAGGATGGCACAAATTCGCACATGAAGTGAAGCGAACCATCGGAGGACCGTACTGAGCAACAAAATCGGAGGCCGAAGCTGTGTAAATCAAGGTTTTCTTTGGTTCAATTTTATTCCATTGCAGCTGAAAAATTGAATACATGTTGCTGATCATTATGTTAAATTTATTGAATGCAGAGTTGTTCATTACAATACAATTGGAAATATGTGCATGGATACGAAAGTGGATTAACGCCTTGTCGTGAGACTGAATCTCTAATTCTCAATCACATTAATAAGAAGCATACAGCAGATTGAGAACGACCCTGAAAATTGTTGATGTACAGTACATGTATGTATTGTATGTACACTCATTTCCAATAATTTTTGCCTTCAATATTTAATTTTGCCTCTAATTCCAACGTTATTTTACATACAGAGAGCTGACAGAAAACAGCAAGGTCTCTTGGACCGGAGGAATCCATTTGAATGCACTCTGCCTCATCAGCATGCTTGAATTACGAAATGATCCACCATAGCTACCTGTGATCTTGCAGGTATTGACTGCTCTATTTTTTTTAAATATTAGTTGTACTCACTGAATTTGCGCTTTTATTGTTTATCATTTCTCTCTCTCTCCGTCTTTTTTTTTTTTTGGGGGGGGTGGTGGTGGGTGGAATCTGTAAATTATAAACTGGACTTGCTTTTGCTTTGTATTTATGAGATGTTAATTTTTTTTATCCTCAAATAATATTGAAGAGAAGAGGGGCATATGAGGAAAAGTTAGTGCTTTGAGATTTGAAAATCAATTTAAATGTGGAGGTTCTTTAATGTATGGCATTGTTAACTACATGGAGATTTTGAGCAAGGCACTAAACTTATTGTAACATTGTAATCCTTTTGCGGAAGCGAATCTTGGTCTTTAACAGTTCTGATATGCTGATAAGTCATCTTGATATCTTAATCATTTAAAAATGTCATTTTAAGAGAGAATATCACAATACATGCAATTCCAAATTTCATTTTTCCATATTTTTGACTATAAGGAGTGAAAAATTGAGCACCATTCAATTCTCACCATCTAAAAATGACTTGCTCTGCTTGTAAAATTGTTCAAGCAGCAGTAGCAAGTGTGTTATGAAAAGAAGGCATAATTTCTCTAAGTTTGTTATGCAAATATTAAATCACAAATTGATTACTTTTTTTCAATTTTTTTTTCTTCTTGAATGTCAAATTAATGATGCATAGTTCTGTAGTTTTATTTGTTTTTTTTTCATATATATATATATTTTAAATTTAAAGGTCAATATTTCTGAGAAAATATTATCAACCTTGTATCTGTTGATATGTAATTACAGGATCATTCCATAGGATGCATGGTGATGACTGATGAGGCATGAATATCACAATCATCTGTTTGCAGAGACATGCAGAGGGGTTTCCAAAGCTATCACAAGAAGGAAGAGAGAATTCATGCAGTTTCCAAGTACGAAAGAAGAGGTCGAATCTACCCATTAGCGATTCTATGAGTATAGCGGATTCCAGGTGTCATAGGTGGCATGTAGGTGCTATTAATTGGACTCGTGTCAAATTCATGGATCAGAGTTAACTGAAAGAACTGAAGAGGCAAGGGCAATGTGGTACCAGATGGCTATATGGAGATAGTGGAATGTGAATAAGTTTTTTGATAATCATCTGTAATTATCCTTAACCTTAAGCAGGGGGGGGGGGGGGGGTCTGCCCAGATGTCTCTAATATGCAAAGCAGTCGATGAGCATTTCATGATTTTTTTTTCTTTTCACGTGCCCCCTTCCACCACTTGGTTGGCCAAAAAATAATAATACACAAAAAACACACACCCTCTTTTGTACTTGGAACCCCCCCCCCCCTGTTGCAGAGAAGTTTGTTATGACAAGGTTTGTCTTTCGTTACATATTTTTCTTTGCAATATAAGCGCTTTTGATTAGGCAGCTAGATATTGGTGCTCTACAAATACATCAATTCAATTTAATTGGAATTGCAGTATATCATAATTTCAAAATGAAAACAGTTAAAAAAAAACATATTTGAATAAATATTTTGAATAATGATTGATTGAAATTCTATAGTAGAATCCTATTTAAGGCTATCCTGAATTCATATATTTAGATGAGCTGCACATTGTCTTACTCCTTTCCTTTTTTACAAGTTCTCAAAACAAATTATAGTTCAGTGTGTATGTATTAATGAACATTCTTATCACAGTAAATTGTCAATTTCATATTGCATCTGGCAAATTGTCTTCTGAAAAATTATGTTCAAATTGTTAGCATATGAGTCATGAATAATTAATGAATTTGATAGGCATATGTCATGCAGTTCATATATGAATCAAGTAGTGCTTAAAACCTTAGATAAGAACAAGTCAGCAACACATCACTGTATGCAATTATACAAAAAATATGAATACGTATTAATTTCAGAGCACTCATATTTACAGCTACATATATTACCTACAAGGTTCATATAATAAAATTTTGATATACTATCTCTGTTTATATGTACATACAGAAAATATCCATGTTTAGAGCCCGTTTGGTCTCATCCCACATGGTCCATTTTGTCTACAACCAGTTCGTCTAATGACCTTTTGGTCTAATTGCCACTTCGCCTATTTACCATTTTGTCTAATTCTCATTTTATCTAATGCCCATTGTGTCTAATGTCTGCTTGGTCTAACATCACTTAGTCTAATACCAAATGCAGTTAGACAGTTTGGTTATTAGACGAATTGGCAATTAGGCCAAGTGGTCATTACATTAGACCAAATGAGAATTAGACCAAGTATGTATTAGACCAAATTGATAGTATATCAAATGGGTTTAGCCAATATGGTATTAGACAATCAGGTAATTAGACCATCTGCTGGTAGACCAAGTGGATATAAACCTCGCATGGTTTCTGCATGGCTTTATGAATTCATTTTATGAGTAAAAAGTTATTTATGTGTACTCAGGAAGTGAAATATTTATAGTGAAAATGGAATACATTTAATGTAGACAGGGCCTTATGCAGAAATTTTTTTCCGGTGGGGGCGGGGGGAAAACGCAAAAAATATTTCGAAGAAAATCGAAAGGGAAGAAGCAAAACGACTGAGCTTGCATTTTTTAAAAGTGAGATTGAAGGATTTGTTACATTTGGTATACACTTTTGGTGAATTCTGTGACAATTTTCAGTAAAAAAAAAATTTCTGGGGGCGCCCCCCCCCCCTGCGTATGGCCATGAATGTATGAATATAGATTGACTGATATTGTAAATTATGCCATCCCTTTCTGAGAAAATAGTCATGTTCATATTCAGTGAATCGGTATGTAATTTCTTTGACTATTATTAACTAGCAGTAGAAAATATGATTACCTATATTTTTTTTTGTGTGTGTGTGTGTGTGTGTCAATTTTATCGCAGGAGTATGACAAAAATATATATTAAATTGCTGAGATGAAGTTACTTTATAAAAACTTTGTATACATGTACTTTGTATCGTAGAAACATCACACTGGAAGTCGTGTTGCTTTTTGGCAAGATGTGAATGACGTCATATTTTGTGCTTGATGATGTTATGAGCAGGGCCCACGAAACTAGGGGGGGGGGGCTGGGGGCTGCAGCCTCCCCTCCCCCACATTTTTGAGTGTACACATTTGCCTCTGTACAAAAACCTGGAAATAATTATCCTGGTTTGTATGCGCAGCCGCCCCCCCCCCCCCCCCCACTGTCGAAAACTTCCTGCGGTTTCTGATGAGGCTTTGTAAATATGCTTGATATTATTGGAAAATATTGATAGTGAATACTTGCACAAGAGAGGTTGATGGTGCAGAAGATCTTGGTAGGCTGTGGCTGTGCTTGAAAATACATGTAGCAGCATGTTGGAACGGTTGTTATGATGCTTTGACTTTGCCGGGGGGGGGGGGGGGCTTTACAGCCTCGTTTGTTTGTGTGTGGGTGTGTGTGTGTGTGTGTGTGTGTCCACACGCTTGAAAATTTATTTTAAATGAAATCTCTAATGAAATATTTGGAAAAATAAAAACAAAATCTGTGATGCCTAACCTAATGCCAGCCACTTCAAAGTTTCCCATCCTACTACGGAAAAGTTTCTCAATAAAAATGTCTTGAAATAAACTGATATATAGAGAAAATACTGCTGAAAAAAAGTACAATGAATTCCTGAATCTACAATTTACAATGACCGTCAGAACAATGAAGCCCCAAACCTTGCAAAAAATTTAAATGAAAAGGACTTCGGCGTGGTAAATTGCGAAATTTATTCGAAAGTTTAGATAAAAGTAAGTCCGAAATCAATTACAATTCTAAACGATGCCGGAGATGTTAATTACATTATTATTCTCAGATAAAAATTCAACATTGACAAATTGAATATCATTTTATTTTTCAATGCTGTAAGCATTCATGATAAGACGTCGTGTAGATGCCCCAATTGGCTATTAGCGTCTTATTTATACGATTACAAAATCCTTGTTATCTTTGTCATTAAACAGTTTTTAAATATTCAAAGAGAGCAACCTAGAATATTCCGATTGCAGTCGCACCCTCCGGTCATATAAATAGGCCTACGCGATATGCCTAGGCTATAGGCGGCCGAATGTTGATGTAAACAAAGTTTGGCTAGGCTATATGCGCGCACTAGCGCGATTGCGCATGATAATACGCCTGTTGCTCCGGGCGACAAGCGCATTAAGGTCAATATGCAAAATGCGATGACCCTGCGGTACACGTCCGCGTTTTATTCCAAAGATACGAAAATAAAAGGAAAGCTAGCTCGGTATACGACTCTCGCTCTAGCTCTGGATCAATCATACTGAGCATGCTCAGTGCAGTGCGAAAAGGGGGAAATCCCTGGACTCCGGTTGCAACCGTGGTTTTAACCGTGGTTTCAACCGTGGGTCTAATTGAAACCGTGGATTTTTGAAACCACTGTTTGTGAATCACAGAATCGGATCGGTGAAACCATGGTTTCAGGTGAAACCGTGGTTTCAAAAATCCATGGTTTTTAGAAACCACGGTTTCAAATGAAACCACCTTTGTGAATTCGGGCCAAAGTGTTTCAAAGCCTCCAATAAAAGATCTTGTCTAACACTATCAAACGCTTTCTCATTGTCAAGTAATACAATACAGCCTTGACGATCATTTTCATCAGCATATTCAATAACATTTAGTATAAGGCAAATATTAGTACCAATAAATCTGTCTTGAGAAAGCCTTACTGGTGAAAGTGAATATGACATTCCATAAAACGCTTTAGACGATTAGCAAGGCATTTAGCTAATACCTTATAGTCCACAGTAAATAGGGTAATAGGCCTGTAATTTTTAATGTATATAGGGTCTTTATCCTTTTTAGGAAGTAAAGTAATAATACCATTCCTTTGAGATTGGGAAAGCATTCCCTGATGCAATGAGAAATGAAAAGCATCAATCAATAAATCACTTAAATCAGACGAAAAAGCATGGTAGTCTGTAAGACCAGCTACATGTTCATATACAAAAACTGCTAAAAGTCCTTGCATTGTAGTAAAGGTGAACATCTGAATAGAATGTGTAAGTAGCAACTTCGTGTAAATGTGTGATAAAATGAAAATGCATGAGCTGGAATCGCATGAAGAACAGTTTACTACACAACAAGCTTCCCGGTATTTTGATTCTTATAAGCCAGCTTCGCAAGATAGACGAATAAAGGTTTTCTTCCTTCATCTCGGAGATGCTTGGATTCTTCCATCTTACTCCTTCGTAAGTTGCGCACTCTCTTATTATCATCTGCGATGAATAGCCTGTTACCGCTATACTCTTGCGCCTTAAAGTGCTTTAGGCACTGCATTTTTTTAAACATTTTCTCTTTGCGTAAAAGATGAAAAACAAGCTATCATTCTCGGCTTGGTGACATGGCCACCTTGGCCTTTGTATTGATGGCTTCCACGTCTAAGAGGATGAGACTTCTGTTGCATAACAGTGGAAGTGCGATGAACCCTTTCGATATTGTAATCAGAAGAGGACAGCCCAACGAATTTCTGCAATAAAGTATTGGCGGTTTTTCTACAGTCCTCTGACCCTCCAATTTCAAGGATGCTATGAAACACTAATTTATTACGTTTTGACCTGTTTTCAAGGTCATCAACTGCCTCCTTAAGGGTAGCATTCTCTTCTTTGAGATTTGCAACCTCTTTCTTCATATTATCATAATCGATCTCAATACTGGTTATCTTCTCACCTTGCTCATTTGATTTCAAGTCTGCCTTTTGACGAGCATGCTGTCGATCTTGTCTTCAAAACGTCTCTCAGACGATAAACCAAGCAGGGACTTGCTCTGCTGTGATACCCTCTACGGTCAACCCCCCAGGCGGAGGGGGCGAAGTAACGATGGAGATCTCGATGGTACCAGTGCCGCTATCCGAATCGTTCAGCTGAGGTTTTTTCTTTGAAGGCTTGCTTGGAGAGTTGATCTCAATTCCTGTAGGTCTTTTAGCTCGATCCATGTTCTTGTAGGTTTGATATGACACAACATCTATAATAACATGGCGGGCAAAAGTTAAATTCTGCACCCTAATGTACGAGTTCAAAGAAAACTCGACATGTCGCTGCCTTAGGCACGTGACCTCCATCAATAGATTTTATAAGCTGTCGTTTCGAGAATGTATTTTGGATTGCCCATATATGATGAAAACCGATATCTTTCAAAAATGCTTCTGTTGGCAAAACCCATTCTTAATTAACATGTTTGCGTGGTTTGCAATATTGATTAGGCAACACGATAAATTGTTTTGTCATGGGGGGGGGGGGCAAAATACCCCTCTGACCCTGTTTCATAGATGGTAGACAGAATTTCTAAATACTGAGAAACAGTGCATCTAATTAATATACGAAGGAGTGTAGCGACCAAGTTAGAAAGTTGATTTTTGAATGCTAAAAGTTTGCATTTAAGAGCACTAATATTCTTATTTGAAATGGTTGTAGTGCAGTCTTTTCTATCATAATATTAACAAAAGTCTTATCTACTTAAGACACTTGGAGAAGGGTAATCAGACTTGAATTTTTCTTTCCTTCTACCTGTCTTCAGGAAATATGAGGGCTACATATCAGGCGAGTCCCCAGGAACCACAAGTGTAAGGAGTGTAAGCACGGGTGTTGCTAATGGGGGGGGGGGGGGGGGGGGGTTATAGGAGTATGACATTCCCCACTAAAAATTTACCTGGGCAAATGTTCCATCTCTGCTGCCAAAAGAGGAAGGAAAGGAAAAAAGAGGAAAGAGAAAGGAAACGAAACGGAAGAGAAGGAAGAGAAAAGTGAAGAAAGAAGAAAAGGGGGAAAAATTGGTAAAGATTTGACGTTTTAATAGCTTCGCTCGCTAGTAGGAATAGGATGATTCAGACAACAAGCAAATTGGGCAAGCCAGTTACCCAAAAGGGTGACATTCACATATCCAATATATCATATAGATATCTCATCTATAGTGTATTTTGATGACTGTCATAGGTGAATGATATAAATTAACAGTTACACGTATTTACTCCAAATTATTTCGAGTAGTTTTTGGCTAAGTTAGTGCTTAGTTGTTAAGTTTTGCAAAAAAAAAAAAAAAAAAAAAAAAAAAAAAAGGCCTGTAATGTTTTGTTTGCTAGCCGTATTCTGCCCATACTGTTAGATTTTTTACGTAATTTTTTATGTAATTGTTCAACAAAGAAAAAGAATATTGACAAAAATAATGGTTATAACTATAAACACAATCATGTGAAATATGAGGAACCTATCAAAAAGCAAAGCTTGTATAACATAGGTTCCCAAATTTCTTTAAAATATTCTTAAAAACTTGAAACAAACATAATTAGGATATGTGTACCGACAACATGTTATGAAAGTTTACATAAGACTGTTATTATATAAGTATGTGGAATTATTATTAGTACTTTTACCAATGGAGAAGAAATGTAAATTAGCTATGATTTCCTACCAATATTGTTTGCTTTTAACCAGGATTAGAATATCATCAATTTGATGATATCATGTCACTCCGTGTTGTATAGTTTGAAACTATACGACACGGAGTGACATGATGTTGGAGGTGTGTACACGTATGATTCACTAGTGTTTGGTCCACTACCCTTTAATCACGACCTGCTAGCTCTTTCTTTGCTCTTTACCACTGCTCCCCTCAAAACGCACAAATTACGTATGTGATTGCTAGACTAGTCATAGCGGGCCGCTTCGTTCTTTCTCTCCCCTCTAAAGGCAAGGATAACGTCTCGTGATTGCGAGACTAGTCATGGCGGGCAATTTGTGTAACAGACTTAAACTATAAACACGATAAATGATATCCTGTATGTAATTTAGTTGATACCAATTCCGTTTAATGCCGCATCATTTCATTCTTTATTTTCTCAATCCTATGTTACTAAGAACTATTTAATATGCATTCATTTCATTGGCAATTATGTTTCATTAAATTTGTACTTCAGAAGTCTCTACATTATAATCTTAAAATTTCTTATGTTTTGATTAAAATGATTCCTAATCACATTCAGAAAAAACACATCCTTAATCAAGCCACAATAAAAGAAAATGTGCTTATTATTCTGTCATGTAACTTATCATTGTAAAGTTTTGCAGTTCAGTGCATTCAGTGGACTGAATCAATAAATTCCCCATTCCATCGCAACCCTCTGCTGTCATTTTGTTCCTAGTATTTGTTGGTAACCATTTTTTTTCAAATTTTGCTCCTAATTGTGTGAGGTAGTGTTCCCTTCGTGTCTTCCTCTCTACTAACAACTTTGTAAAAACGTGAAAACGATGCGGTAATCTTTGATTTAAAAAGTAAGCAAATGCTGATATCAAGAAACGATTTCCTGTCTTTAACAAATGTGAATTCTTGATATGAAAAAAAAAATAATTACGATTACCAGAGCAAAAGTAAATGAAAAAAACATTTTTATTTCGTGCTAATGCAAACATAAATTTTGATTTTGAGCAAAAAAATGATGCAAATATCATCTTTCTCTCATTCATTCGGGATATGTTGCCAATTTCCTCTCCATAAACTTGTGAAGATTGGCTATATTTGCTCTATTCTGTTCATACTTATTTCGAAATTGCATTGATGCTTAAATAAAGAAGCTAGTAGTAATGATTGTGGCAACATAAAGACTGACAAAATCACGTCTTTCAAGAACCATAAATTCTTACGTATAACTCTTTTACAACCCTCCCCCAGCGTCAACAAATTAACTAACGAAATATTGCCAACATAATTATTACGAAATGAAATTTTTTGTATTTTGCAAATTTGGTGTTAGAATTTCTAAATCTCTATGTTTTTTTTTTTTTTACCAAGTGTCATTTGCCAGTTTTTATATGCAGAAATCATCGTTCTCTACTTTTACATTTCAGCATGCAATTCCAATTACGTAAATTTCATGTAAACAAATCAGTAATACCACGAAACGAATTCTCGATATGTTCCCAATTTCGTGTTATTTAGTTCTTTCTAAAGCTGCTCCTATTTATGCTTTTTGCAAAGCGTAATATGTAAAAGAAAATGTAGGGAATAAGTATTTTTGGCATTCTAACTAAATCATGCTTCCCACCCCCTTTTCAGCCTAATTTTATGCAATTTTGAATTATCTGTATCTGAGAGCATTTTGAGAAAGGTAATACAATGCAAATTGACAACATATCACGAAATTAATTCCTGATGTGTTGCCAATTTGTTCTTAGAGTTGTTCCTACAGCTTTATAGTTTTTGCAAAGTGTAATTTCTTTAAAATGTATCAAATAATGAATTTTGGCATTATACAGAGCGTATCAATAAAAACGTTACACTTTTGAATAATCTGTAAAAATTACATTTCAAAATATTTCAGATATTTTTTTCATGTCCAAAAAATGTCCAGTATTCACATCTATCCATTGTCCCTTGCAAAACAAATTTTTGTTCACGCTTGGGCGAACACTGTCTTATTTTATTCAGAGTGGGAAAATGACTTGCGTCAAATTGAAAGTAGAGGGACAATCAAACCAGCATGCTGCAGTAGTCATGGTAGTCCGAATAAGTACTCTTATTCAAACAGATTATTCTATGCTTAAATTAATGATTGTGTTATGATAGTCTTGGACTTGTATGTCAATATTCTGTCATAATTTTAATGATTTCATACATGATTTCATACATGAGCTGATGAGTGAGTTTAAGCACAGGAGTCACAATTCACGTACACATCCAATCCACATGCCACTGATGCCAGTCATTCGATCAAGAAGAAAAGTAGGCCTATGCCAAATTAATACATCTCCAGATCATTCAATTAATCAATTAAAAATCAATCAGCAACACTTAGCCCATCAATAAATCAGCCAATAGATCAGTAAGTCAGTTCATCAATCAATCAAATCATCATTCAGTCATTCAGCCATTGATCCAGCCAGTCAGTCAATCAAAAAGGAACAGTTAATTAACAATCAATCATTCTGTAATAAGGCAATCACTTTTTGCACATCCTGGCCTTCCTGAAAATAGAAGAAGAAGGAGAAGAAGAAGAAGAAGGAAGAGGAGGAGGAGGAGGAGAAGAAGAAGAAAAATGAGAAAAAGATGAAGAATAAAATGGAGCAGTAGAAAAAGAAAAATAAAGGAGGAAAATGGAAAGAAGAGGAGAATATCGAAAGAGAAGGAGGAGGATGAGATAACGGCCATTGTTCCCTCTTCCTACCTCACTTGTCATACTAGAAAGGCATGAAATTGGTTGATATGCCCTTTTGAGGGTGAAGGGTGTGATGCATGTACAAGTCGGCTTTTAGCTCTTATTTCCAATTAATACGTTTATTCTGTCAAGCTAAGGCAGATGATTCTTACCCCAGAGTGGACCAGTGCAAAGGAGATTCATCCAACCTTCAGTCAACTTGTGTTGTCCAAGTCTCTGCTGACCCTGACAGCCTGCAACTCGACTGCGTCATTGAGGGAGCTCGTCTTCCTGTTCTACTCTCCTGGATGCATGCTGAATCAAAGAGGGATTCGATAAACACCACATTACATGATGTGAAAGAGCAGGAAGATGGAACATATCGGCAAGTTTTGACTCTAATAGTTGACAAAGGAGAGCTAAAATCGGATCCCGAACCACTGATTTTTTTTCTTTCACCTTTTCAGGTATTTAATTGCGCAAATGATCAAACCATATCAAAATTGACAAAATATGACAGTAATTTTCATATAACAATGATGGGCATTAGATGTACAATCAAAGAACATCGGGAATCCGATACAATTTCTTTTTTTCCCAAAAAGCATTGTTTATATCCAATCTTATGTTGAGTTCTTTTAAGAACACATACCACAAACAATCGATTCTTTCTTCTTTACCTGTTTCGTTTCTTGAAATTATCATCTTATAAATATTCCAAAAAGCAATAGTTAATATATCATCAAGATTTTTTTCTGCTTGTAATTTTAATAGTGAAAAGGGGTCAATATGCAAATCAATATCATAAGTGTGTTTATCAATTCGGCAAACTTCGTAAAGAAAGGCACATTCATTTGCAGTTCACAAAAGCATGGTGCAAGTCTTCCTGACAAGCACAAAATTCACATATATCTGTATTAGAGATTTGCCGATTTGCCACATAAACATCTTCCTTTTAACGGGTAACAAATTATAAAGTAACTTAAAATTAAGCTGTTTTAATTTATTTTCATTTATACCTTTTAAATTTCTTTGAAAAACAAGATTCCATTTTACATCAGTACATGTATCAAATTTATTTGCGCAATACGGTGGTCCCTCTACCAAATATCCTGTCTGGTTCAAAATATTGTAAAAGTCTTAGCTTGACAAAAACTGAACAAGTTTCTCTTTTTGACCTACAATAATATTTGGAATCATCAGTGTCCTAGACTCTTTCAGTTGCGTCATCCACATCCTTGGTACCGAGTTCCTTAATTTAGCATAATCGAATAT
>CM057167.1:8696512-8768663 GCA_029962745.1 Echinometra lucunter
TGACTGTGGCATCGTGTGGGCGTGGTTAGGCCTGGAAGGGACGGATTCTCATTTTCGGGATTTTGTTGGAGGAGGGGGTGACTTAAACAAATTGTTGAAAACGATTTTTTTTTTGCGTATTTGGTTGTACCTGGACTCTGGAGTCTATTACTGTTGATCATGTGCTGTCGACAGTCAATGGTAAAGAAAAATAAATGAATGAAGGCCTTCTCTCTCTCTCTCTCTCTCTCTCTCTCTCTCTCTCTCTCTCTCTCTCTCGTATTTACTTTATTATTTTTTCTTGGGGGGGGGGGGGATGGCGTATTTTATAGTTTGCTTAAAAATCGCTGTTTTCTTAGAATCAAATTCCATCCGATCTGGCGTTCATGACAGAGTAAGCATAATTGAATAAAGAGGATTTACATCCAATTTTGTAGACCACCAAAACAAGGATATCTTGGCAACAATCAATCCAATTTAAATTCAAATTCAAATAAATTCAAATTTAAATTGATATCTATAAATTTCCAATACAAAGAAAAGAAATACAATGGCATCGCATATAGTTACAGAAAATATGAAATAAAATAAATACATTTTCATTTTTTCAACATATAGATGCATTATTATTAAGAGAAATTTTTAGATTCTGCAGAAAATGGAGGGCCCACTAAAAAGCGACATCTGACGCAAATAAAATGAGAGGGAGAGAGAGAAGCTAGGCCTGAGAGGGAAAGGGAGAGAGAACGAGAGAGAGGGGGAATCAGAGAGAAGGAGAGAGAGAAGGCTGTGAAGCTGATCAGAACCAATCAATAGATTTTGAGTTTTCAAGGAGGCTCATCGTATGCTCAACAATCTTTTTTCTGTGGCACCCTTAAGTTTATTGCAATAGCGAAACCTTAAGCATTAACTGTTTCACATGTCATCACAAAAATGACTAAATCTAACTGATTCTAGATGAAGCAAACGTGAAGCCGGGAAAAATACAAAATAGGCGAAAAAAAATCGGAATTTTCAACTTGCTGAGAAGGCGCACCCTTTTCCCGTGACATTCATTTGGAACAATCAAATTAGCGTAGGCACCTGTATAGATTTTCATGGTTAGTGGACTTCCCAGGGCTGTACAGTGGGTTCTAGGGGGAAAACAGACGGAAACAAAAATCCCCACCAAAACACTCCCAACCCGAAAATTCCAACGACATAGTTGAGAAGGCGCATCCATCATGTTTGCGTATAGGCCTGCATCAGTTAGAAACAGCAGTTGGAAAACGTCTTCTAAAAGGTATATTTCAAAACGGTTTCAGGACCATTTAATTTCTGTGATAGATCTGAGTATAGGTCTATTTTATCCAATGGCACAAAAGATCTCGCAATATTCATCTTTTGAGTGAACAAAATCCACTTTGTAAAAGGGTGAAAATCCACACTTGACAAGAATCATGAAAGTTCCTTGTAATTATTTGGTTTTGTCTTGGACATTTAATTTTCCAACTATTAATGGGACGCGCTGTATAATAGCGATGACTACTCAAGGATCTTTCAGTGATGACAATGACAATGACAATGACAATGACAATGACATTGACAATGACGATGACAATGACAGTGACAATGACCACCACAATGACAATGACAATGATTTTATTTCTCAAGTCATCCAAGTGCAGGGTATTGGAGAAGTAACAACGTAACAACACCAAAATTCGTGATACAATAGATGAACAATGAAAAGCCGTTAAAAAAGACAAAAACAAAAGAGACATGGAAATATGATAATCAAAATAATGATAATGAATTAAAATGATACAAACATGAGATTTCCAAAATTAATAATAATAATAAAAGTAAATAGCTGAATGAATAATATATGATAAAAATGAACCAAAAAATAGATAGATAAATGAAGAATGATGTTAAGAGTAAATTGATAATTGGATTGCAACGTAGGAGAATAACAAAAATGTAGATTAACAGCAGCAGTGTAAAAATAGCGAATACCTCAATGCGTTGTTACCATTATAACCCCTGATCAGTGAATTTCTTGCCCGCATGCGAGTGTGCACCATCTCCAATCCTTAGGAAGCATTCCAACCATTTTACACCGTGAATACATGGAGGGAAATGGCAAAGATGGTCAAATTCAGACATGCATGGATACTTGGCAATCTTCAACTGTTCAAAGTACATGCTCCTGGGTGGAGAGTGGCAATGCATAACGGGAATCGAACCGCGAACCATTAGGGGGCCATTGGAGTAAATCCCGGGATGGGGGCGGGGGGCCGTGGACATTATCCACTAGACCACCACACCAGTCCTCTACTGTTTTCTTTTCTGTTTGATAGCCATAACACGGACAGTGTTATGCTGGTTGATAATGATTATGTAGACAGAAATCCAATTATATGCATTTTTTAAAAAAATGTCAAATCTGGAGATTGTAACATATATGCACTCATAATTTACTCAAATAGTCCCGCAAATTTTAATCCCCACTTAATATCTTATACCTTTTTAGTCAGTTATATGCACTGACAGTGACGGAGGCATGCAGGAATGGTTCCAGCCAACGGAGGAGGAGGAGGGGGGCACTTATGTCCCTCTTGGGTTGATGAAGCATTCCTAGGTCACATAGGTGAACGAAGTTATTCTAGGGAACAATGCTATTGAGGGGGGGGGGGGGGGGAGGCAAGATTATACAGTAATCTGTTGGAAGTGATAAACATTTTTTTTTTCACGACAAGAGCCTTCTCCTATATCATTTTTTTTTGTCCCATTGAACGGGCACTTCCCTAAAGTCCTTTCCTTTTTCACGGATTATTATGCTGAACTTGCTGTTATTAACTACCATATTACCAGTAGCATTACGTAGACCTAATTCACTCAATTTATTTCGTAATAACCTGGATACCTGGATTAAAGATTTCGACACATAAAATTTTGGAGCATCTCGTGAAAGGGAGGGGGTAGGGACATAGTATGGATGATTAAGGATTAGGGCAGGGTTAGGGTAAGGTCACTGGTTTTTATGTGCAAGATCTCTTCTATTCTGTTTATGTTATTTTATGTTGCTTTATTTAATTTGATTCAATTTGTGTTAATATTATGTTTATTTTGTTTGTTTGTTTAGTACTTTTATATTTCTCTGGACCTCTAGGAAGAAAAGAGCCATTTGAATAAAGGCTCTGAATAGAGCTTCCAGCCATTTGATATATTGATTTGCATGTATTTTTTTGTTTGTATTGCTTTTTATATGGAAAATAAAACCAACCAACCAACCACCTAGTCATGCTAGTAGGACACAAAATGCCTGGCCCCAAAGAATAATAATATAAAATAAAGGCAACCTCGCTACGCCTACGGGTATGACTTGCTCTTTATGATATTGTGCAAGGCCATTACCGACTGAGCATGAATACGGTTTTCATTTACTTGGCTGGGCAAGAAAGAGGAAGGTTACAAAGTTGAAAAACCGAATCTCCGCAAAGGGCTTTTGGAGCTTTTGATGCTTGTTTGTTTACCATTTGAGGAACGCAACTACACCTCAACGTATGACATTTCGTTACGCTGTGAAATAGCAGAATATTCAAGGTGAGAAAAACTATATCAGACTGTTTAATTTCTGATATCTTTATTATGTGTTTGCACTGAAGTTTGAATAAACATTCATGTTAATTAATGTCGGGGAAATCTCGTCTGGTTGCATGAGAAATAGGAGGATGATTTAAGAGAGAAAATCTTATCACGCTGATGCGTTTTTAAGCGCAACTTTTATGAACTGAATAGTATATTTCGAAAAGTGATTTTACATGTGTAGGCCCCCCCCCCCCCCTTTGATACCGCGCTTCTCTCCAAGTGCATGAGTGGAAATCTACGGATATTTGAGGATTCTTATTCACTTTATTTCCTAATGGAAGTCCGAGCTCAAAATAAGAATGCATGGAATCCTCTCCCAAATGAGAAATTAGTAAATTCCATTGTTTTGAGCGGCTTGGCGTATTTGCGCTCCAAAAGCGAATTAAGTTAGCCCTACTGATAATGACCCCTCATAGTTTCATACCCGTATTTTTTCCTTTATATGTAAACCTGTTGATCATTATATTCCTTCTTTCTTTGTTTCTGCGTACGTACAAAGGTTCACCTAACGAAACGAAAATTTAAACTTTACTTCAGTCTTCTTATTTGTGTATCCACATTTTTTATGCTCTATCTTGAAGTACGACCATCTGTATTTAACAACTTATTTCCCTCTTTTCACCTAAGTTTTGGAAGAATGTCCAATCAGACGATCACAATTCTCTCCCCCTTCTCTCTCTCTCTCTCTCTCTAGTGTGATGCTATCAATTTTTATGAAGTTAGTAATTTTTAATATGTATCAATAATGCTTCTTCCTTGGTTATCTTCTTCTCTTTCCATGTACTTATATTTATATGTTTTTTAATTTTTTTAACTTTGTAAACTGTTTTTAATTTGTAAACTCACGTTTTTAGTCTTCGGACTTTTTGTTGAGTTTTAATAAAAACCGAATTGAATTGAATTGAATTGAAAAAAAAAAATTCGCCGCTATTACTCAGTTAGTCGGCTAGATTGAAAAAGCTGACTTGCTTTCACTAATCTTTTTTCTCGCGTTTACTGCTCTCAAATCGTTCTCCTTACTCTATTTTTTTCTTTTATGTTTCATTTTTTGGGTGGGGGCGGGGGTACGAGGATGATGACGGTTGAGGAGAAGGGATGCTTGTCCCTGGGTCATTGTAGCCACTGATTCCGTCACCTTGTCTTTATTTTCTGCTTTTAGAACAGAGGAATGACTCTCAAGTAATTGCATTCCTTCGGGGGGCAGGCTTTTTTTTTGTGTGTGTGTGGGGGGGGGGGGGTGGGGGAATGGGAAGGGGCACTTGCCCCTGGGCCGTATTCTATACCCATGGATCCGCTTCCTTATTATACAAATAATGAATGTTTATGAGTGCAATGGACAGAATATTTCATAAGGTGAAAGATGAAATGATCCATTCAACGAGGCGAAGCCGAGTTGAATGGATCAATATATTCATCTTTCACCGAATGAAATATTCTGTCCATTGCACGAATGAAAAAACATTCATTATTTGTTTTATATGACACCTAAAAATAGATGAAATCGCAATAAATCAATAGCGCGCTGTTCGTGGTGCACACTGCAAACGCAAGCTTTTTACGTACGTAGTGTGCCGGGCTCTCGGCCAGCGTGCAATGGAGCAAATCGTATGGATCCAAAATTGCACGGTAAATGGAGCCACTTTTGCACGATTGATGACGTCATAGTGCAATGGGACAAATGATGAATATCAAACGACCAATCAAATGACAGGGATCTGTCTAGGTGTCATATAAAATATAATAGTATGCTGTTTTCTGTCCATTCTACTCATGCTCTAGTTCTGTCTAGGGGTATTGATGATTTCTCGCTCCATGCCGCATGTGCAATGCAGTCGGGCTGAGGGTGTGTGTGTGTGTGTGTGTGTGTGTGTGTGTGTGTGTGGGTGCGAGGGTGCGTGTGGGTGTGTGTGTGTGTGGTTTTTTTTTTTTGGGGGGGGGGGGTGCATGCCCCTTTGCCCTTGTAGCCACTCATCCCTTCTCCCTATCATTTGTTTACTATCATAGAATGGCTGTCCGAACATTGATGGTTCTCCTGCTTTGCGCGGCTGTAGTCAGTTTGGCTGTCGCTGCTCCGGCAGATCGGCTTCGCGAGGTGCTTCTCGATCTCCTCTTAGGTGAAAAGGAAGTTTCCAAGGCGGATAACAACCTGAAGGACGGTAAGTTTACTCTTTTGAAAGAAAGAGAAGAACGGATAAAGAAAAAATGAGGAAAATAAAAAAAAGAGAAGAAGTAGAAGAAGAAGAAGAAGAAGAAGAAGAAGAAGAAGAAGAAGAAGAAGAAGAAGAAGAAGAAGAAGGAGGAGGAGGAGGAGGAGGGGAGGAGTAGAAGAATAAGAATAAGAAGAAGAAGAAGAAGAAGAAGAAGAAGAAGAAAAAAAAAAGAAAAAGAAGAAGAAGAAAAGAAGAAGGAGGAGGAGGAGGAGGAGGAGAAGAAGAAGAACTGCAATCTAATTTTAGGTTCGAGCTAGTCTCACCTCACTGAAATGTCGAAATATTTAACTATAACAGTTCAGCCTGCCACCCTGCAGCTAAAGACAGAATAAACACACCACTCATTTCAATGCTGTGATCAGTGGGGTGCATCTTCATTGAAATCTCGTAATTCTTCGTGATCTATGGTACGTCTGACCATATCCTTTATCAATCTCTGTGGAACTATTTTCTGTAGTAGAATTTTGACTGCAGGATATATCATGGCGGCTTTCTGCTATTAGCCTATACATTATCATGATTATAGACCTATTAATGTTCACACGGGCATTTGGCGAGCCCTTTTATCAATTTTATTCCCATTTTCTGATATCATGCGGGAATTCCATTTTGTGATATAACATTAAAAAATTGAATATCTGATATCAAAAATTAAATTGAATCAGTGATTTAACGAATTCGAATTTTTGATATCATCAATTCCCATTGGTTTATCACATAAACCCGCTTTTTTCATACAGGGCATCAAGAAGTAATTGATAATTATCACGAAATCATTATCACGAATTCAGTCAGAAATTCGATTAAAAACAAACAAACAAAATCACAACTTGGAATTCGTGATAGCAGCAAATGGGAATAAAAAGTTAGCCTACCGGTGGTTTCGAAACTTAAAAAGAGAAGCCTAGACATTTTACGACGAATGTATACGGGGCCAGGGCCGACTGCATGGGCCGCATGCAGAAATTTTTTTCCGGGGGGGGGGGGGGGCAAGAATATGTAAAAATGTTCGAAGGAACACGAAAGTGAGGAGGGCGCTTTTGCATTTTAAATATAGAAAATGTAGGATGTAGCTGGTGCACACTTTCGGTGAAAAATTTTTAGTAAAAAAATGGAAGTCTCGAAAATTCCCTGTGCTGTAGCTCCAGACACTTCCAGAGACTTGCAAAATAAGGGTCTACTCGAAGCTTATTACTTCGAATTATGCTTTAGTATCAATATAGAGTCTGTGTCTAAAGAATAGCAATCACATGACCTCGAGTAAGGACTCAACCCACAGTTTGTTGTAGTGCCTGGAAATTAGTTCGCGATTATTTTGCGACTCGAGTTTCCGCTGGTTGCGGAGACGTCTACGTTACGTTCCAGCGACGTCTACGCGAGACTAGCCGGGCCGCCGGGGAGCGGGACATTTAAATGTATTCGATTTTTTGAGACCTTTTCCAGTCTCCAGCAGGTCTCGAGACCCGCGACGTCGCGACGTCTCCGCCGAAGATATTTCTAGCCAGCTTGCTTGATGTGATATATACGACTAATCGAAAAACTACGAGTTTACCAACTCGAACTGCAACTCGACTATAACTAACACCACAACAGACTAGTTCAGGAACGGTCATTTAAATGTATTCGATTTTTTGAGACCTTTTCCAGTCTCCAGCAGGTCTCGAGACCCGCGACGTCGCGACGTCTCCGCCGAAGATATTTCTAGCCAGCTTGCTTGATGTGATATATACGACTAATCGAAAAACTACGAGTTTACCAACTCGAACTGCAACTCGACTATAACTAAAACCACAACAGACTAGTTCAGGAACGGTCATAACTCAACTCATATGATATAAACACTGAAATCACTGCCGCAGAGGGCATGGCATTGTGACATATAGAATTTTATGGTTTTATTTTGTTGTTGTTGTTGTTTATATACAAACTACTGTATAAGATAGACCATTTATTTCAAATTGAAAATAAGATAGGTCAATTTCTATTCAGTTCCTGCCAGAAGAGCCCCTAGGCATTTTACAAGCACAATTAAAACTCCATAGGCCTAATATGGAATTTCATCAAAAGGAAAGGTAATAAAAAAAGGTCAAATTATGCTCAGGCTCTGGAAGAAGGGTTTTAGATATTCACAAAGCTACATACCATTGGTGTCTATCACGGAAGGATCGAGTGGGGGGGGGGGGGGGGGGTAGTATCCCCCAAAATTTCAGATTAGGGTATGGCCTATATTGATTATCATCTCCCACTTCAATAATTCATCGTCAAAAATGCCATGGCTCCCTGCTTTAAAAAAAGGAAAGAAAAAGGAGAAAAGAGTAAAGACAACAATAACAACAAAGAAAAACCAGAAAGCGCTCGCTTCGCTCGCTCCTATGTTTTTTCCCCTTCATTTTCTCTTTTTTCTTTTCCCTCAAATATTGACCATATTCTTGCTCCCCCGAAAAAAAAAATCCTGCGTACGGCCTTGTCGGGTCACCTGCATAATTACACATGTATATGAAGCCTTATGAATCTCCAGTGTTTCTCCAGTCATTTTACTTAACACAATTCAAAGAATTTAATCTCATATTTGTCTTTTCCTTCTTCTTGTTTCCCTCCAGGTAAACGTGAAGACTGCCGCTGTATCACTATTGGTAGTGAGAAGATCTGTGATCCTTATGAATGCGATCAGCATTAAATCATGTGACCTCATTGATCATGTGACCATGCAGGAAGAACATGAAGAATGGGCAAACGAAGGGCAAGGATGAAAAACGCACCAAAATTTAAGCGAAATATAAAAGTTGTCTTACTTTGATTAAGAATTAGTCTGACACAGTCTTAAGCTATCACCTGGATAGAGAATAAATACGTTAACGACGAAAGTACTACTACTTTTTCTTTTGCTTCTTGTTCTTGTGCTTGTTCTTGTTCTCTTTCTCTTTCTTCTTATCTCCTACTTACCACAACTACTACTACTGCTACTACTACTACTGCTACTAATAATACTGCTCTACTACCGCTACTACTACTGCTGCTGCTGCTGCTACTTGGCCTAGTACTACTACTACCACTACTACCACCACCACCACCACCACCACCACTACTACTACTACTACTACTACGACTACTACTGCGACTACTACTACGACTACTACTACGACTACTACTACGACTACTACTACGACTACTACTGCGACTACTACGACTACTACTACGACTACTACTACGACTACTACTACGACTACTACTACTACTACTACTGCGACTACTACGACTACTACTACGACTACTACTACTACGACGACGACGACGACGACTACTACTACTGCTACGACTGCTACGACTGCTGCGACTGCTACGACTGCTGCGACTGCTACGACTGCTGCGACTGCTGCGACTGCTACGACTGCTGCGACTGCTACTACTGCTGCGACTGCTACGACTGCTGCGACTGCTGCGACTGCTGCGACTGCTACTACTACTACTACGACTGCTGCGACTGCTGCGACTGCTGCGACTGCTACGACTGCTACGACTGCTGCGACTACTACTACGACTGCTGCGACTGCTGCGACTGCTACGACTGCTACTACTACTGCTACTACTACTACGACTGCTACGACTGCTACTACTACTGCTACTACTACTACTACTACTACTACTACTGCTACTACTGCTACGACTGCTACGACTACTACGACTACTACGACTACTACGACTACTACGACTACTACGACTACTACTACGACTGCTACGACTACTACGACTACTACGACTACTACTACTACTACGACTACTACGACTACTACTACTCCTATACAACTACATGCTAAAGTAGTTTTTGTAAAGCACATAATACATTTTGCATGCAATTTGCAGAGTATTATTGTTACAATAATGTGACGAATATAATCACTGCAGTTCAGAATTGATTAAACGTTGAAACGTAATAACTGACTGATTAAAGATTTAACATTATTTCATTTCATTCTAGTTTTCTAAAAGATGCATTGTAAGACATTCGATATATGCACCCGGCATTCACGGAAAGATATAACAATGTAAAGATAAAAATTATTATTATTATTAAAGGGTTACAATTAATCTGAAAGAGAGACATACTGGTCATAATCTGCGTGTTCTTCGGGAAATTGAAAAAACAAGTAAAGAAAAAGAAAAAAGGTGGAAGCAAAGTAGTAAGATAACTTTAAGTTTGAATGCAAAAACAGATATATCCACTTTCGTCATATCGAGAAATTTGCAATTAAAGATCAAGAAAAATATAGAAAAGAATATATTATGTGCTACATAACTTCAACAATAACCTTTAGATGATTGACCAATATATCATTTAAAAGGTGTTATTTTGTACTAAATGATGGTGACCTTACTTTGAATTTTTCAAAAATGGCGGTTATGTGTTTTCGCATGTATATATATATATATATATATATATATATATATATATATATATATATATAGAAAGAGAGAGAGAGAGAGAGGGAGGGAGAGAGAGAGAGGCTGAGAGAGATCGAACGGGAGTGATGGGTGGTGTGTGTTTGAGTGAGGGACTGAGAGAGAGAAGGATGAACAGAAAAAAGGATGATAGATCATGAGAGAGAATGAGAGAGAGAGAGAGAGGGAGGAAAAAGAGAAAAGAAAAGGAGCATCGAATGGAAAGAATATTAAAGGGTTTAAAATAACAAGACTGACAGTGTAAGGTGAATAGTAAAGAACTTGTAGCAATTATTTCAAAAAGGGCGCACCATGCGCATGCGTAGTCATCATGCGTTCACAAAATTATTGTGTGGATTTAGTGGGACACTTTTAGAAGTATTTCATCTACCCACTCAACGGATATTCTACATTTCATGTTTTCCTCTGCTGAGATACCTGGGTCGAGTAGCTGGTAGCCATTATAAGATGTACATGAACATACACTGAGAAAGTGTGATCACTCATTCTTCAACTTCAGTGGTCACTCTCCTATTGTCAGGGACAATATATACTCGGTGTAACAATGAATCTGGTGAGAGCTATCTCTTTCCTGTTCATGTTCCATTTCATGTGCACTGGGAATACTACGGTGGCCCTGAAGTACGCTCGACAACAGGTCATGTGCGACGTGAATTTCGCATCCCAGGTCATGAAATTCATGGCCCGTGGCGCAAACTTTGCATCCTAAGTATTGAAAGCTGACAATCGAACTCCCACATCTACAGCTATGTATTTATGGTTTCATGTTTTGAATTGTGTTATATGACTTTTTGTAAATTTGAATGAATGTTTCATGTTATACAGAGCCCCCTGAAGAACAGTATTATGTTTACTGAAGGGGCTACCCTGTTGAAATAAAACAAAATCAAATCAAATCAAATCATCGTGCAGCCCACTCAATGACACTACCTGATTTCGTCAAAATTTACAATCTTATAAAACTCTCATCTTGTAAATTGCCCAGCACAATTGAGATTATAAAAGTATAGGCTATATAAAGAAATGTGGAGAATGCTAAGATTTGAGAAATTTGTTTTCTAATTCATTTTGCAAATGCAAATTATTTCCCTTTATCCCTGAATTGTTTTTCTCTCAGCGAAGATTGAAAACTCTACGTGAATACTTAAAATGTAGGACAGTAGAAAGCTGCTTAAAACGTCGATTCACTATTTCTAGAATGAATCATTGTTAAGTGCCCTATCTTAAAGGTGACATTCAAATAAAATCACAGAATAGGGTTAATTACATATGAATGGAAACGGGGAAGTATGTAGAAGACAGTGGTGTTCATTATTGCTCCTGTTAATTCCAAGAAATTATCTAAAAACACATTCCAAAACGCCCCTATGATTCTCATAACCCGGAAGTGGCTGCGAGCGAAACGGGTTCCCAATGATGACGTAGGCCTATGAACGATCTGCGGCGAGCTAGGCGCTAGCACGTAATGAAACATTGTGCATTGAGAAGATCGCATGCAATTTTAATGGATTTTAGCTGTTATAAGAGAGCAGGCAAAACTGCAGTGACTTATTATTTAAATTACCTCATTGATGAGTCGATTTTCTTTTCTTTTTTTGGTCAAAGCAGAATATAAAGTAGGAAATTGACATGAAAATGACAAAGAAAACCAAGCCAGGCCGAGATGCAAACGTCAAACTACGTCCCAAAACGACGTTGCATCAAATTCTCAGAGACAGAACTGATAAGAGACCCGCTCGTCAAATCATGATTGTATGTAAAAAGTTACCTAGATAATATTGTTGTCCAAGGAAAATTGATGCTTCTTGTAGAAACTATCTTGATCTACAACATTCCTCCTCACTAAAATCTCGTATTCATTATGATAGGAATGGCTAGCTAGCGTACAGAGACTGGACGTCACCACTGATCTCAGATAGTGTAGAGCTGGGGTGTAGAGATGAACATCATACATGTATTGCCTTATAGCATAGCTTCAAGTCTTTATCAAGGGATTTTTTCCCTGTAATGCTCTGATTAAACCTGATTTCGATAACGAATTTCATTCGAATTTTTTTTTTCAAGGAATTTATTTTTTATTGCAGGTTATGATGATTTTCAAGCAAATAAACAGTGAAAATAACCCAGATAAGAAATTATAACTGAGCAAAGACTATCACCAAAGGCCTAATTGAATTACAAGCCAAATTACTCTCACCTTTGCCTCACCTACTTCACCTCATCACCTACCTACTACATACAATTGACTACTGAAATGCCGAGTATGGAAAAGTTAACTTGAGCTTATAAGCACATGTAAATATAAGTTAGCTACTTAATAGAAAAGAAAAAACAAATTAGCAGTAAGGTGATTACCATTTCTATATTTTCTTTACACAAGTTCAAACTATTCGCCAAGAAAACAATTTTAAATTCAAGAAAAAAAAGTATTCCGTCTATCCCTCCGTCTTTCGTGAATTATAACACCCCTAAAATTAAAATGGTATGCCCACAACGGTTACATAGCATGTACAAGGGAGACTGTTCTATTTTTCATATCACTGGCGTAAATCCCGGGGGGGGGGGATGGGGGGGGGATATATCCCCCCCACTTTTTGGAGAGGGGGGGGGGGATGGCGTGTACAAATATCCCCCCCCCCCACTTTTTAAGAAAGAAAATATATTTTAATCAATCCGTTAGTAAAATCTTTGAATATCTGTCATAAACAACCATCATATTTTAGAATTTCTATTTGAAAATGCGATTGAAAACCAAAAAAGTGGTTATTTTTGGCTCGCTCGCTTCGCTCGCTCGCAAAATAAATATTAAAATGTGTGTAGGGGGGTCTGTGGGGGTCAGTGAGGGTGTGTGCTTATACTTAAGTGTGAGATCGACAGAAAAAAAATCGTCAAAAAAGTCAATCATCCCCCCCACTCCTCAGAGTGGATTTACGCCAGTGTTTCATATTATGGGATTTTTTCCCCTTTCTAATTGCAAAAAGTCATCATTAAATTGTAGAATTTCTCCGACATTATTATATGAATAAGTTAAATAGAATGGTTGAAACATACTTTGAAAATATTCACAGAATGAGAATTCATACAAACAATGCAGAAACATCGTTGTAATCACTCCCTCGGACACGACACGTCACATTCACCACATTCACAACACACCACATCACAAGCTATTGCACATACGATGACGTCACGGATCTCGCATCGAGTTGGGCAACGTATGCACAGGCAACATTGGGGGTCCGTTTTATCGATTTGTGACAGGCAATATTTCTTTCCCACTTACTTTTCATAAGGTTCAATCGGTTTCATAGTGATTTGTGCACCATAAACTTTATTTGATATGAAATTCGAGCATATTCAAAACCTATTAATAGCAGCTTTAAGCTAAAGGACAGGTAGCCAGCATGGCTGTACGCACATGGGGGGGGGGGGGGGGGGGGGCAGGGGGACAGTTGCTCCCTATACATTTTCATCACCTCACTCTTTCTTTTTTTTTTTTCTTTAGCTTTCTACTGAGAATTTCCACAAATTCCACCCAAAATGTGCACCAGATCGTTGAATTTCAATTCTTCGCTCCCTCGCTTGCGTGTTCCCTCAAATATTGAATATATTCTTGCCCCCCCCCCGGAAAATATTTTTGCGTACGGCCTTGGTAGCCACAAAGTAGCGGTGAACTTTAACGGATTCCGTTTGGGGCCCCGTTAGGGACGTGGTTGTATTGCTCAATAATTTGTTTCCATTGACCATAAACATCACTGGCATCTAGTTCCCAGAACCTAAAGAGCACCTTCCACCCATTTCTTTGACTGCTAAGTATGTAGTCGTTCTGTGGCTGTAGCGAGTGGGTGTGCAATCCTATTACGAGAGACTGTGCGAAGCGTCCGGCCACGCAGTAGTACAGGACGCGCCATTCGTCTTCGGAGAGGGCGCGCTTCGAAAGGAACCCCGCCAACAGTATTCCGCCGCTCTCCACGGGGTCGCGTTGGAGGTTGGTGCACTGCATCAGGTACATGATGGCGACGGCGATGTCGTACACGACGCACGAGTACATCATATGATCGAAGTCCACTATCCCAACGACGTCGCGTCTGACGTTGGAATTGACGTCGACGCTGATACCATCTTCTTCGGTCTCCGTTTTGTTCCGCACGAGGACGTTGTAGTCACTGAAGTCTCCATGGATCATTCCTGCATAGATGAAAAATGATCTTATCATCTTAAGTTACTGACAAAACATACTGTAGAGTCTACTTCTGTAAGCAGGATACTTATGGGATACATATAATACTTAAAGGCATTGGCTAACTTTATGAGTAGCTGATTTAAAAAATTCTCAAACTCAGGTGAAACATGTGTATGAGTACTTGTATTTGTACTAAAAAACCTTGAAACCAACCGTAATTTGGAATGAAAAAGTGTAAGTAAGAAGCAAACGGCGATTATATTATCCTTCGTCTCTCGAGACAATCACTAAGAGGACCACTTTGCTCGAATTTGAAAATGCCGTTATGTGCCTCCCGCCGCGTAATACGCCAATACACACAGTACGGTAAGGTGTCATACGCGGATGCGCACTCCTTATGTCTATTCTGTGCAACCGACCCTCGTATATTTTTCAAATATTGGTTCACATTTTTTATATTTAAAAATACTTCCTGTGGATATTATACTTTGAAACTTTCAGACTGGTATTTTTACACTATAACCCTTATGTTTATCCCATTTTCAAGTAACAAAACAAGATTTTTTAAATCATAACAATGTTAACCAATGTCTTTAAGAATTAGAATCACTTCCAAGTTTCTTTCTTTTAAGATGTTTGTAATGTTTATAAAGAACTAAGTTCCTTCACAGGAATTTCATCTCCAGCTGAGCCTTTCATTGACTATCACTCAAACTGTATCTATGCATATAATTTGCATGAATCATATGAAATACAAATAAAGATTTACAAAAGAAACAACGATGGATTTGTGTTCTTACGTGATTCTTTAATAATAGTTTTCTCAAAGTGCCTCCAATACTGATCATCATGTATCATTTAACAGCTGTACTTTGGCGCTTTACACAAAAGTGCACATTTCCCCCAATTTAACTCACTAACAAACGAACAAACAAACACACACACGCACACATGCACCCCACACGCACGTACACACACACACACACACACACATACACAAAGACAAAATAGTACAGTGACGAAATGAGAAAACAAAAATTATGAAGACAAAAACTTTTTAAGTGTATGTTTAGATGAAATTGCACAAAATGTTAGTAGTTAGCCTGGCCCTTGGCACGAAGAATTCAACGCTTTGCCCTCCGCATTATTTCAGACATGTTCCTCATACCGAGAAGGGGGGGGGGGGGGAGGGGGATGATTCCCCCATTGATGTACACACGTATATAAATCCACTTCAAAATGTGTGGGTGGATGCATCCTCCCACCCACCATTCCCACCCCCGCGCTATCTGCGCCCCAGCATAGCCCTCCATGCTAGTGGAGTACTGGCCTTACAGTTCTCGATAATGATCATGTTCATTGTGAGACCATGGAGAGAGGACTACCTTTGGTCAGTTTGTGTTCAATCTTCAAGACCTTCTCCTCGTAGGTATCCAGTATTTCTGTGATCACTTTCTTCTGGGAGTTATCCTTGAGAACGAAGAAGATATCACGTAGTCTCGGGACGTTACTGAGGCACCATATCAAGTCCCTGGCCCTCTTAATGGACTCAGTCTTGTCGATTGTAGTTTTCTGGAAAGAAAGACCACGTATCGATCAGTTGTTATGAAAACCGAGATAGCCCTGGCTCTGGTATTTATATCTTCAGTGGGGTAGGGTTACGGCAAGTTTTCAAGTTAGGTTACGGATTTTAAAAAAATTCATTTTGTCTATTTATTTATCATTATTTGCTTATTTATGTGATGTAAAACTGAAATCTCGAATTATATTCTTATAATATATCATATTTATAAAAATATTCCTCTTGCGATGTATTCATTTACACTAGAGCTGTCCAAGCAATTCGAAGTGGATTTTCTTAATAATTCATATTATCATGATTACACAAGCAGTTTATACTGTTCATCAATGAATGTTGGCGTTTATCATCATAATTCGAAGACTGTTCATAGCGCCATCTGTTGGCACAGATTTTTGTCTTTCAACCATGACCAAAAAAAAAAACAAAAAAAAAAAAAAAAAAGAGTTGGAAAAAAACCCTGTTAAAAATCGTAGGGTATTTGTCCCTTTCATGATGTGATAGCAGCGGTGGTGTTGGTATAATCATGTGCGGCTTTCTTCAGCTTGACATGAATAGTTCTGTATAACATTGCAAAACATTCTCCACAAAATACTCGCAGATAGAGCCGGAGGCGCGTTTCCGTTTTACACCGTTG
Organism: Echinometra lucunter; assembly: GCA_029962745.1. NCBI lineage: Eukaryota > Metazoa > Echinodermata > Echinoidea > Camarodonta > Echinometridae > Echinometra > Echinometra lucunter. The sequence continues at coordinate 8,713,192 of CM057167.1, forward strand.
CCAAGGCATTTTCGCGAAAAAATCCTACAAGCGCTCTGGCCACTGGTGCATGGAGGAAAATCATTCCCACCAAATTACAGCGGGAGGGGGGATGAGAGAGAGAGAGAGGGAGAGAGAGAGAGAGAGAGAGAGGGGGGGGGGATTGAGGCCTTGAGGGTAAATAATAGAGGAGAGCTAGGGCGCTAGTGAAAAAAAGTACCGCGGTATACTCATGGGAATTTGATGGGAATTTGATGGTATACCAGGTTGGTTATTTTGACGGTATACATGGTGTACAGGTATAGGCCTACTATTAAAATGGGTTCCTAGTATTTTATTTTCGGATTCAGATTCAGATTCAGATTAATTTATTGGTCCGTAAAGGAAATTCGTTTTGTTGGCATTACATATAAAGTACATACACAATATTAGAAAATAATATACAAACAATACATAATACATATAGTAGCAATTTACAGTAACATGGTCATACGGAAACGGAAACGCATAATATATGACGTCAATTAAGGAAATGAAAAATATAAATAAACTTACAATATTGACAAGATAAGAGGGATTCGGATTAATTTGTGAGATAGCAATGGGCTTATAACTGAATTAGTTTTGGCCTTGAAAAATTTTATGGCACATGAACAAGATTTTAGAATAAGACAGGATAACACAGAATTTTTCTTCTGATCGTGATACATTTGGTTGAGTGAAACGGTACATATTTAATTAATTAATATATGACTAGATGATTGTGAGCATGATTTTATTTTTTGCTCTGGGATTATAGAGTACGGTGCCACCTCATTGACTGGGCTCTGGGGCACTGCAACTCACCTGTAATGCTAATGATAGTTGGCCCAACAGCTGCCCGCTTTCGTAGCACATCTTTGCCGTGAGGAGCGGGGCATCCCCTTTGGACTGCCCTGGAATATACCCCAAGATACGAGTTATGAAATGACCTGTCATGGTATCTCCCGTATCTAGAAAAAAAGTAAAGGATACTGTTTGACACTTACGGTACCGCTGCCGCATATTGCACACTTCTACATTTTCTTTTTTAAAAAATCTTAAGGCCTGTTAACATAAATTTGTTAGTTATATTTTGGCTGAGAAATGGTCAATCAATGGTACGAAAAAGGTTCGTAACGGTCATAGAGGTCAATATCAGATTGACCTCTTTGGAGGTTTGGAGGGGTGGCATTATTATAAAGGCCTACCTAAGAAAAAAAAAATCTCGACCTTTTCAATGCTTTTCAATGACAATGACTCCTTGAAATTAATGACAAAATCATTAACAACATTTTTTTCCTCTGCGGTTTTCTTAGATAAGGCCCGTCGATTCGAAAAGTGTTATCAAACGGTCAATACCAGACGCAGATCGAAGGCCGACCTGTACCTGAAAATCATGTCTTTTGAAAATGATTAGTATTAAGTAACACCAATTTGAACTATTTACCAAGGGTACACTCTAAAAACTAAGATGTTACATCAATATTTTAAAGAGTGGAGGAGTGACTAAACTGACTACATTTTCAAAATGACAGGTTAACACTTTGAACATGCTGGATTCAACACTATAAAGGTTGGAATCCAGCATGTATAGTGTTCATCTTGAAAATGTAGTCCACCCTTTTAAATGTTGATTTAACTTAAAATTTTTAGAGTGTAGCCAAATTATAGGCTACTGCTCTTCTTGTGGGACCTGCAATTATCATTACCCCAGCAATGCCAGGTACCCATTTACATCAACACCCGGGTCGAGAATGAGGGACACAAGGGAACAAAATATCTTGTCCAAGGATGTAAGTATCAAGCGAAGATCGAACCAAGGACCTCTCGTATAAGAGGAAAGAGCTTTAACAGCTATACCACAGTGCTTCCACTGTTTCAATTTTATTTTTGTTTGTTATTTTGTTTCATTCTAGTTTTTGTTTTTAAAATTTTGTTCAATGTCATTTATTTTCTTTCATAATCACCTCTGTGTTTGAAAGACAGTTTCTCCAAGGTGAGATCCTTGCCGCTAGCATTCTGAATTGGCCAGCAACATGGTATACCGCATTCCCTGAGCATCAGCAAGACTTCGTTCTGCTGCTGGTGCAGTACCAAAAACTGGGACTCCTCGGAGTTGGTCAGTTTCACAACAAACTTCTCCGGTGGGCTCTCGGGTTCGCTCTCCTGGCGACGAGCCTCAATCAGCAAATTCTGATTGTAGTAGCTCCTAAATTCCTTGAAGTGAAAAAGAAAGAATTAAAAAAAAAGAGAGATAAAAGTGTCCTTCTCTTTAAAAAAGAGAAAACATCCCGTCAGTAGGTAGCCTCATGCAGTCCTGACGGGGGCTCTCAGATTATTGAAGAGGGAGGAGCGCGGGCCTCATTGAACCAGGATGAAAAGGGAGGTGCCAAAGTGCCTCTTTTCTCAATGTTTCATTCCTGAAAATAATTATAAGGCATTCTTGTATGCACACATACAACGTCAAGATATAGATCGTGAGTTAAATGGTATAATCATTCAGTGCATTAACGGAAAGCACTTTAAGAGCTTGATGGAAATAATAATCAATTAAACAATATGAAAACAAAGCTTTCAATCATACATTAAAAAGCACTCTGAAATATGATATGATGAAAATTTACTGTGAGAAAGAGGACACGTCCCCGCCAAACTTGTAAGGGTGTGTGGACATACACAAAAAATTTAAGCTGAGAACCTTTTTTTTTTCTTGTCAAAAGGTTTTGGTGTATGGTTCCTCCCCCCCCCCAACAAATTAAGCTGAAGGCATTTTTTTTTACATGTTAGCAAATATCTGGTGAATGTTCCCTTCAACATGTTAAGCTGAGGACCTTTTTTTGAAGTGTCACCCCAGGCCCAGAATACAAAACGGATTGAGGCCCCATGTTTGTGTCAAATTTTCAGTCCCAATTCTATTGTCCATTTGCACGATTATATCAATAGCTGGATTGCATGCCTCATACTGAAAAAAAACCTCTTCTCACAAGTGATGTTTTGTAGGCAGGTTTGGCATTATGCTGGTATCCTTTTATCAGTTTGCTGAGAAAGATCTATTGTGATTGGAACTGCAAATTATAAGTTAAAAATGCTCTCTTTCCAAATCAGACCTATATATGCCTTAAAAAGGCCTGATTGGCGACTTTGTTCTGTGGGGCGAAGGGTCACGTATTTACTTGTAATGAAAGAAAATTATTGTTCATTCTATTTGAAAAGAAAACTATAAATGATTGGGCCGAGGAGATTATGACAGTTCGAATTACCTCAAAATGACCCCAAATATCCACAAAACATGGCGAGGCCCTTTTTATGCACTTAAAATAATCACTCCCAAAGTGAACTGAGATGCTTCATGAATAGCTTTTATTTTCCCTTTTGAAAAGAATGCTTCTACCCGGGTATACCATGGAATGCACCATGGGTGCACAATATAATTAGCATATCAGCCCTCATACATGTATGTAGTTTGGTCCAAAATTTTCAGTTTTTTTTTTTTTTTTTAGTTAGAAGTGTTTCGTTTAGGAATTAACAATAAATTTATCATACACTCAACAAAAATCAGAGACAATGCTTTTTTGGGGTACGCTATTGAAAACAACATTAGTGTTCCCTGGAACTGCAGTGCACAGGTTACACCACTGAATAACCATAATACTGTCATTACATTTGACTCATAAACTCATATATTCATGAATTCATGAAATAATCACTATGAACATGGCGGACAAAGAAAGCGGACAAAATAAACAACCTCTCATTGTACCCTTCACAATGGTTCTGGTAGTCAAAAAACATCCCTTCACAGCTATTATGTTTAATCAAGTAGTTCCAGGTGAATATGCATGTGACACCTGTTCCACATATTTTAGACAATCACAGTGAAGGGATGTTCTTTTGACTACCAGGACCATTGTGAAGGGTAGAATGAGGGGTTGTTTATTTTGTCCGCTTTCTTTGTCCGTCATGTTCATAGTGGATAACAAAAATCACATTTGGGGCATGTAATCACCCATGTGGCTACTCCTGACATCATTTAAGTTTGGATGTAACAAAAACTTCTTCTCTCTCTTTTTTCTTTTTTTTTTTTTGGGGGGGGGGGGGGGGGGGGGGGGTGGGGGGGAGGGGGATGGGAAAAGGTATAGAGAGCAAAGGCTCAATATTATGTTATTTCAGCCAAGTCTCGCAATGTGTTAGTTAGATCTCTTGTTCCCATTGTTGTGGAAGGACATTTACAATGAATGGCAAACTGCCAATTTTTGCAATTTATACTTTTGTACCTTGGAAGAGAAAAACGAATGAATTCACTCATGCGTAAAGTTTCTCTTTTTGTTCACCTATTATAGATCAAAAGACCATGAAATTTCCTTTAATTTGAGTATGATATATTCATTTTTATCAAAGTCTTCTATGAAACATCTGAGCTTGAAAAATTGCTTACTTTATTTTTTTTATTGAGTGTATATACATGTTAGTGGGTTTTACATTTTTGGTACAAATGACCTTCATCTGCTCATGCTTAGATTGCATTTACGATCTGGCTTATTTATCATGTTTGATGTCAATGCCTTAAAGACTTAAATACAGGCTCGTTCACATATGCTGCGGTAAACCGGCTTAAAAACGAAAAAGAATAAAAAAACAGGGCGCGTTTTGTGTGCAAAATTAATAGCACGTGACTAAAAAAAAGCATGCATACATACACCCGTATTTCTTATCAGTGTGTAAGATATAAGTCTGAATACCTAAAGAAACTCCCCGTGTTTTTCTTTTTGTTTTTCTTTTAGTGGAATATTATGTGAACAAAACCTTATCGGTCGCACTGCTGTATGAAGCGTGTGAAGTGAGTGGACAAATGAACACTCTAAAAACGATGCCGTCAAAATGACTAGATTAAGGGTCAACTGGGTGCAACTAACATGTCTAGTCAGATATTTTATTATATTCTAGTCAAATCTGACTGTCTGCTAGTCAAAATACGACTATAAAATTGTCAAAATCGACTAAGAAATAGTAAGAAATGACTAAAAAAAGAGTTGCAGAGTTTTAAGAGTGAAGGGAAGGCCCTTGTGATATAAACTATAAATCGCGTAAAATTATACCTATTATTTGATTTAAAAAGATAACATGCACTTTTTTCTCATCCCCCCCCCCTCCCCTCAATTCACGGGGTTCTTATCATTTCCATACACAATGAATAATTAAAGTTAAGAATCGTCACGACCGAGGACTATTATAAACCCCCAAAATTAATGAAAAATTAGTTTTTTTAAATATACAAAATAAAATACATAAAATGCATGATCATGCTAGTGTTGGCAATGTGCCAACACTCTCAAATTATTTCTTAAGTGGAACCATATCTGTTTCATAATTATATCACCTTCTATGAGATTTCTTTGGTATATGTATTAAAAAGAGAAAGAAAAAATGAAACACACAACACACACGCGCGCGCGCACACATACCCACACCCGTTGGTATCTTGCATAGCACATTAACTTATTTGATATACGATAAAACAGTAATGTTGTTAAAATGCGTTGCTCAAGGGCATAAGTGCCGTGCCGGAGATCGAACCCCCGACTTTCGCGTCTTCAGTAAAGCGCCTTAAACAACTCGACCACGACACCTCTACTATTTGTATACAAATAGTAGTGTTTTACAGCTATCAAATGAATGTAGTTGATTTTGTAATTTGGCAGAAAACATTTCCCGTCTTCCAACCATCAGAATGCATTATTATCGCAAAATGTATAGACAGGAAGTTGTTTTTTATGGAAAGGGATGTCGCTCTTGGTGGACCCCCTTATTTCCTTTTGAAAAGGAAACTCAAGCAAATTACCTTCAGGCAAACGACGTCCCGGAAATTGTAGAGTCTGCGAACAAGACTAAGTGCTTGTTCAAATGTTAGATTAGGCTTGATCTGAGGCTGATTTGAACCGTTTGATGATACGTCATCATGAGAAGAACTAATATCACCGTTGATATGATCCATCTTTAGTCTCTAGATATTGAAACAGAAAATCTGTTATTAATTTTCTTTATAAACAATATAGACTACATGTAGTAAATTACTATATATATGTAGTAAATTTCATTCATTTTTTCATTCAGAGAGTGATAGTTCTCTACTTGGTTACTCATTCCCTTTGTTTACTAGTAATCTATTTCCTTTTTTAGCATCTCTGTAAACGACCGTATATACCTTCAGGCTTCTTTATGTTCACTCAGGAATGAGAGCAACCAAAGTAAACGATCAAAGGAAATCTAAGATTAGCCCTATAAGCTCGTGTGCACTCAATGCGAAATGCCTTCAAAACAACAATGTTCTTCCTTTAATAAGGTCCGTCTTCCATTAGGTTAATCCACTTTTTACCTATAATGCGTTTAATAACAAAGCTTTTGGGGGCAGTACCAGCTAAGAGTTCCACTTCCTGTCATCTCTAGCTTGTAATTTGAAATGTATAGCATGTTTAGTCGAAGCGAACACTAAACAAATATTATACACATAGCGTGCAGATAAAAAAATGCCTCCATAAGAATAACATTCAAAACTTCCTCCCTCAAAAAAGAAAAACGATAATACAAAAGTTGATAAGACGCACCCGCACATTCCAGCACAGTATCTCACCCCTCGATCCCCCTTCAGCCATACACCCTAAGAAGAAAAGGTGCAATTTTGCACCCCAGAAGCACCTTTTGAGGGTGCAATCCTGCACCCTACATGAAACAGGTGCAAAGATGCACCCTTTTCTACATTTCACCTTAAAGGGTGCAAAAAAATTTGCATTCAAAAGGGTACAAATTTACACCTTCCCTAAAGGGTATAACTCTGCACTTTTAAGGCTGCAAAATGCAGCTCACTGCACCCTAAATGGTGCATAATGCTTCTTTGGGTGCAAAGCTGCACCCATAAACATGATAAACACCCCTGGTGTTGCATTTGAAGGGTGCAAAATTGAACCTTTTTTCTTGGTGTGTGCGCACCCCCTCCCTTTCCACCCCATTCCCCTTCCCCACTCCAATCCCTGAGCATACCTCTTCGCAATCCGTGACTCACAAGAAGGGTGAGACTCTCCGTACATATAAGACTCACAAAGCAATGTCACCTTGGAAGGAATTATACACTCTTTTTGTAGTTCTTCACCATGTTAACCCTTTCCATACTGTCAACCTGACTTGCCAGGGCTTTGATTTCCTTTAAGAATAAGTTACTTATCTTAACACTTGCCATAGACTGATCTTACACCTTCCACTTGTAATCATGTCGCTGTAATAGTTCCACACAAAATGGCGATGAAAATAGTTTGAACTGTCTACACTATGAGCATGACGGACAAAGAAAGCGGACAAAATAAACAACCCCTCATTCTACCCTTCACAGTGGTTCTGGTAGTCAAAAGAACATCCCTTCACTGCTATTGTCTAAAATATGTGGAACAGGTGTCACATGCATATTCACCTGGAACTACGTGATTAAACATAATTAGCTGTGAAGGGATGTTCTTTTGACTACCAGAACCATTGTGAAGGGTACAATGAGTCCGCCATGTTCATAGTGCTAATTCCGTAATTATAGAAGGAAGTGAATTTCTGGCCTATATGTCGAGTTTAATCAAATTATAATTACCAATTCATTTCCTGGTCTCCAACTAACAATATCTTCTTGATCTTATTGTTCGTCTTCTTCTTTTTTGATCACGTAAAAAAATCATAAGGGTGGCCGCCCCCTGCCACCTCTAGCGCCGCCCTTGCCCTTGAGCATCAGTGCAGGCCTAGCATCAGCATGGGTGGAAATGGGGACACCAAACTGACCTGACACCCCCACTCCCCTCCCCAACAGTTTTGGAACTTTGGACATTATCGTGGAATGTAGCAGTAAACTGGTCATGGTAAAGAAGGAGCAAAAAGTAAGGTGCCTGAGAGAGGACCTTTCCTTTTTCTTTCTATTTCTTTCTTTCTTTCTTTCTTTCTTTCTTTCTTTCTTTCTTTCTTTCTTTCTTTCTTTCTTTCTTTCTTTTTTTTTTTTTTTGGGGGGGGGGGGGGCTCAGGTAATTTAGATGTGCCTCCTTCACGTTCCATGATACATTTTCGCGCGTGGTCATCGGCAAAGTAAGTGATGTTTTTAACCCATTGCCTGCACTCTTAAAAATTCCGGGTCAGATTGACCCAAAAAAGAATCCGTTCGGGTCAGACTCCGTTCCAGGTAAAAAAAAATAACCCGGAATAGGGTCATGAAGACTTGTTTGTGGGTCACATTTAACCTTACTTCGGGTCATTGTTACTCTATTCTGGGTCATTTTTGACCCCCAACGGACTCTTTTCCGGGTCAAGTCTGACTCAGAATTTTTAAGAGTGTGGTCTCTGTATTAAATCTATAAAGATCTATGGGAATTTAGTATTCAACGGGTTAGTGTATCTAATCTGATCGTGGGGGAACTCGTTTTTCGAAGGTTCAGTGAAATTTCTAAATATGAATTTTACTTTTCTAGGGGACTTTTAATTCCCAAAATGAAAGAGAGTTCAAAATGCCGAAAGATTTAGTGCAATACTCAGAATTTTCGTTATTCCGAAGACCATACAGAGTTCTATTTGATTTCCAATTTGATTTTCTTCGGCATTAGAACCCTTTCCTCTCTCTCAGGTGTCTCTGAAATTACAAACTCTTTGTCTTAACGAATTTTAGAAATAAATTACTTTTCAAAAGCCTAAACTTAGTAAAAACGAACAATGGAATCATAAATCTTCGAAAATACGATATTATCCTCTAATCCGATTAACGGAGTATTTTCCTTGCAGTTACAAATTTTCTCAATTTCATCCTCACGGTTGTGTGATGGCTAATTAAATAATGATGAAGCACTTGCAAAAATCCAATCAAGACAATGATGAAAACATACAAATATCCATGCTTTCTTACATAAGTGGGCTCAGTTTTAAAAGTTGCTCGAACCGGTCTCCAGATGTTCAAGGTGATTGGTAATTGTTCCAAAGCTTTGCAGCGACTGAAGAAAATAAAAAAAGATGCAAGTTTCTTAGAGATTTCCAGACATGTGTGTGAGAGGTGCCAGATCTAAATCCATGTACATGTAGAGTCCGATTCAGACATCAAACTTGCGAGCAGTTCTAAGATTATTGCTATCAGATATGATCAAGCAGACCAATGGCCTGCCAAAAGAATGTGAGAGTGTACAGAGAATGAACGGAATATATCGTAACCAGGGCCGTACGCAGAATTTTTTTTTTCCGAGGTGGGGGGGGGGGGGGGACAAGAATACGTAAAATTTTCGAAGAAACATAAAAGGGAGGGAGCGAAATTGATGAAATTGATAGATCTGGTGCACACTTTGGGTGGAATTTCGGAATTTTTAAAGTAAACCATGTAAGTCTCGAAATTTTTTTATTTTTTTTTTTTTGGGGGGGGGGGAACTGCCCCCTCCCCCGCGTACCGCCATGATCGTTACGCGAGATGAACAAGGAGAATAGGGTCAGCGAGACTGAAAAGATATTTTGACAAAATACACGTAGAATAGGATTAACCAGACTGCAAAGATGTCTTGACAAAGGACAAGCAGTATAGGCTCAACCAAAATTGAAAAGATATCTTGACAAAAGTCCCTTTAAGGTTAAAGGTATAATAAGGGATCCCTTTTGCATATTTTTGGAAGCTTCGTTAAACTTACGGGGGTCGAAAATTACATGTGTATAAAATATCATAGTTATTATAGGCTATGTAACTTTTTTGTAAGAAATAAAAAAAACTATCCCCAATCCCTTCGAATCGTTGCAGCAGTTTACACAAGGCCGCCATCCATTCAAGCTTCATCGCTCATTCATGATGGTGGTCTCCTGCGTTTTATATTTGATTTATCTCTTTAGTTTAAACAGTATTATATTATGTATTCTTGCTTGTATATTTTATCATGATTATTGTATAATGTATTTTGTAGATGGTGTTTTATTTATGTATTGTTTATGTAACTATGTATTGATTTGCATTTGTTATCATTATTTTGAACGCAGAAATAAAATCAATCAAACAAACAAGTTTGAATTCAAACGTCGAATAGATGAGTGTCCGTGCCAGAAAATGTGCCTGGATCAGTGTGTTCATAATGATGGGTGCACGAAAAAATATAACGCTGTATACACTGATATATAAATGTGTTTGATGAGATATTCGCCCGTTATCGCGTCATTGGAAAACATGCGACGTCCCTTCATATAGTAGTTGAAATTCTTAATTTCACCAACTATGAATGACTGCCAGTGTTTTGTTCTTGGGAAATTTCTTCCACTATATATATATTTATATTGTTTCGAGCTAACAAAAAACAAAACAAAAACAAACAAACAAACAAACAAACCCTTACTGAGAATAAAAGTTCAGCGTGTTAGATGGGCCAGTGACCAGGGGAATATGTCTTATTCAGGCCTGTACATCATCCGTGTAAATCACTTTCTGAAAAGCAACCACTCTTAAATTAGTTGGCCAATTTTTTAACCAACTCTTAACTTGGGTCGTATGCTGTCCATTAAACATTTGGGCATTTATTTGCCCAGCTGCTGTTGGTTAATTGAATTACCCAATATTGGGTAAATTTTCTTTACCCAACGTTAGGTGATTCCCATTGACCAACTTTTTAACCAAAGTTGGGCTGTATGCTGTCCATTAAACGTTTGGGCATTTATTGCCCAAGTTCTGTCAGAATTTACCCAACTGTTGGGTAATAAATTCTATGTCATTGGGCAATTGTTGCCCTCAGTTTCGAAATTAAAAAAAAAAAAAAACAATATTGTGATTATTATTTCACACCTGTTTAACTATAAACCTATCCTTTCGGCTACTCTGTCCTATCCTATTCTAATATCTATCCTACATAGCCTATGTTACCCTATCCTAGTTTATCTATTTGATACACTTGAATGCAAGCTCTTATATACCCAGTATAATTTTTACGTGCTTTGTGACGGTTAGTAAATCAAGCCTACCCTAAACCATACGCTAATGAAAAGTCATGAATATTCATTTTTACTTTGCCAGTTTTGTAGAATAAAACTACCCAACTAGTGGATACTTTCATGGAATCAACCAACAGTTAATTTTGCCCAACACCAATGTTACCAGGAGTGTTGGTGGGAATATGAACAACAGTTGACATGTTGAGCAAAATGTTTATAATTGGTCAAATGGTCCTTACAATATTTAGGCAAGATTTGCAAAGCTTTGGGTAAAATTCTAACCAATAGTGTGTTACCCAACTAAATTTACCCAATTTTTAAAGAGTGCCCTAAACAGGGAAAAGTATGACGGAAGTAGGAGTGATTTTAATACCCTGAACAGAGAAATAATGTATTACATCTCCGATTTTTATACCCTTAATTAACGGGTATTTTACGCAAGGATTACATCATAATTTACATTTTCCCGGATGTTCCTGATTTTGATACCCTTTTTTCTGATTTTTTTCCTGTTTTTGATACCCTTAACTGGATCCCCGGGTTCCCCACCCATGCCACCCGGTGCTGAAAAACAACCCCTTTTCTACGTTTTTGTTTACGCGCATGATGTACAGGCTTCAATGAGATATATCCCCCCGGGGCCAATGACTACAACAAGGCGTTTGCGATGTTGTGTCTCGCCCACTTGTGAAAATAACTAGAAATATCGCGATCTGTGATGGCACACAACAGAACTGTATCGAAAGCTCATTGTGAAATAACTGGGATGGAATAACATTTGATAAAATATGAGAAGGGTTTTTTATGAAATGGTACTGCATTTTCACGTGCATGTACTTTCCCTGCACTGTAAACATAAGTTAGTCATTGGCGCTTATAAATTAGTCAAAACGACTAATTTAGATTAGTCAAGTCTCAATGACTAATATACCTCAGTCAAGACTAATGTTAAGTCACAGATGACTAGTTTAGGTTAGTCATTGCTGATGCTTTTGACCAATGTAAACCAGTCATTTGTTAGAGTAAAAGTTGATATTCCAAGTTTCTAATTGCTTCAAAATTATCATCTGGGATTTGAGTTCATATATACCGAACATGAAATTAATGTCCAGGCATTTTTTGTGTGTGTTTTCAACGATTTGAAAGAACCATATCAATAAATTGCTTATTAATTAATAAACTGCTACACAAAATACATCAGTTAATTTATAATGACCATTTTTTGATATTTAATCAAAACATATTTGTTGTATAAACAATGGCCATTATAAACTAAGTGATGTATTTTGTGTAGCAGTTTATTAATTCATTGATAACGTAATGTTATGGTTCTTTTAAATCATTGAAAACACAAAATTTGCCTGGATGGGATTATCGTTGCCGACGTCAATGACTAATGCCTCCGGTCATACGACTAACTTACGGTACGGACGTGCATGTTCACGATGCATTGTGCACCGTATACTGCGCATGCATCGCGCGCACACGTTGTTCGCGCGCCCTGTTCAAAATTAATTCGGCACTTGTCACTTGTAAGATTCACGGTAAGATTGTCGTCCAACTGCAACCCCAGCGTTCAACAAAGCCATCAAAGTCATAAAAGGCAAGGCAAAAGGTTCAGAAATGTCATCAACTTCAAGGTAAGTCTGGTTTTCGGTTGACGATCTTTTTTTTCTCGAAATTTCCTTTCACTCAAGTCAAGAGAGATTTTTAGTAGGGCAACAACGTAGGCTACTACTACTACTAGCACGTGTACCTACGGACCCTCGTACACACAACTTAAGTGTAAGCACTGTGCCGCAACAGTCACTGTTTCATGCTTAAACATCTCAATGAACAGATGTTTCCTAATTCATGTTGAGAGCTCATTGAATGCACACTGCCGGCTCATTCATTCTGCTTCACTGGAACAGGAGTTGTGCTCACAAAACAGTAGAGTATAATAGCATATGCACATGCCTGACATTGCACGGTCCAATTGTAAAGTATTTTGGTGGTTTTATGATTTCTTTGCTATAGGGTCTGTAGGAAGATGGGGCTCCATACATCAAGGAGACAACGCCAACCTCTCCGAATGCAACGACTTCGCAATTTCCATTAATGGAGTTGGCGTTGCCCACTGCACCACACTTTTTGCTGCTGTGGCTGTCTACTTCGCCTCGTTTTAGTGGAGGTGTCATGGTGTAGTGGTTCTGTCACTTGACTCTTAATCAAAGGGTTGAGGGTTCGAATCCCGGCCTGGCACTAACGTCCTTTGGCAAGACATTAATCCACATTTGACCACTCTCCACCCAGGTGTATAAGTGGGTACCCGGTAGGAAGAAATTCCTGTTAGCGCCTTGCATGGCAGCTCCTTCAGCCAGGGTAATAATATTAACTTTGTGGAGCGCAGTGGAGTATATGCATATAGTAGCTGCGTTATATAAATGGACCATATCATTATTATTATTATTATTTTATGTTTTCAACCTGGCTTATCCTTCAACGTTGAAGAAGACGCTGACCTTCATTCAGAAAGTTATCTTGAATATTCAGGATAATATTAAGATCGAGCGTTCTGTGGTCACACTGCTTGAGAGATTTAACAATCTGGAGTAGATCTCCCAGCTGGAAGGATTTGTCTCTAATTTGTTTACTTGAGGAGAATCAAGCATGAACATACTAGTATTTTGATTTTCTCGGGGCCTGATAGAAATAGAACCCATAGAGAGCTACACAAGAGGTTTGCCTGCCACAAGGGATATTGACATTAGTTATTTTAGAATAAGTCAACGTTTGACTACAAGATTTTCACAGCAGAATCCTTGTACTTTTTACTTGATTCTAGAATAGTTTTAGCTCAAGTTGAGGACTATCCCCAATCATGTCATTTACCTTTAATGTGTTTAAATTCCAACCAAAGAACAAGACATGGTTTTACGGGTTACTTCTTGTAGGTTATCAGATCATGCAGCTTACAGAATGTTTTTGTTTGTTTAATTGATTTGAGTGTGGGTAAGGGTAAGAAATGTGTCATTCCTCGTGTCTACACGTTTTGGGTTTTTTTTGTGTGAATTATGTGGTGTTTTTTTTCCTGTTTGGCCGCATTTTTGTCAGGCTTTAAATTTTTTTGGAAGTAAACATATGGCATGATCCCTCGTATGTGTTTTTATGCTGGTTTTGCAAAATTGTTGCAAATTCAAGAGATTCTGTGATGTCAGATTTTTTGATATATTTGATTTACGTTTTGACTTGATAGTAATTACGTCTTATTCAGGTACCTGTGATTTAACACCAGAGAACACGACTTTGCATTAGGGATACACCTTGACGAGTAATGAGCTTTAAATCTATTTTATTTATAAATTTCTCTATTTTCTTTATATTTTTATTTTGGGGGATGCGGGCAACAAACAACATGTTTTCCGTGCTTCAATATGCCCTATTTTTGTGTACATGTTTTGTCTTCTAATTTTGCCAAAGTTCCTGCAAGTTTAAGAGATTTACTGAAACTGAACTTGTGTATATACATGTATATAAGATGGGTTATTTAAAACAAGGTTTCTGATTGGTCAGATGCCATTGCGTAATTCGTTATATGGCCACGACCGTGCTATATAACGAGTTATATTGCACGCTAATTTGTGTACAAAATCCCATTAAAAATGTATCGATAACTTACAAATTATCGATAATACGGAGTTCGTTGCACCTTATTGACGGATGTTGCAATGTTCATAGTTTGGTGAGCTCCGATTCCCATCTTATATAACGCATAGTGCATGCTCATTGTCAAATATACCATAAATTGTGCATCCATAGATAAAGAATGTCTCTATTCTTAAACTATGGATGCACATATTACGGTATATTCAACTCCAGAGCATACACTATATGACAATATTTAATATACTATTTACTTTGTATTGCCTTTATAAAGGACTTTTATTTGCACTGACCTGTAATTATGGGTTTTACACCTTATTGAGTTGGGGGAAGATGTGCTATTTGGTATTGCTGAACTTTCCAAGATTAACTGAAATCGAACTTCATATTCTATTTCCTGCATTTCTATCTAGTTTTTTGGTTCTGTCCTGCATAATGTTCTTGTATTCAAACCTTGATATTTACACTGTAACACGTACTTTACCTTGTTTGAATGTAATGCATGCAGTGAAAAGCAACATGATGTCATGTATACATGTACATATTCAAAGCTTCTCCATACCGTATTAATTTGAAGTGAAGGTGATGATTGTGAATTTCTCATATGTACAGCCCGATTATGTTGAAATAAATCTGTTTTAAATCAAGAAGAGATTTAGCTGCTTCATTTCTTTTGTTTTACATGAAATGTAGCCTTAGTCATGTGACTAATGTGATTAGTCATGATTTTGAATGACTAATTAGAAAAGTCAGATGACTAACGTTTAGTCATTTCAGACGTTTTTGGATTTAGTCAGATGACTAACTAAAATAACTCGCGTCTGACTAATATTTGGCTTTGCCTGACTAATTAAGTTTAGTCATCTGGGTTGTCTGACTAATTACAATTAGTCATTTCAGACATAGGGCAGGACTAATTTTTATTAGTCAAAATGACTAACTTATGTTTACAGTGTGCTTCTACTCTCATCCCTCTGATATGAGTAACATTGTATGATTGATATTTTACATGTGTGGAGTTGAAAAGTGTTTGTGGTTGTAGTGTAGCTGAGGGCTGCAGATGATGTAGTGTGATAATGAGCTTATAATTTAGAGAAAAGAAATACGAGAACAGTTATGTTTTGTTAAGAAGAAGGGTTAGTGAGTAAAATCTTTTATGGTATATTGAATACTGCCACAGGAAAAAAAAAAAGCATGCATAAAATTGAAGAGAACAGAAAACTGATCCCTCAGCCACTTTGCACTGAGTATTTATGTATAGTTTTAATATTCTTTCAAGTGCAAAATGTTGCCTGGCACCCGCAAGATAGACGCGGATAACCTGTCAGGGGTAAATTGACTAATTAGATAGAGGTTAAAGGCAGCATTTTGTTAATAATTAGTAAAAAGCATGCCTGAAATTGATGAGAACACCAGATTTGAATGCTGAACATAATAATTGTAATATGGTATGCATGTAAATTGAGTTTGTGGGAGAGAAACAAAAGACCAAAATTTGTTGAAGAAGAATTAGTGAGTAAAACCTTTTATGGAAATTGAATACTGAATGTAACATTAACAATAAAAAGCATGCATAAAACTGAAGAGAAGACAAAACATTGTGATCGCTCAGCCACTTTGCACCGAGTATTTATGTATAGTTGTACTATTCTTTCAAGTGCAAAATGTTGCCCGGCACCCACGACATGGACGCGGATCACAAATCATATTATTCACAGCATTTGTTTTTGTTTAGTAATAAGACTTCACACTTCATACAAGAATAATGTATGACCATTTGCTTATTATGTTGGAGGTGTACTAGTAATATTTTGACATGTTTTGAATAATATGAATAGATAGGTGGTTTTAAATAAAGAAAAAAAATGGCAGATAGGAAAGTTGGGATATGTTTACACAATATCTGTGTACAAGTTCAGAAGCGTCACCTATGATTATCAGTTGAGCAATCAGATTCAACACTGGACAAGAAATGACAGAGGAAAAGCAAATTCAAGAATTTGAAAACATCTGTAACATATGACCTCCAATGACCTTTCACCTTATCATGTGAAGTCCAACAGAATGATAACATGCACTTCCCCTTAGTGATCTGCAACCCAAGTTTGACTGAAAAGTGTGACACGGTTGCAAAGTTTTGTGTCATAAGAGAGTCTTGCACGTAAACTTTAACCGTTCAACGTTTGACCTGTAATGACCTTTGACCTGACCATGTGACCTCTGACTGGACCATAACATGCAGGTCCCCTTAGTGCATCGACAACCCAAGTTTGATAGATAAGTGTCACACGGTTGCAGAGTTTTGTGTCATAAGAGAGTCTTGCACGTAAACTTTAATGTTTGACCTGAAATGACCTTTGACCTTACCATGTGACCTCTGACTGGACCATAACATGCAGGTCCCCTTAGTGCATCGACAACCCAAGTTTGATAGATAAGTGTCACACGGTTGCAGAGTTTTGAGTCATAAGAGAGTCTTGCACGTAAACTTCAACGTTTGACCTGAAATGACCTTTGACCTTACCATGTGACCTCTGACTGGACCATAACATGCAGGTCCCCTCAGTGTATCTACAACCCAAGTTTGGTTGAAAAGTGAGTCACGGTTGCAAAGTTATGTGTGATAAGAGAGTCTTGCACGTCAACTTTAACATTTGATCTGAAATGACCTTTGACCTTACCATGTGACCTCTGACTGGACAATAAGATGCAGGTCCCCTTAGTGCATCTACAACCCAAGTTTGATTGAACAGTGTCACACAGTTGCAGAGTTTTGTGTCATAAGAGAGTCTTGCACGTAAATTTTAACGTTTGACCTAAAATGACCTTTGACCTTACCATGTGACCTCTGACTAGAGCATAACATGCAGGTCCGCTTAGGGCATCTACAACCCAAGTTTGGTTGAAAAGTGAGTCACGGTTGCAGAGTTTTGTGTCATAAGAGAGTCTTGCACGTAAACTTTAACGTTTGACCTGAAATGACCTTTGACCTTACCATGTGACCTCTGACTGGACCATAACATGCAGGTCCCCTTAGTGCATCTACAACCCAAGTTTGGTTGAAAAGTGAGTCACGGTTGCCAAGTTATCTTTCATAACGTTTGTGACGGACGGACGGACGGACGACGGACGGACGACGGACGGACGACATTTGGATCCCTTAGTCTCGCCTTCACCTCCGGTGGGCGAGACAAAAAAGAGAGAAAAGGGAACTCGATCAAAAAGAATGACCATGCGCTGATCCATTTCCTCTGTGGCACACAAAAAAGGTTGAATTGAAACTCTCCATAATTCACTATTATTCAAAGGAACAATCCACTATTTAAATGTTAGATTGACCCAGAAAAGAGTCCGTTCGGGCCACAATCCATTCCGGTTGTGGCCCCAAAGGACTCTTTTCCGGGTCAATCTGACTCGGAATTTTTAAGAGTGTCGGATTTGGGTGAAACCTTGCATAGGCCTACCTTTCCAAGGGCCGCAGAACGTTTTTCTTTTTTTTGGGGGGGGGGGCGGGGGAGAGGGGCTGACACCCAAAAGGCGGAGTCCAGGGGAAGTAGGAAGAATAGTATAATATTAGATAGAAGACAAGATGCAAACCAATTCCTTTCGTAAGAATAGTAATATAATCGTATATGAGGTAGAGAGGCAAGATGCATACCAATTTCCTGTCATAGAGATAGTACTTTAACCGGCATTGTTGAAATATTAAATGCTTTTTTTTATTTTTAAATTTTTTCTTTACTTTCCCTCTTTTTCCTTTTACTTTGTTTCAGGGGATTGATAATTACAATTTGCAGTATTTACAGCAGCAGTATGTCTGAAGTCCAGCCACTGGCGGCAGAGAGAGAGAGAGAGAGAGAGAGGGGGGGGGGGGAGGCCAGGGCCCCTGTCTTACAAAGAGTTGCGACTGATTCAAATCGATCGTAACTTTGAGATTGATCTCAACTGTGTACTTCAGAGATAGAAGTCGAGATCAATCTCAAAGTTGTGATTGATTCAAATCAATCGCATCTCTTTGTCAGACGAGGCCCAGACGGGCGAAATGCAGAAGAAAAAGACCATCCAGTGCAGAGACTGGGAGAATGTTTGGAGGTTTGCATCATCTCCTGTCTATGTTGGCTTCCCCCCCCCTTCTCACTCTCTCTCCCCCTCCCTCTCCCTCTCTCTTTTATTTTCTCGTTATGTCATGCGGGGGGGGGGGGGGATGCCTCCCAAAAAGCTATGCCACTTCCTTTGGTTTCGATACGATACACTCACTCCCCACATCACAGGTTTAAGCCAATGAACACCTTGAAATACATGTACCGGTAATCCGGTATGTATAAATATCTGCTAAAATGAAAGCAGTCATACTTTTTATTATCAACTTCTTTCTCCCCCTCCCTCTTTATGTACATACTACATAATCATCTCATATTCTTTATGAAAAATAGGATGAGTGCAAAGCAATGATTTTCATGTTCCAACATCTTTGACACAAAATAGGAAACATACCACACTTTTCACAAAACGAACCAGGGGCATTACATGTACATGTACATTAAAAATGAATACTCCATAAAACTACAAATTTCTAACGGTTTTTTTTTTTTTTTTAAGCACTCATTGAAGTACAAATATGTATATTTTGTTGCCCCACATAAGATACAGGGTACAGAAAATCCTAAACAGCTCCAGACAGCTGCTGACTTACAGCTTAAAGAATTTTATTCCTGAAGAAAAGAGGAAATTCACCCCACAATCAATGATGAATACCCCCAAATTCAATCTAAATCGGTGCTTTATACCTTACAAATTGTTTGTACTCCATTAACTGCTGAGGAACAGTAACAAAGGGAATATGCAGCTACAGAGGGCTTATGCAAGGAATTTGATATTTATGAGATAAGATGTATTTGGTGCCAAAACAAATTACCTTGCCAAAGCTTTCCATGAACTTGAACAAGCACACATGAAACTTATCAAAAGCAATCACAGAATATCCCTCAGCTAAGACAGCATATTAATGCCATGATTCCTTCTGAGTATACAAAATTGACATTTTCAGATACAAATGGGTGAAAACTGAAATACAATTTTCCAAATGTTGAAATCCTAGTTCAAATAAATGTGTTCACTTTGTACATGATCTACCACTGTGGTAAGAATGTAACAATCACTGCAGGAGTTAGACCTCAATATAAATTTAGTTGTCTCGGTTGCTACTTAAAGGTAATAAATAGTAGTTGTAGCAAAATGGAAGTTGGCATGAAACTGTTCAAATATAGTCTCATATTGTTTGGCCTGCATGAAAAGATGCATGAGTGATATAATCTAGTATACTATTCATGATTTCCGGTGATTTTCAGTAAAATAATTCAAATGATCGTATATCAACCGTTACCTTATACCCTCGCTATGGACCACCTACCCCGACGCTCTCGGCACAATGGCGCATAGCGATTCGCACAGACTGTTTACATGTGTGTGAAATTTCAACGTGGGCCCACGCTGATAACTCGACGTATCTTCCGTTGATATTTTAGCCATTTCTACACAAATATTTATCAAAAAGACGTCAACTATCTTCGAAATTAGTCATCCTACATCAGTTCATGTAGTAATTTTCATTCCACCTAACAAAGTAGTTAAATATTCAAAGCGCCACCTTTCCCACTACTGCTTATTACCTTTAAATCAGAGTTCATGAAATGATCAATGACAGGAAAAAATGCCACTTTTGACCGTTCAGGCTCATACATGTTTGATTATTCAATTTACTTCCTCACTTAATCCAAACAAATTATTTTCATGGCAAATTCTTTGGACATTTCCCATATTCATTATCTGCGCACCCTCATGGTTCTGAATCACTCAATTTTAAGTTTTCTGTCCTGAAGTAGGAAGAAATTTGAAAATGCATCCTCAGTTTAGTTGCAATACAAGATTTCACTAGAAAAGTGAGCAATTTGACAACTCATGACCCCTTTTTTGATTTTCAAGAAAAAAATTAGCATTGCAAAGATGACTCTTTGAAAACAGTTTCAAATCCACAGAACAGACATTCCAATAAGTTTGAAACACTTATATACAACAATGTCCGGACGGAAAGAGTGCATGCACGCATAATGCATAAAAGAGATTACAATGTATGCTTTACCCTTTCTACAACATTTCAAATTCTTGCAAGCACCTAGTACTGCAGATAAAACTGATAAAATTTTGATAATGATGTACTGCATTATTCACTTCTAATTCCATTTTTGTATTAAATTTTAAAAATCAAATAAAATGTATAATGGGAATTTGTCATTAAAAAAATTCTTGTGGCCAAGGTAATTACATTACTTTGGCAAACTGAAAATTGTTATAACTGGCCTGCAAAGCAAAAAAAATAGAATAGACTAGAATAATGTAACATTATGAAAACTCAGCATTCATAAAACTTTTCAGAGAAGTTCGAGGTCTCATACATATTAATCACAAAAGAACTGTAAGTCAGTGCATACAAATGCAATGTTCTTTCAACTTTTTGTCTTTTTATAATTTTTTTTAAAAACAATCATGACTAACCCCCTCCCCCAAAATACTGTGGTATAAAAAAATTTCACAACAATAATGCATTTTCCCTGAATACAGAATTCTCTTGTTCTCCATCCAATTCAAGTAGGAAACGAGTCAAGATGGATACTGCTGAATACAGCTTCATCACTAACTCAAGAGCACCTTCAGGCTCCTACAGAGGAGCATTCATTAGTGTAAACAGGTCCTCATACCTTGGGGGGGGGGGATGATTCCCCCATTGATACATATTTATATACACATGCATATACATCCATTTCAAAAAGTGGGAGGGGGGGGGGGAAATGCATCCCCCATCCCCCCGCTATCTACGCCCCTGGGAGCATCCCCCGCTATCTACGCCCCTGGGAGCATTCAAATGTTGGGCTGTGTAAATTTCTGTGGCGGTCGACCTCTATAGTATACAAATACACCACGCTGTGAGAAAGTATAGTGGAAATTATTTACCTGAGGAAAAACAGTCACTCTTGCCAGTCGCTCCAAAGATATATAATTCCACTATACTTTCTAGCTTACAGGGAACCAAAACCCTGGGGAAAAAATCAATTTCAATGAAAAGAGGGGATTGAGAGAAGCAATTTTAAATAAGTTCCATCCAAATCGGTTAAAAAAGGAGTTAGTTATGAAAGTTTGAAAAGTCTTGATTAACTTTCTATGGCGATCCTCAAATTGGCAATGTTGCATCAAAATGGCAGGATTTTGTGGACAGCTCTTGATATGTTCTTTACCAGCGATGGAGTCAAGGCCGGCAGTCCCGAGTCACGAGGCCGCTGGATAAAACTTTCTCCCATAGACTTTGTACACGTGACTCGGACCGAGGCCAAGGCCAAGGCCGGCAAAATGTGGCCTCGAGGCCGGCCTCGACTCCATCCCTGTTCTTTACACAAAAATTTCATATTTTCTCCATCATATCTAAAGATGCTGCTTGTCTCTTTGTGAACTCGTCATATGCTGTGTCAAATACATTTTTCCCATGATATATTTGGAGCTTGGGAATACTAACTGCCTATTCCTGGCAGTTAATCCTGTACAGATCTATAACGGTGCGAGGTTAGCATAACCTTGCAATTTGTATGAGTGCCTCAGGTCTGTAACAATTATACTCCTTTATTTCATGGAGCTGTTGTGGTGTAGTGGTTCACCCACGTGACTCTCAACCAAAAGATAGAGGGTTCAAATCCCAGCCCAGCAGTAACGTCTTTTGGCAAGACATCAATCCACAGTTGCCACTCTCCACCCAGGTGTTGAATGGGTACACGGTAGGATGTAAATGTCAATGTTCATGCTAGATTGGCATGTGTACATTTGTAAAATTGCCCTCGACTAGAACGCTACCCAGGGAGTGGAGACAGTGCACTTTACGCATGGAACAGTAACCGAATCCAGTGACTTGGGTAGTAATAATTATCAGGAACATGTAAAGTGCTTAGAAACGTAGTATTAAGTGCTATAAAAATGTAACTATTCTCCAATTCTTTTTTATGATTCCTTGTGTGACTGACAGCACGGTGTGAACAGAACGGATGGAGAGAGTGCATGTAAATTTCTAGAAATACAAATATACAAAAAAGTTTTATCCTTCCTTTGACTACATAGATCTACAAAACACATTCATTCTATACATCTTCAAAATCGTTAACATAGACATTAACCCATTCATGACAGAAAGTCCATGTTTTAGGCTTTGGCCCAATAAATTTTGATGCAGAGTTCTAAAAGCACATACCAAATACATATGCAGAAAGAGTAAAAAAGAAAAAAAAATAAATACAAAAATAAAATAAAAATAATTAAAATTTTCAAAAATTGCATATATTTTGCCCATTTTGGTTGCATCAGTATTTGTGATTTGATGTTGATAACTTCTTAAAAGTAAAAACAGCACTAAAATTCTGAAATTGGCAATGCGATGAAGAGTAAAAAAAAAAAAAAAAAAACACTGTCCATCCAAGCAAGTTGGTAACTGTTTGACTTCTCAACAAACTGTCCATAAATTTGAATTCATTACACATACATGATTTTTTTTTTCTGATATAGAAAAGTTCAGCAATAAAAGAAAAGTACTGGTATTGCCAGATTTGAAGAAGGCTTCAAATAATTCCTGTCATGATTAGGATAATTCCTTCTCTTTTTGATATAAAACCATCAATACAAAATCAAAATAACTGACATGACCAACATTCACATTTGAACCATTCTGCTTGCCACACGACTATAATGGCATATCCATGCCACAAAATCAAAAATCAAAATAACTGACATGACCAACATACCAGTAAATGAAATGTAGCTTTTTGGAACATCTCAACATCTCAACATCTCAAATCAATTTGTGAGAAATTCATTTCAAATGTGCAGACCAAGGCCACTGCATACCTAACAACCACACAAAGACCGAATTTTGAAACAAATTGCAATAGGATTAGACATTCAATCTAACAAATCCGAGTCATAGTTTATCAACTAGTTAAATGATTTAAATATTAAAATTGCAGTTTTTTAAGCCTTTCAGTCACACAAATTGGGAAAATATGGTAGGTAAGGGGATAAATGGTCAGTCATGTGACTACTGACAACCTTCGCTCCGATGGCATTTCATTTTCATGATTTTTATGCCAATTTTGAGATGTCAGTTAGGAAAAAATACTGCCTATTACATTCATTATGTTCTATATCTCATTTAATTTTGGTTTAAGTCCAAATCCAGTTTTTGTCAAGTTGTTAGGTTTGCAGAGGTCTTTACAGATGCCTACTAGAAGGAGAATATCATTACAGCCTGTCCCCATTTGAAAAAGTAAACTTCCAAACGGACAAAATAGAATAATATAAGTGTAGTGTATCTGTACAGGGGGAAACTCAATATAACAATGCCGGCCACACAAAGGGATTGTTCTTACAGCCGTTACCTAGTTATATCAGAACCTACAAGAAATTCCGCATATGGACCATTTGTACAATAGTGCATGTACAGAGTTCTGCTATGGCCATTAACCGGTACTCCGAAATTTGCTTGCTTGTTATAACAGGAGTGCTTACCAATCTTTTTCTTTGTTTTAGGAGCTTTCACGAGATTCAGGTCGCTATTATCTGATATCTTGTTACAGCTGACCTCATTATAACAATTTCGTGCTGCAATAGTATTACATGTACAAGCAAGTAAAGCTGGGACCATGACAATTTCCTTGTTATAATGGTTACCTTGTATAGCCGACCTCGTTATGTTTAGATTTCCCTGCACGTCTGTACATGAGCATGCACATTCTTTTATCCCCCATTTAATATTTGCATGTACCTAAAATGAATTAAATAGTTTTCAATTTGCCACCGCCGCTTACCACATCATGTGGAAACGAGCCTTTACGTAGACCAGGGGAGAAAATTTGAAATTGAAATGAATACAGCCTCTATCAATGTGGCTCCGCTTTGAGCCTCATCTGTCCGTTTGATTCTATGCTTGCCTTTGGGGCAGGCACTTTTGTTGCCATCACCTTCAAGTACTGAAGTGCATTGTGGGATGCCGTTTCCATGGCGTCGTTGCGAGAGAGTCCGTTCGCGAAGCAGACGGTGACGGGGGATGTGTGGAGTCGGACGAAGCACTGATAATGACCGGCCTTTGTCTGCTCCTCTATGGGGACGTATTCTATTTTGAAACACTGCTCGTTTCCAAGATCTTGGAGCATGCTAGAGTAGGTGGGGTCTGTAGGAATAGTTTGCAATAAAAGAAATTCGAAGAGTAAAAAAAATCAAATTCACTACGTCACAAGCGAAATATTATAGATACGACACAGAGAAGCTGATTTTCACTCCATCACTAAGTAGAAAACTTGAATTCATCAAAGAAAATAGGATAGAACGCATAAATTATTCTTAAAATGAAGCAATCATACCACCTTCTTTTCCTTTTACTAAATATGGGAAAAAGATCATTAAACCATGATAAGATCTCTAAAAGAAAATGCTTTGTTCCAAGAGGCTGTTCAACAGAAAAACTTGACAATATGTTCTCTGCATGTGCCCATATTTTCAAAAGTGACATACGTTAACCCTGGCTTAATGAGTCTACTGACTTGTGGAAGGCAATCATTAGGCCATAAGTGTGATCATGCGAAAGAAAATGAACAAAATCATTTTGGTGTTGACATCGAAATGGGAAACTTCTGAGACAATATTTTGTATTTTCATTAGATACGGTATTATCTTAATTTCTTCAGGAAGAATTTGGGATTTCATGAATTGGTGCACTGATAATTACTGAGCACTTAGTAACAATCTATATTTCTCCAGTTAAACAAGAAACATTGCATTTTCCCCCAACTTACCTGGGAAGTTGAGCGGGTTCATTTTGAGGCTACGGATGAAGTTTCCTTCTGCTTGAGGTAGATTCTTGACAGCTAGGCGGTGAGGTCCAGGCAGCTTTGGATGCTTTTGCTACAGATGGGGGAAAATGAAAAAGCTAAAGGTTACCTACAAGGATTCATGCAGATGAAAATATGGTCCAACGCCAGGGCTCGTATTCACTTACTTAAAACAGAATTTTAAGCATTTTACTCAATTTTGGCTTAGAATACTTAGCCAACTTCTGTACTGAATTGAATCTTTTAGCCGAGTATTTCCCCCTAAATCTAAGAAAGCCCAATTAGGCAGGCATCGTAGTTTTCATACATATGCAGTCATGATATGATATGCACAAGCGACTTTATTAGTGCGCATACACTGCGACACCTTTATAGTGCGTTATTTGTTATCTATTCCCCATTATCTCTCAAGGTGCAGCTTGTCAAGATATATCAAGGGAAAATCAACATATGTTGAGTTCACAAAGATACAAACAGCATCTCTAAAGACAATGGGAAAAATACGAAATTTTGTTTACTACACATATTGAGAGTTGTCCTTCTAAACCTGCCATTTTGAAGCAAAATTGCAAATTTTAGGATCACCATAAAAAGTAACTTGAGACTTTTCTAACTTTAACTTTCTCATTTTGTATCCGATTTTGATGGATCTTCTTTTAAAATTGCATCTCTCTATCCTCTCTTCTCATTAAAATGGATATTTCCCCAGGGTTTCATTCTCCTTTAACATATAAATCAGCACCCAAACTGAACAAGTTCATACCCCCTACAATAAATGTTAGTGTGGAGTCCTTACTTAAGGTGTCTTAGTTTTATATCATTGTGTGCGTCTGGAATGCAAAATGTAAAATTGTTGACAAATCATATTGTACAAACAATGATTGATAATTTCACGGGTAGCATGTAGACCTTGTAAATTGATCTACAATCTTCTTGTTGCATGATCTTTGCTAAAATTCTATTCCAATATGTCAAAATAGACATTTTCATTTTTGGTTTTTGTATTATGCGTTGCGAACACGTTCTTACGCACAACAACATTAAACTAAGAAACCTAAGGTAAGTGTATGGCGAATAAGAAAAGGTGGTGGGGTTTCCCATGTGTCCCCTCCTTCTTATGCAACCAAAAAGCTGTAATACCTTTTGTTTTCTGTTCATCAGGCCAGGGTTGACATCGGCTGGTAGCTTACGAAGCACTTCAAGCATGGCACTAGCTGCTGCGCGCTTGGCCAGGCGTTTACTCTGGTCAACGCCTGTAAAAAAGAAGAACAAAGGACACTACACTGTACCGGTATTTTTCACAACAGCAAATAAACCATTTTCAATCATTGTGTGCACTGCAATTAACCTTGAAATTCTTCTTCATGGTATTTTTCACAACAGCAAATAAACCATTTTCAATCATTGTGTGCACTGCAATTAACCTTGAAATTCTTCTTCATGGTATTTTTCACATCAGCAAATAAACCATTTTCAATCACTGCGCATATTGCAATTAACCTTGAAATTCTTCTTCATGACCGTTGTGTTATCTTCCAGAAGAAGTATAAACTACTCATGCATAGAGGAACATATACCGGTATCGGTATCCCTATTTTTATAGTATAAATCCATGGTTTATTAAAAACAAAGCCTCCTATGTTAAAGGCTCTTAAATTCTACCTGGTTCCAATTGTCAACTGTACTCTCTCCGTGTCAACATTATCAAATGGAGGTGTACTCCAAGCCAAAAGGAACACTTACCCTAAAATATTCTATTGAAGGTTGTGTGATACCAAAAAATTCCTAAACTGCTGATTAGCATATCATGACCCTCCACTGTATCCGCAATACAAAAATGACTTATAACAATATTCTCCAGTATCCAGAGTCCATGCACACAGCATAATTATTTCAGTTCACACATCAACTCGACTGTGATTTTAGCATAAACTGCTATATAATGCATGCTTGCCAACTGTCCCGTTTTTATCGGAATTGTCCCGTTTTTTTGAATTTTTTAGAGCAGTAAAATCGGAATGTTCCGATTTTTGAACCTAGACAAAAAAAATAAATCAATAAAGAAAAAAAGAGAAAAAAGTGTTTGCGCGTGTTCTATATATACGAAATGTACAGTATTGTCTATGACTTCCGGGTTTGAGCTATCGATACACGTAATGTTACAGTCCCACCAACGAAACTGACCGATTTTTTTTGTTTTGTAACCGTACATGTACCGATGGTACATGTACGATATGTCAAGTTTCGATCGCTCTCCCAAGTCGATTTTCCGCTGTGTGACTGGGTGTACACATGTGATTGCGAAAACATGGTTCGCATGCGATGCGGAGTGCCCATATGCACAACGCATGTATGCACAGCACCGATCTCTATATGTGGCACATGTATTAACGCTTGCTGTGCTGTGCACGGGGTATGTGACGATCGTGGATTTAACGGGATTATTTCGTAAAACTGGAGAGGATTTGATCAAAATGAGTGGAAAACGGTTGCAGAAATTTAAAGAGGAGTACAAACAACGATTTCCTTTCATAAAGCCAAGTACGAAAGGCGTTGAATTTGCATTTTGCATGTGTTGCCGGCAGGACATAAAAATCTCAAGTGGAGGAGCTAATGATATAAGAAGGCACGCCGAGAAGAAAAAAACACATCGACAATGAAAAGGCGGATCTCGATGCGATTTACATGTAATTTGGTATGTTTGAGGGCATGGTTGTGGTGATATCACTGAAAAGTCTTTATTAATATTTCACTTTATTTGTTTTCAGTGAAAATAAAGAAAAGTGAAAGAAAGCATATTTTGAAATTGTTCACTTTTGCAAAGTGATTTTATCAATTTTCATACAATTAGAGAGGTATTCAACACAAGATGAACATATTATATTTTAAATTTTGAGCAATTTGAGAAAAAAGAAATTCTTGCATTGAGCTGCATAGTTTAGTCATATGTTTTTCAGTATACATGTAGAGTGTCTTCTAAATTAAAGGGTTATATGTATATGCAAAATACTAATTTCATGTTGATACTTTTCCTTTGCAGCATATTTACTCATAAATTTTCTTTGAAATCTGAAATGAGTAATCAAATTAAAGAAGAGATTTCCATTCTGTTGTGCACAAATTTGAAGTACATACATGTATTTGTTATTAGATTAAAAAAAAAAAGAAAAGTAAAAATCAAATCCAAAATCTAAAGCATTTTCTCAACACCAGTCGGGTGTAGCAGGTCATGCAATATTGCTGACACTTGTATAATTTTTCTTCTACAGGTATTATGTTGTTGGAAATCAACTTTGGAGATGCTGGAAGATTTCAGGTCTCCAGTGGTCCTTGATAAGTTGTTTCTCCATGTGTGTAGAGTGTCTATTAATATATATTACGTGATTCTGGTATCATTTTAAGCATCTAATGGCCCTCCATAGGGCTATTTTTCTTTCAGCTTCAAGGGGGCAACGCCCCCTTGAGACCCCCATCGGGGCGCTGCCCCTGAAGCAAGTCGGGGGCCTAAGCGGCCCCCTGGACCCCCGGCCAAATTTGTCCCTCTTTTTAGATTTCAAATGTTGGCAAGTATGATAATGTTGTTTCTCTATCCTTCCATTAAAAACAATAAAAGATAAAATCCATGACATTTGAGTGTGCGTGTCCAAACAGCAACATACCTTGTTCTTTATACTTATCAACAGACACAGCGATGACAAAGCGTCTGTTGTGTGGTGGTCCGCTCTCCTCTAAAGCCTCGTATTCTGGTTTCCTCCATCCCAGGCAGGTCACCAACTCCTGAAGCTCACCAACAGGATTATCTTTCAGAGATCTATCAAAAGCATGAAATATCAGTTTTGAAGCCTATGTTTTTTGTGTTTTTTTCTAACCACACTCCCCCTAAAATGCAAATGAGATGTCTTTTTTTTATCCTTGCACTTAGGGGTGTAAGCTTGAAGTATTATCCAAAGAACACTACGGCTGTAATTTGGTAAAATCTCATATTTTGATGTTTTATAGATTTCTAACGTTTTAGACATAGTAATACGTCCTCTTTCATCTGTGAAATTTTTGACTTTTAACCCAATTTGGTTTTGTTATCATTTAAACCTAAATTTTTACCAATTTCTCATTTTCGCTAAAAATAAGTTGGTAAAACCGCTTATCTCTATTCTCGGAGATACGCTGTTTTACCTCATCAGAGCTGCTAGGTGATACAGTAAAACCACATATCTTTCTCAAGACATTGGGCAAAAATTCTATAGCCGCAGAAAGCGCAAGATGCGCTGCAGCAATTTGAGCACTGATTTGGTAAGTCCACGTAACTCGTCGACTTACGTTGTTTTGCCAAATTAGTGTGGGGATGCGAAGAACACGCTCATCGACTTACGCGCTTTACCAAATTATCGCATGGATGCGAAGAACGCGCTCATCGTGTTACATTGTTTTACCAAATTAGCGCCGATTAGTATGGTGGACAGTTTGTTGGTATAAGAATGTATCTCGACAAAATCAATATTTTGGAAAAAAAAAATTGTTCTAGAACTTTATTTTGGTTTAAATACTACAAGAATTTCATTATCCATATGCAGTGAACATTTCTTGTTACAAAATATAAGTGACAAGGTACAGGAATGATTTCACTCTTGGAAAACCTGGAAATCTATTTCCCTGATTACCCGTATCTCGAAAGTGCCGAAACAGAGATATGTGCTTTTTTTCCAAATTACGGCCGACTAGGACATGTATGTGAAATAGCCCACAATCTGTCCAGTTTGTGCCCACAGCACCAATTCAGTGAGGACAAAATGTGAAATGTCCTGTAAATGAATACCAATGCCTTGAGAGAGCATGAATTTCTTGGGGTAAAGAGATGGGGAGCTTCACTCTTGTTTTTGTTGAGATGAGAATTACGCAATGGTCTTATATATCACGCTTGTTCTCGCTAATGAAAATAAGTTTCAAGGAACTGCAAGTTGTTTTTGTACCCTTGTAGAATGTAAGCCCATGAGAGAAACAAAATGAAGATCCTTGGTCAAGATTAAGGAGCACCAACTTTGTTTTCTCTTGCTTGAAATCCCTGTAAAATCTTTGTATGGTGGATTTTTTTTCAGTGTCTTACTGCACTGCCTCATTATGTTAAAGTTTGCTGCTACACCCTCACCTGCTCTCATCTTGCTCTGTTTCCACAGCAGGAACTTCAATATCTAGCTGTTGAAGGACATCTTCAGCTGCTGACTGCTTGGCAACCTTCTTACTGGGACCCTGCCCATTGCCCACCACATCCCCAGCGGTGCATCGGATAGTGAATTTAGGCTGGTGGGATGCCCCCTCCTGGCCTATGGTGTCGTAGACCGGTGTCACTCCTTTCTTGGCACAGAGCTCTTGAAGGATGCTCACCGGGGTTTTGCAATTAGCCATGGCTGACGGCTACCAGTCTAGATGCAAGAACCTGAAAGGCGTGTAAAAACAGTTTTGGTTTATTGCACTGGAGCTGTGTCTCTGTTTTTTTGTAAATAAAGATTTCAAGAGCTGAAGTACAATCCTCCTTCCTCTTATGTAATTTTTGTTGTTGTTGTGACTAGTGTAAATCACCTCACATTCAACATCTACTTCACGAAATGAATTTGGAGATTTTTTGAGCAATCTAACTTAACAAAAAAAATCACACAAAAAGGATTAATTCACTTTAGATGTTAGATGTCGCACATTACACTGTGTGCTTGGTGCTCGTAACTTTTAAACGAGAGCTAGCAATCAAAATTTATGCAAACGTTCCTACATGGTATCCTACATGTAACATGGAGCTAAACATGCAGTGATTATCATGTCTCACCAATTATCATCATCATTGTCTATTATTTTCTTTATCATTATCTTTATCAATATTATTATTATTGTAATTATCATCTTCCTAATGCATCTTTGTCATTACTTTTTATAAATAAGTTTGCTTCGTGCTTGATACTCTTCAAGACTTCAGTTTAAGAGCATCGAGCCCAAAGTCAAAACATACAGCGTACTGAGCGACAACATCGAACAATGAAGCCATAACTGAGGGTTCCCCCTGTCCCATCATGCCAATTTGGAGCTTTCGCAAACACGACGGGAACGTCCCTCTAGGACGCAGCAGCAATAAGAGATGCGGCCCCGTCATACAATGTTTTGGAGCTTTTGCTCTCTGTTCGGTGATACGGGGACGCTGCACGTATACGCACCACTGATCTGTACACTATAGAGAACAGACGTTATTTTGGCTGAAAGCCGTTCTCGATTTTAGCAGGACAGAGAGTTTGGGGGATTTGAGCATGCGCAGTACAAAATTTTGCACACGACACGTAAAATTAACATTCCCGTCGTGTTTGCAAAAGCTCCCTAATGTGATTGCAATTCAAGTGACAGATGCGATACATCATGGAGGTGTTTATTATGTGAAAGTTTGGCACAGAGGCAGAGAATTGCATTTAAGATACTTTTGCTTGTTTACAAAGCACTGAATGGTCAAGCTCCTAATTACTTGTCTGAATTAATATCATTTAGGTCACATTCATATGTACATAACTTATGAAGTACACAGGATAAGCTGCTTCTAAAGCTACCTCACTTGAGAACAAAAGTAACTCTTTGGGATCGTGCTTTCAGTTGCGCTGCTCCAAAGCTTTGGAACAAATTACCACTGGAAATACGAAAAGCACCAACTGTTACCATCTACAAACATTTATTGAAGACCCATCTTTTTTCAGAAGTTTTTGGTTAATTGTATTATATGCATAATTGTTTAATTTGTTTGAGCAGTAGCAATGTTGGGAGCTCTGTTACACTACAGCGCAGTAGAGTATATTTACATAGTGACTGCACTATATAAATGGTCTAATTATTGGTATTATTATTACAATACAATTCACAGCAATTCTTGCCGTAATTTTTTGGAAAACGTCTGCAAGATCGCTCACATCTAGTTGCGCATTGATGCGCATGCGCAAGTTAGTCGCCATTTTCTATCTGCATTTCAATGGACGCCGGGGAAATGTAAACAAGCGGTGAGTTTTTCCAGCTACCCTACAATAAATTTATATCTAAATTTCGGTTTTCGTATGTCCGATTTTTAGTCCCAAGTGCCATTCGGGTTCGTGATGACCACAGCCGATAGTTACAAGGCTGGTGGTGTCATTGGCCCATGGCCAGGGAAAGTGATTTTCCAGGGGTTGTTGAAGTGCCAAGATGCTTGCTATGTACAAATACGGGGTAAAAACACTGGACGTCAATCATGTCAATGGGGAGTAATAGCGTTAGCGTTTTTTTTTTTTTTTTTTTTTTTTTACTCCCCTGACGTCCCTGGACTACACGCGTGTGGCTGTATACACTGCCTATATTGTATGATTATGAGAACGATAGCGCTAATTCCATATTAACAGTCAAGGGAACACAAGGTTTCATATGTGGGACTGAAGAGCTGAATGGATAAAATGCTCAAGGCTCACACAATAACCCACATTGAGTACAATACATTATTTTAGGAAAAGTCGAATGAATCCGCATAAGCATATAAAACAGAAATCGTCAACGCTTATCAAAGCTTATCAAAGCTAAAACAAAACGTTTTACTTAACTGTTAGGCCTACCTAAAAATCGGCATGCACAGCCACTCCACAAAGAAAGAACCTAGCTATTCCAATTCGGGAAAATATAATGACTGAAGATCGGTACGGTGTCTTTGAAGTATGATACAAAAAGGAAAAGAGAGACGTCGCCAGATGAGAAGGGAACGGAAAGAGAAAAGGAAAAGAAAGGAATCGAGAGAGAGAGAGAACGAGAGAGAACGAGAGAGAGAGAGAGAGAGAGACAGAGAGAGAGAGAGAGAGAGAGATGGAGAGAGAGAGAGAGAGATGGAGGGAGGTGGAAGAAAAACGAAAAATAAAGACCGAGGATCCCCTTATCTTTACCCTAACAGGCCCCCCTTTTCAATCTGATAACCCCTTTCCTTTAACGAACTGATGCCCCTTTCTTCTTTTGACGAGTGCTGTTTCCAATCCATTCAAAAGTGCACCATCCCTTTTCATAATTTTGATTATTTTCAGTGATCCCTAGTGCCATCACTGCCTCAAGAGAAGTGGCTCTAGGCTCCAAAATTACAATGACTTGCCTTTTTTTGCCATCCCTCTGCTGCATGCTTTGCCTGATTGAAATCTCATTACTAGTAATTCTGTTAGCTAGCATTCGCCCCTAATTTGAAGAAAATGGGGGGTTTTTAGTTCTGAAAGCTTTCCAAAAGTTCACCGAAGTAAGTTCTCGCACTTGTTCATCAAATAATGAAATTAAATTGATCGTATCTACATTTTGATTTCGTCTTATTCTGCACGAATAGGCCTGTAGTTACATTCATCGATGAAGAACACCAAGCAATGCATAAAAGTTAGTTTTCGTTTCATGGTTATACTTAAAGGAGATTCTTATGGGTCATTGTTTTGGTTTAATCAAATCACAGGATATGATGATGAAAATGAAAGTGTTTTAGCAGATGCGATCCGCGATCTAGTGCTTCCTTTTCCTGTTATCGCTAGCCAGCTCATGTGTCTGCCTAGTTTACTAAAATAATTACCACAATTATAGGTAGATAGGCATTATGAGCGATGTAGTACGTCATTGTTCATGTGAGTTTATAGACAGAGACAGTTTGGGCAGTCTCAAAGCCAGAATCTTGTAGTACTGTATTGATATTTCTGCTGTTGCTGTACTTCATCAGTGTCACGACATTTGTGGCTTTCTAATTCATTCTACAAGCAGTTTGCTAATGTAAAATTATCCACCATCAACTTTCGCCTGCATGCATGATAATGGACAAAGAAGATGAAGAAGATTTCTTTACGTCAGGAGCAGGACAGGAAACAGGGTTTCGGTCTCCAGTTCTGTCTTATCAGTAGCTGGTTGGTGGGGGTTACAATGGTTGAGACTCGACTGAAAGACTTTCGTCTGACAATAAAGAACTTCAACAATCCTTGCCGACATCAAAACAGAACGTGAGTAGATCGGTCGAATCAAGATATTGAAGGAAGAACGAATAATCAAATTCAGTTACTTACAGTTCATTAACTATGGAACATCTTATGAATGAAACGGCCATCTCTGATTGGCTGTGGAAACCTATCACGTGGTCTTGGTGGCTAAGCCTTCAGCTTGTGGTCGCATGTCTTGGTCTTGTCGGAAACCTATTAGTCCTGCTTGTACTGTTCCATCGCCGATCATTCAAGAAGCCTACCGATATCCTGATTGGTGGATTAGCCGCGGCCGATTTCATCACGTCGATTTTTATGATTCCCCAGCCGAAGCTTTCAGGTGTACCAGATACAGTCTTAGGAAATATTGCGTGCAAGCTTGTGTACTCATCGATATTTCTCTGGATATCTATAAGCGCGTCGGTCTTCACCCTCACAGCGATCGCTATCGAACGATATATCGCGGTTGTCCATCCAGTCAAGTTCAAGATCTGGATCACACCGAAACGTTTGATATATTGGTTCTTGGTAATCTGGCTGCTGTCTTTCGCTTTAAACGCACGCACGTTCGGGACTACAATGGTCGATAAGACAACAGGAAAGTGCAGGGTGAAATATCAATACTACGCTATTCAGATCGTTCTAGGAATTATTGTATTTCTTATCAGATTTGTTTTTCCGACTGTCATCATGCTTTTGTGCTATTCTCTCATTACGCGCTCTCTACGCAGACGATCCAAGCGATTTCAGTCCAAGTCTGTTACTTCTAGATTGGATGCTAAAAACACAAGTCCCGCGCAGAGAATCCTAGCAGCTCGCACCAAGATCATCAAATTGATGTTCTTGATCATCATTACTTTCATCGTTTGTTGGGCAGCCGATAGTATCGGTCTTCTAGCCTACAACATGAGATTGGTTGATCGAAGGTATCTCTACAGTCCTTTGTATCACGTCTTTGTCATGGTGGCTTTCTTCAATACGTGTGCGAATCCACTCATCTACACCCTTAACTACCCAGACTTTCGTTTGGCTGTCCGGGATCTCTTACGCGGGTCGCGAGGTGTTCGAGAATCGCTGTTCGGCAAAGATCCTGAACATGGCTCAGAGTTCAACCATGACAGCACTGGCAAGGGGAGGAACTATGTCCAGACAGTCCTGTAGCATGTCTGGCGAACAACTCGTCTCCTGTTGCCTTGGGAAGACTGTAAGGACCCAGCTGATCCATCACTCCCAGTTTCGTGCTGGGGGATAGTATACTTGGACTCAATGTCATGTCTAAGAAAAATGTTCCTCCAAGTTCTTTAATATTGATCAATCACATACCAAAAGTATTTGGGATGTACCTTGTTTAATAAAAAATAACATACACCCAAAACAAAGCAAACAGCCAAAAAAGAAAATAAAATGAAGACAAATCTTCGTCCAGTAAATTGGAAATAAGCTCGGAAGCAGGACAATGTCTAGCAGGGGCAGCGCCAAATTTCCCCATAGGTAAATTTATATACGTTTTAAATGGAAAAATAGGGTATTATATAGTTGCATGACTCAGACCTCTCTTTTCCCATACTCTTCTTTCTACCTCCTCCTCTTTTTCTTCCTTTTCTCCTCTTTTCCCCTTTTTTTGATCACTTGAAAAATCATAGGGGCGGGCGCTCCCCTGACCCCCCCCCCCTGTAGTGCCACCCCTGATGTCAAGTACAGACGTAATGTGCAGTACAGACGTAGTGTCCAGCAGAGGATAGGATGCATGGCCCTGGCGTTTTCCCTTCCCACCCTGTTTTCAGGGCCAAAGAAAAACTGCAACGTCCAGTGTATGGGTGCACGACTCATAAAAGTTCCTTTCGCTCCCAAATCACCGTCGATCGGATTAGGATTTGTCTTCCCCCTAAATTGTGTATACTCCAGTATAATGAAGAAGAGCAGCTAAACCACGCAGTTTCCGTTTTGCGACCGTCTGTCTTCGCAAAGAACATTTGATTGATGTTCTCATCATTAAACATGGCATTGCATAGTTGTTTGAATATTTTGAAAATATTTTGAATAACTTTATGAAATCTCAATCCCACAGAGCTCAAAATGTCGTCTAGAATCCGTGTATTACTGATATTATTGTAACAAGGAACGTCTCACATATCACTCTTTATCAAGGGCGTAGATGTGGGGGGGGGGGGGGGGGAATGGGGGATGCACCCACCCAACTTTTAAAAGTGGATGTATATACATGTGTATGTAAATATGTATTAATGGCTGAATCATCTCCCAGGTATCATGGGTATAAGGACCTATCTACGCTAATGCTTCTCTTCAATGTAATTTTGTCTATTGCTTTTAACGTAATGCTATATAGTTACATGTATGACATAAGTATTACTATTTTTGTTACTGTGTTAATGCTAACTCCATTTCCTGAAGAAAAAAAAAATCATTGAGAAAAGGAAAAATTGGGGTTCAGATAATTTTTATTGCCTGAATTACAAATTGGTTCATGGCATATATACACATTATGAAAGAAAAAAAAAAAAAAAACCAAAAACATTATTAAACTTTTCATTTTGTATGTATATTCATTGCTAAAACATCTTAAATTTTGCATCTTTCAATTATAGGAGCAACTTCAGCGCCGAAACAAGAAAGAGTATCGTATCATGGAAATAAAATCGAAACAGGTTATGAAAGAAGATGAAATAATTATTTAAGATGGAATTAAGAAATACTGGATAAGGGAATGGGAGAAATAAACACATGGGCAGAAAGAAAGGAAGAGAGAAGGAGAGAGAGAGAGAGAGAAAGAGAGGGAGAGAGAGAGAGAGAGAAGGGGGGATCGGGAGGGGAGGGGGAGGAAGGGGGCGTATAGAATGAGGTGTCAAATGAGGAAAGCACATCTTATCGGTCTTAATATTCGGTGGGGTGATAAGACCTTGTATCTCAAATTTTAGTGGAAATTACTTTTTTGTATTAAACTCCAGATTATCAGTCAAGTAATGTCCTGTCCAAATCCAAGCTCTCTTACAACAAAAACGAAGCCACCACGGCATGTCAAAGGAAAGGCAATCACATTGCTTATAATGCTTTGGCAGCCATGTTTTTTCACTTTCCTGAACATTTGATTTTTTTTTGAGATACGAGGTTTTGTCGCCCCACCGACGAATATGATTTTAAATGGCTTCAAATACCTATACAAATGAACCAAGTTAAACGAGAGGTAATACCACATTTTAGATAATGAGATAATATTCATTTCAAATAATGAACATGGTTCAGAAAGAAGTTACTTATTGAGAAAGCTTACTTGACACAATATGGTACATAATATTACACACAGAAAGGAATTATATTGCCTCATAGAAAACCCGACATGGCCGATTGATTAAAGATACATCATGATTAAAGTAAAATAATACTACATACAAACACAAAGGAATAATCTGTTAAAAAGTAATACTATTTCAGGGGTGGTCAACCTGCGGCCCGCGAGCTCTTCTGGTGCGGCCCGCGGAGCATTGAAAAATTTATTTTAAAATAGCTCATAAATGAAATGTGGCCCGCGTAGTCAGTGATATATAGAATTGGGTAAAAGACTGATACACAGTTTTCTCCTCTTCCCATATTTTTTTCCATCATTCACAATTATAATATTGACTTGTTACATGGTATAGACCATTGATACAAAGCTTCTAATTCCCTTTATAACATCAACTACAGTCAAGAACATATCTCGCTGCGCTTATTTCACTGTTGTTTGCGCACAGTAAAGTTTGGAAATATACAAAATTACACTCAGATATAGAGAAACTGATTTCGCTGTTTGATTGTTTGTTCTTGCAATCACGGAATTGTAGTTTAGTGTATCATGTGTGCGTGTAGGTGTGTGTGTGTGTGTGGGGGGGGGAGACTACCTGCGGCCTGCCAAGTTATCCCAATTACTAGCTGTGGCCCATGGGATAAAAAGGTAACTGGCCAAGCCCTGCTGTAGATATTTAGTACAAAAATGTTTTTAAATAGCCCAGCTCACACAAGCACTGATATCATGAATATACCAAAGCTTGGGCCTCGATGAATCTTTCACCAGATATTCCAGTTCAGCAATCTTAATAAAAATGCATTCAGTTTACTGATAATCGAAAAAGGAGAGGGTATGACCACTCGCTTTTTTCACGACCGGACCTTAAACGCAAATTACAACGAAACACACAGCTGCAGAGCAGGTCATGTCCCTCTGATAATAGTAATAACCCATTTGTGACAGGAATGATTAAAAGCGGCTAATTTGATTATCTTTTTCTTCTTCCAGTTGGCAACAATGCAGTTTTTATTCATAATTGCTATTTCTTTTCTTATGAAAATCGTATCTGTAATGATTATAACTTGACGGAAAGTTTGTTGAGAAGTCAAACAGCTGCTAATATTGCTTGGTTAAACCGTGATTTTGAGCTTTTCATCATGTTGCCAAATTAAGGATTACAGTGCTTATTTTCCCTGAAAATTGTTCAGAATCAAACAACGAATTCTGACGGAACCAAAATGGGCACAGTATGTAGTGTAATTTTGGCTCATGTATTTGGTACGTTTAAAGTGGGCTCCTTAAAGATGATACAGTTATGGCCCCCCTGTCACGCCGTGAGCGACCGTCGCACTATCAAATCGACATTAAACCGACATCAATATGGACAGATTCGTTGCCATTATAGGTAGGTGTCATTTTCGTAAGGTTTGTTGGCAGTCTGGTGTTGGGATCTTTGATGGTAATGGGGGCTATTTTGCCGTACTTTGACAAACGGATGGAAGCAAGAGACATTTTCATGGAAAATGACCCTTTAGGGTATTAATTTGAGCCATTATTTTTGTTGTCATGT
Organism: Echinometra lucunter; assembly: GCA_029962745.1. NCBI lineage: Eukaryota > Metazoa > Echinodermata > Echinoidea > Camarodonta > Echinometridae > Echinometra > Echinometra lucunter. The sequence continues at coordinate 8,752,537 of CM057167.1, forward strand.
TTGACCCATTTCTGAAATATTTTGGCGATAAGAGGAAGCGAGTGCACATGATTGCCTGGGAAACCAATGCAGAAGGAAGCAAGTTACAGGAAACAACATTATTTCTGATCATACAATTCCATGTTGTATCTTGTGTTGTCGTTCTTCATTTTGTGGCATATTGTTACGTGCCTCAGCCTTTTGCCAGAGTAGGGCAGTACTGCGTAATCATTGTTATAATGACCTGACACTATAGCACAAATCATGCTAATTGCCAACGTCCTGAATATATTGTCTGCATAATTTAAAAAAAGACAAAAACAAAAACAAGCACAGAAACACATCCCGTTGCAGCATACTGGACGTAGTTTGTTCGTGAAACAAGATGCTGAGCAAGCGTTCCCCTATGGGCAGCAAGGAATACACTGCTCGATACGTTGTTTCACCATGCTCACGAAGACCTTACGATCAAATCTGAAACTGTATGTGTCAATAGCTATTATGCAATCTTCGACCACTTGTGAGATTTCTCAGTGAAATTCGTGTGAATGTGAAAAATTTACCGTAAAATATAAAAATATTTAATGTCATAAAAAAAAAATCCCGTTATGACCCAGTTCAATCTCCTCCCAACCGGCACAGGTGACGCTAAATTACTTAACTGACCTACTGCTAATATTGATAATAATTGATTTCTCGAAAAACAGGTTTAAGATATGAGAAAAAAAAAGATGAATTTCAAGAATATTGTAAAACAATATGTTTTTTTACACTTTGTTGTCATTTTCGGGGCTAATTGTAAGATTGCACGTCGTGTCCGGGGTAAATATATCGACTCGTGCAGCTTTGTCCTTGTCACTGGCTTCACAGCAGGATAACATGGAGACGATCAACGATCGAAATTTTGGAAATCGTATGGTATAGATCAACGGATTGGCGCATGAGTTAAAGAATGCTATGAGAACGGTGGTTGAATAGGCGACACCTTCAATATGGACACGATCGACTACTTCGATGTTAAAGAGCAAGAAGAAGGTTTGATTAGGCAGCCAGCAAAACACAAATGTCAGGAAAATGATTAAAAGTGAATCCATGTTTCGTTTCTTCGCTGCGATCAAGTTATCGCAGGGTCCGCAATAAGCGGCGCTCGGGGCGGAACACTGGCTTTTGAAACGCACGAGGTCGTTGTCGAGTGTGCGCGATGCTAGTATGTGCGTAATCACCATGATGCTCGACGGTGCGATGAACTCAAACGTGAAAACGATCCCTCCATAAATTTTTTTACCGACCAGATCACGATGATGGTACATATAAACGCATTGGTGAGATTCCTGATCGACATACTGGACGAAGAATGGGTTGATATTGATGAAAAAGGCCAGAATCCAAATGCATACAACTGTCAGTCGCGTGCGCACTTTCGTCACGGCACGTCTGTGAAAAAAGGGATGCGAGATAGCAAGGTATCGTTCAATCGAAATCGTCGTAAGAGTGAAGATAGAAGCGACGACGGATGTCCACATGAAGACATGGGAGCCAACCAACTTGCAGAACAACTCACCGTATATGGTATTTGGTAACGATTGCGCATGCGGGAGAGGCAAAATTAGAAAGGATGTCAACAAATCGGCAACGGCAAGTGCTCGCACCAAGATGTTTGTCGACTTCACGCTCTCTTTTTCTTTCCTGATAGCTAGTAACACGAGAATGTTACCCACAATTCCTAAGATTGCTGTTATTACGAAAATGCTGGTAAAAGCAGATAGTACGAACGGTTCAAACAGCCATCCATCTGTGGCAGCACCATTTACTTCCGCTGAAGCCATGTCAGAGGTCATCCAATTTGGTGTTTCCGGTGTCCCATTGAACCATTCCGTGTACAGTTCGGTGTAAGATTCAGTAGGCCTGTGAGCTTCCACAAAATCAATTGTTTCTTCTGTTACCCCGGAAATCATGTCATCTGCCTTATTCCAGGCTTATACTTCAAACAGTGCAAATTATTTTTTCCCCGTTCCAAATATGGTTCAATGTCGTCAAACGTCAGTCATGAAATTCCCTTTGTACTGCCGATGCTTTTAAATTCCATGAACTGACATTCCGTTGTAGTGCGTCCTTGATCATTAGTAGGTACCAGCACACACAAAAAACCCTTTTCACGTGTTAAAACAAGGTGGTACCTTCAAAACGATACCTTCAGTCACGCCCGGTCCCCTCTGATCTGCTTCCACACCTATATGGAGAATGAAATGGAGCGAGAGGAGAAATACTTGTTGTTTTTTCAAGAAGATAAACATTGGTTGATAGTGGGTGCGTGGAACAGTTCTATGTTCTGTACCTTAATGTAACCATGACCTATTATAAATACATTCTAGATATTGGGAGTAGGCCCTACAGGATAAACTAATTTGTGTAATGGCGAGAGCAAACTAGGAAAAACAAACACAAAGAAGAGAGAGAATAGAGTGAAGGAGGACGGGTACGGCGTCCAGAGAGAGGCAGAGAGAGAGAGAGAGAGAGAGAGAGAGAGGGGAGGGGGAGACGGGGGGGGGGGGATGAGTGGTATGGGAAAAGGGAATGGGAATTACAGGGAGGAGGCCTTGCTATGCAAAGTTACAAAGCAATACCACTGTTTAAGAAAAAAAAAAACTCTCTTGCCACGTTTAAAAATCCACCACATTCTCATTAAAAAAATTCTGCAATGAAAACGAGAATAAAAATAACACGTTTACCTCCATTGATTTAGATCGGATGTCCAATTCTTATTCTCCCCGTGGCTGTAATTTTTTTTTGAAGACGTGTAGAAGTCACCTTTCCACTTTCTACCATATTTCTGTTCACGTTTGCTTTACTTTATGCACCGGACAAATACCCATGTACCCTACGCGGTACAGCGTTTTGCATTCAACACGTACTTAGTCAGTGCTTCCGAGGAGTGGGTAATAGGCCTACATTATGTAAGAACTCCTGATTTTTTTTTTTTTTATGTATCCCGGATTTAAGAACAGTAAACAGAGAGGGTGGCCAATTCAGCTTGGACTTGCCTTCTATTGTTTGTGTCAAAGTCGATGCCCATATACATAGAGCGCGCCTTTTGAAAATGAGGGGTATCATTAAAACCACCAATGCGTGACTGTAACAGTGAAAACAACAGATTACAGCACTATTCGTCGGGCGCGCCGGAATGGTCCCAGCCTGGGGGGGGGGGGGGGAACACTCTTGGGGGCCGATCCCAAACCTTTATGGGGGGCCCACCTCAAATGCTTACTACCAGCGTACAACGTACCCTATATACACCGAACAAGCTCATTTATCCCCCTTTTGTACATACTTCTTTATATGATTATAAAAGGACAAGTTTAGAATTTTTGAATTAAGTAGATATTGTTATCAAAAACTGTTTCCCATCTCCTCTCATCAATAGTACTGAAACATGATTAGCGAGTAGCGAGTAGCGACAGAATAAGAAAATTCTGATTTTTGAATGCTGAAAGTTTGCATTTTAGAGCACTAACCATGTCAATATGCTTATTTTACATGGTCGTATATGATTAAAAAATTCTCTTCCGAGGGGGGCCCTTTGGGGGGTAAAAATTCGATTTTGCCCCCCCTCTCGAATGATTTGGGGGGCAATTGCCCCCCTGCCCCCCCCCCCCGCTTCCGACGCCTATAATGGTATTTAGAGTAACTGAGTGACATATTCTGTGTTCAATGTATTACAGACCCTTTTTTGTAAAGTGGGGTCTGCTGGCTCGGTCTTGGCGGGTCGAGGAGTGGCACATCCCCCCCCCCCTTCTCTCTCTCTCTCTCTCTCCTCTCTCTCTCTCTCTGTACCCCCCCCCCCTCTCTATTCTGTCCTTAACCGGCTTTTGCTGCTTTGTTGGTTCTTTGCTGCTTCTCAATAGCGCTAAGCCACGTCGCTGCTCGCTGATGCCGGGTCTGCATTTTTTTTTTCCAAACTGATTAATAACTGTTTTATTCTGGTGCTATAATGTACCGGTCCATGCACGTACCTTTGCTTAGCTTCGTTATATCATTTGCATGACTTTCTTATTCATCTGCCCCATTCTTTGTCAATTGCTTCTGTATCTCATCCTGTATACCTTTTCTTTTATCCAATTATTTAGTGCATATTGTGTCATTCATATTGCAATTTTACACGCATTTCTGGCTTACTTTGTCTTTGCATGCTTTGGAAAAAAATGACACTATTATTACCCATCTATACATTTGCTTTTCTCCATATGTTTTGAATTGAGAATGCAAACAGTGAATTGATGGTCTGCAATATTTTTATGTTTAAAAATATCAACATTATTCTTTCCATTAGCTTGTTTACGTATAATGTTTATTTGCAATGAGTATACCTCTAAATATATTGAGTATTTCCATGTGCATAACTATTTACAGGGCATCTCGCCGGAACTTGTTAGCATGCTCCCCTATTTTTATTTTGCTCGTTCGTTCGCTTTGCCTACGAAGACTTCTGTGGAATGCTGTCTCTATTCGTACCTTTATGTACTTTTTCTTTCTTTCTTTGTGTTAGGTCCTTCTTACAATCATTCATGTGTTGTTCCTTTATCGTTTTGTGTTCTCCTAAGTCTTCGTAGGCCCAATTTGAAACAATCTTATTTTTTCGGGGGGGGGGGGTCCACAAATTACAAGAATTGTTTTTCAGTGGATCCCCCCATTTCCTCAGAAATTGAGAAATATATGTATATATCTTTTTTATAATTCATTATAATTCATTTATATGTACATTGCATACTTGTATATACTTATCAAGAAAAAAGATGAATGCGTACATATATTTTTCTGTTATAATATTGTAATGCTATTGTTTTTTTTCTTTTCTTTCTGTTGGAAATGAATAAATACGAATTGAAATTGAAATTGAAATTGAAATTGATGTCGTCATGTACCGTTAACCGGTCTAGTCTTACTGATACCCCCAAATTGCCCAAATGTATACAGTTTTAAAAAGAGCAAAATCCCACAAGAACCATGGGGCACTTATCATAATGCTCCTTCGAGACTAATGAATTGACATGTCTCTTTTAAATGTGTACTATTTTGAATGTGTACTTTTGGATTTTATTAGAACCCTTAATTACGGTTGGGAACAGTTATGTTTATACCAGCATATATATTTATGAAACAATAAATAATGAACTATGCCATTACTAACTGGGTGATACTAGTATGAACTTGCCTGTTAAACTGGACAAAGCTAACATATACATGATATTTCCTTCATATGAACGATGTCGAAATGATTTTCATTTTTCACAGCAATGACTTTCATTAAACATTACAGCCAAAGTTTTGGGGCATGTGAAAAAAAAAAATGTTTGCACCGTCGGTTAAACGGGAATAGGACTACCTCAAATATGAAATTACGCCTGAACGTGTTATTTTGTGATAACAAGGAAATCTAGAAAAAGGGCTAGTAAATGACTTCAAAACCACGGAGAATGTTTTAAAATTCACCATGGTACGAACCAAGCTATTTAAAAATATGCATCAAATTACCCTGGGTTTAACGTGGGCACCGTGGTACTATTTTCTCTTACAAAAATTAGGGCATACTTTGAGCACTTTTCAAATCTCTAGTAGTTTTCTTAAGGGGTGAACATCATTTCCGTTATCAATGAAAATTTCTCTTCTTTTCATGTATAATGTGTAATTCCTAAAATTCTGGATCCTAGGTAATATTCCTAATCATCCAAAAAGATGCGAGAGACATCCATTTTCCTAGTCATAGAACTTCGTTTCAATAGAATATTCGTTTTTACTTGCTCTATAAAGCTCTGGAACAACTTAAATTCAAATGAATCTATTAAAATCATGTCCCTGCCTTCACGCATTTATTCGTGCCAAAAATAAGATCTATTTTGTAAAATGAACTCAGTATATTGCCCTTTTCTTTTTAATCTTTCCCCCTTTCTTTCTTCTCTTCTTCTATTTACCTTTATTTTTCTAGAGTTTCTAAGAATGGAATATTATGTACTTAAAATTGTATTGTTCGGCAAACTCAAAACAATCCACACTATTCTAGAGAACCTCGTCTCCATCCACCATTCTTTTGTCAATGTAATATTTTTTCTTTGCTTTGGTTTTTTTTTTCATTATGAGAAGGAAATGAATATGTTTGAAATCTGAAAAAAAGAAGATTTTTTTCAGTTGCACTACATAATCACCGCCGTAAATCCACTTTGAGGAATGGGGGGGGGGGGGGGATGATCGACTTTTTGTGCCGATTTTTTTCTTTGGAACTCACACTCAAGTATAAACACACGCCCTCACCCACCTGCTCAGAACCCCCCTACACACATTTTGATTTTTATTTTGCGAGCAAGCGAAGCCAGCGAGCCAAAAATTACCACTTTTCTGGTTTTCAATCGCATTTTCAAATGAAAATTCTAAAATATGATGAGCGAACGAAGCGAGTGAGCCAAAAAAAAAACAAACAAAAACCCACGCTTTTCTGGTTTTCAATCGCATTTTCAAATAGAAATTCTAAAATATGATGGTTGTTTATGACAGATTATCAAAAATTTTATTAACTGATTAATTCAAATATCATTTCTTCCTTAAGAAGTGTGTGTGTGTGTGTGTGTGTGTGTGGGGGGGGGTATTTGTACCCGCCACCCCCTCAAAAAAGTGGGGGATATATCCCCCATCCCCCCGGGATTTACGCCAATGTACATCATAACAGTCATCAGACATTATACCGTCACACCTTTTATTAAGGTATACGTTCACTGTCATCTTGGAAAGTGCACCTAACTTTATTTCTTTTTAACATTCACGAGCCCCCCCCCGCCCCTCACCACCATAGCCAATGATACCTATGCAACATCCGTCATACAAAGCAAAGACACAGACAAGGGGATCAACTTGGTTTTTGTGTATTCTTTAAAGCAAGCTACGTGCACTGCACCTGATCGTAAAAATGGAAGACATCGATGATAAATCTACATAATTATTCGTAAATCTGTTGCATTAAAAAAAACCCCCAAATCAAGTTACTAAATTGGAATAAACATTCAATCATTTCATCATAAACCTGTAGATCACTTTAAATGACAATATTGTAGGATGATGTAAACATGCCCAGTTACCATGGTTACTTACCTAATCCCTTTCTGCCTGGTTTTCAACTAAGAGAGCACAATGCTGGTATGTTAGAACAATAACAAAATTTACTGCCGAGCAGTATTTTCATGTTTGTAGTACTAAAAAAACTCGTTATACTCCTCCGTTTTAAACCCAAACATAATTGTCATTAAAACTTAAATGTTATAATTAGTACATTAAAAAAGCAACTTAATATCCCTATTAAATAGGAATGTTCAAACAAGAAACCTCACTTTTGTATAGTAAAGATAAATACATATAGATTAATGAAATTTAAAGGAGCACACACAAATATAAGGTCGGGGTAAATGGTACTGGTAAGTACTACGGTGCATTTGGTTCGAATTTTATAAGGTATTATCTACTTCCCCCGCACGGCGGAGATCTACCGTGAGTATAGTTGCAATAAGGGCCTTACCGAGAGACTAGAGAGAGAGAGAGAGAGAGAGAGGGGTGTGGATGAGTGGAATCGACTCAATTTAAAAGTGGATACATCATCAATTAACCTTAATTCATAATATGGAGCCTCAAATTGTCGCTTTCACGATGTAAACAGTATGATTCAGAATAATCATATATTACTATCTTTGAACATATATACAAGCATAACGCACAAATTTACCTAAGAACTAGCAAAATTTATTAGCAGAATCTCCACAGAATTCTGAAATAAACCTCTACATGTATTAATTCAGCATAACTCCCATTTTCTTTTCATAATAATCATTAAAGTATCATCAAAGCTAGGTATAATTCTAGACTTAAACAGCACGATTCAATAAAAATAAACTTTTCATAAAACTTTTCATAAGACAGTGCCTGGTATTATCTCCCATGTTCATAGTCACAAAGAAATATGCGAAAGTCGTCCCAGTCATATCAACTGAGAAGTAGCCGTTATACACCGTAACAAACATCTCGAAGGTGACAATAGTACTGTACAAAATAATGCACATTCTTAATAAGACTTAACTACACAATACAATACAATACAAATATCTGAACAACTTTATACAGAAACATCCACCGCCCAAAGTTGCTTTGGTTAGCTTCACAAACTCTTTGTCAGAACATGTAACGTTAGTTGAAAAATATCAAGATGATACATAAATCTTGGTGCTAGCAATAGCGTTATCTAGCAATAGCGTTTTAGCAATAGCGCAATCTACGACAATTCAAATTACGTGAAATTCGGTCACTTCAAATAGTGTGGTTTCAACAAAGTTTTTGTACACGTCATTACATATCTGAAAAGGAAAATAATTGGGATTTTTGATAAATATAATCATGATAATCTTTTATTCGTATACTGATTTTATCACCAGAATAATTGCGCTACGTAAATTACTTTAAGGTAACTTCCTTACCGTTTCTGTATAGTGGATCTGACTATTGGCCTATTCAACATGATTGACGTCATGTTTGAAATAGGAAATAATTTACATCCCAGTTTAACTTCCTCAGTTCAACACGATTTGAGCGTAAAGCACATGCACCGCAGATACTTCGACCCGACTTTCGAACAAATGGCATTTTGCATTAAAAACAAAAGTTTAAACAACTAAAACTATCTTATTTGGAGTTCGAAATAATAATAGGAATACTAAAATCTAATTTGTTGTTAACGGCAAGCCTTGTGGTCGGATTAAAGGTTAAATCGGCTCCAAATCAAAGCGGATCGCAAGACTGCTATGATGAGTTCGCTTTTTTTCCTACGGCACGTACGGGGAGGCTCGCAATAGCCTGGAATTTCGATTTTAGTATTCATACAACTATTCTGAACTTTGATCGTAAAGATTTTACATATTAATTTCATTGTTCATATCAAATGCTATAAATAAAAATCTCCAAAATCGGACCGCCGACGCATCGTATAGTGCGCGGTGGGCTTTAGTTTAATTTCTTCAGTTCAACATGACACTAGGGTGAGTTTCTAACCTATCGTTTGATTCAAATTTAGTACCTTAATGCCATAAATTACCATAGAACATGATGTATGTACATTACTGTATGAGCCCCGCCACGGAGCCATCTCTTTGTAGCGGCGACTCTTCAAGAAAATTATCATCAGGGGTTGGAGAGTCCGGTTCCGGTTCGGGAGAAGCCACTTGGGACTTGCGGACGCTCTTGCGATGCTCATTCAGGAGCGTACGCTGTTCTTGGGTTATCTGCTTCCGCTTGAAGAACTTCACCTGAAGGAGGAAAAGTTGGAGTAGACCTGCTTACGAAAGTCCATTCAAATTCGCTGTTTCCCCCCAAATGACATGTAAGCAGTCTTTGGCCTGAAAATGAGGAAAATACATATGCCTGACCCCAACCCCCGCCCCCCCCCGAAACGAAATGAAACGGGAAAGAAAAATTAAGAAGGGAAAAGGAAAGGGAAAGGTTAATTCGAGTGAAAGAAATAGAAGCAAAAGAAAAAGAAGAATGATGAGGAGAAGCCGAGAGAAGAAGAAGAAGAAGAAGAAGAAGAAGAAGAAGAAGAAGAAGAAGAAGAAGAGGAGGAGGAGGAGGAGGAGGAGAACAAGATCTCTTAGTAAATATCTCATTACTCGAAATGATGTTTTATGAAATTAGTTATTACAGGTATTATCAAATGACCAAATATCGACTAGTTTATTTACATTATTGGCATGTCATATACAAGTCTTGCTTTTTCAACATGTCCTACCGTTTTTGTAATAAACTCTTTGGGTCAAATCTGCTCATCATTCTGATTATATATTTCTCTAGATATTTAACTGACATCATGATTACATATTTCCCTTGATATTTGATTGATGTCGTGAATATATCAATATCATGATTACATAATGTTACTTCATATTTTATTACTGAATTCAATTTCAATTTAAATATCGATTGAATATCATCAGATCTAAAAAATGGCTACCATTGCTGTCATCTATCTTAGTGTGATACATGTTTATGACTAGAAATGGTAGACAACTTGAAACTTGAAACTTGAAACGTGATCGTGAAGAAGTAGTTGTGAGTACTAGAATAGAAAGCAGAAGAAGAGGAGAAAGAAGAAGAAGAAGGAGAAGAAAAAGAAGAAGAAGAAGAAGAAGAAGAAGAAGGAGAAGAAGAAGAAGAGGAAGAAGAAGGAGGAGAAGAAGAAGAAGAAGAAGAAGAAGAAGAAGAAGTAGTAGTAGTAGTAGTAGTAGTAGTAGTAGTAGTAGTAGTAGTAGTAGTAGTAGTAGTAGAAAAAGAAGAAGAAGAAGAAGAAGAAGAAACGAGGAGTAGAAGAAGAAGCAGAAGAAGAAGAAGAAGAAGAAGAAGAAGAAGAAGAAGAAGAAGAAGAAGAAGAAGAAGAAGAAGAAGAAGAAGAAGAAGAAGAAGAAGAAGAAGAAGAAGAAATTAGGAGGAGTAGTAGAACATGGAGCAGCAGCAGGAGAAAGATGAAGAAGAGGATGGAGAAGAGAAAGAAGAAGGATGAGAAAGTGAAGGAGGACAACGAAACGCATACTGATGAATCCCCTGGCTTAATGCTGCGAATGAGTAAATGTTCAGACCGTTGACCCTCCACCAGGGGCCCCGTTTCATAAAAAACACTGATGTTATCAATAACAAGTTGCAATAACTGTTATGAGTGTACTGAAATCTTTGCATCTGATTTGCTGAGATCAAATTTGTCATAGAAATGTCGCAGTTGTTACTGATAACAAATTTTATGAAACGGGGCCCAGAACTAAGATGACCCCGTGTGTCTCCTTACAAAATAGGCCTGTAGTGGCAATAACAGAATAAGATGCAATTAAATGAATCAATATACATATCGTAAAAATTGTTTGAAAACACCTGTTTAGGAACGCTTTTGTGCTACAAGGATTGCTGAGATGAGGATTAAATTCATTCGGAATGATAATGATGATGACGTCACTAAGTGGTGATCATGAGGCTCTATAGTTTAGTGTGAACGATCCTCTTGTTCACGAATGAAGCAGCTCTTACTTAAGGATAATGATGATGCACTTGTTCAAAAAGAGGATTTTTTCGGCTTCTTCACTTATAGATAAAGAAACAGTTCTTCATCGATTTTAAAAAAAGTATAAGGGACAAAAAGCTTTTAACGAGTTGATTAAGGTGATTGCCCCTCATTTGGGTGTAACCACATATTTATTTGGAACTCCATATTGGGGATGACATGCCCGACAGTATATTGTACCACGTCCCCTCTTTCCCGGAAGTCTACTGCAATATAAACAAAATAATGACTAAAACGGAGGGTTCCGAAATTTAATCGATAAAAGAACAAAGATAATTAACAATCTCGTCCCATATAGAGCAGGGAAACCAAATTAAACAGTAGTCAATCATCTGAACGATGTTTCTGTGACTGTGATTCTACTGCAGCTGAATATGAGCTGACCTAATAGCAGCTTTATGATCGCAGGACGTCTGAAGCCGAGGTTGGATTTTGGTAGAGGCTAAAATTGACTTTCCACTATCACCGAAAATAGCGTCTTATCGCTATTGCCTTGGCTGTCGACAGGGGGCTCATGTATTCGAAAAGCCATGGAATGTCTATATATATATATATATATATATATATATATATATATATATATATATATGTATATATATATCTTATCAGGGTAGTCTGGCGATATAAACATTCGCTGAAAATATATTTTGTGTCATGATAAAGATTCTCCTTATACTTGTGGTGCCTCGTGATGCGTTTACACCCTATGGTTTACACCCATTGTCGACAGTGCTGGCCTGTAGCGGTAAACGAGATCTTTTTATTAAAGCGGAAAAGCGATTTCAGCCCTAACCAGCTAATGAATAAATGATGTAAAAGCTGCTCCTAATGCGGAGAAAATGCAATCTCTACCTCCGTAGATCGGGTTTAGATATCGGGAAATGCGGATGGCATCGTTGTAGGTACAAACACCCTTCCGCACGTTATTCAGGAGATCTTGATGTTTCTCAGTTATCACTTTCCGACGTTTGAAAAAATTCGCCTAAGACATCATGGAGGGAAAGTGTCATGTACAGTGTTGGTTACAAAAAGAAAACTGGGCACGAAGCTGATAATAACTTCGCATTGTCTGCCTTGGTTGTGCTGGCTAAAAAACTTATACATGAAATCCTACAATAATAGCTCAGGGTGCGTCTGTGCTAGGTCAGGGACTACTTAGGGGCAGTTCTAACGTTAAATGGATCAGTTCCCAACAAAGTGACATGTACTCATTTGTGTTCGATCCTTTGTCGGTCTTTTATCTGTGTTGTCACTATGACTGTATGTAGGGCATGGGAGAGTATGGACCTGAAATGCGAAGGGGGTACACGAAAAGTGGGTTTTTAATGCAATAACCCATACCAATAAAAAAAATGAAGGGGGATCTTAATATTTTATGAGAGCCTTCTTTACTCCAAAAATCTCTGACGAGCATTATTTGAAAATTTAATGTTTCATTGTGCGGGGCATTTACACATCTATACACGCTCATACAAGCCTCACACCAAGATCAAGATAAGAAACACAACTCTGGAAAGAAGAAGAAGGAGAAGAAAAAACAACAACAACAAAAATCCAAGAAAGTTAATGATTTCTGCCTATATTCTTGCTCTGGCGCCTTGCACTTGTTGGCGTAAAGAAGGCCCCTCAAAAAAAGCGTGATACGTTTGCAAGACATTTTGATATAATAATCATTTTTCGCGTTCTCCCTTCCTCCACCCCTCCACCTAACTCCTTTCCAGAATTTCTTTCCATGCAATGCCAGACTGGGATACAGAGTCCCAGAACAATGATTACCTTGTACAGGATGGCGATGACAAGGATGAGGATGAGAAGACCGCCCAGAGAGGAAACGATATAGATCCAAAAAGGCGTTGTCTGGACGATGACCTTTTGACCCTCATACTGGACCCGGATCTGTGTCTGGATCTAGATCGAGGAAGAACACAATGTGGTCAAGCATTAAATTGTCACGCGAGTAGTTTTCATGAAATTACATTTTGAAAGAAACCCAGGCAAGGCCGCACGCATGATTTTTTTTCCGGGAGGATGCAAGAAAATGTTCATTATTCTAGGGAACACGCAAGCGAGGGAGCGAAGCAACCGACCGGGAGGGTATGGGACGGTGTATCCCCCTATCACAGAAGGGAGCTTATGCATTTTTATAACTGAAATTGGACGGTCTGGTGTACACTTTGGGTAAAAATATTCACTAAGAAAGTAAGAAAAATAAACGTGAATGGCCAAATCGTGGTATCTGTCACCTCTTGATCTATGGATAATACGTTGATTAATCTATTCAAGTTGCAACAAATAAATTCTTATTATTGTTGCGTGATTTCCTCATTTCACTGATCAAATTATTTGAAAATCCAAAACCCGAGACCCAAAGAAAGAGGAAAGATTGAAGGGGGTATGAAAATATCGGGGGGGGGGGGGGGGCGCTTCATACAGTCTTGAACCCAGGGGGTGATTATGTGGTAGAAAGATACAAAATACATTCCAAAAGGCTCTTTTCCATAATGACGCCTCATATTCCCGTGATAACTCTCGTGAACGAGACTTATCAGGAATAGACTGCAACTAACAAGACTAAGCGAAATGAAAAGAAAGACCTTACCTCTAATGGGGAAACAGTGGGAAATGGTGAGTAGGGAATCCCTGTGTACACCGTGCCATTGACTGTGACTGAAGTGGTGGACAGAATCTCTATGTAATGCAGGAAAGCTGTATCTTCCTGTATGAGGAGCATAAAAAATAAAGAAGTGAGGTGCGTGATCGAGTGTTGAGAATTCAAGTAGGTCATATATCTTTCTGAAATCTTGAAGGTCCCAGTTCTGCGTCTGGTTGTCTTATTGGTCTAATCAAAGGAGAATGAAGGTCTAGAAGGAAAATTCTCAATATGTTTTGTACACAAAATTTCATTTTTCTCCATTATCTCTAAAGGTGCAGCTTGTCTCCTTCTTAGCTCAAGAAATATCATGGGAAAATGTATTCGACACAAATGTCGATTTCACCGCAAAGAAACAAGCAGCATCTTTAGAGATAATGGAGAAAATATGAAATTTTGTGTACAAAACATTCTGAGAGTTGCCCTTCTAAACCTGCCATTTTGAAGCAACATCGCCAGTTTGAGGATCGCCATGAAAGTAAATTGAGACTTTTCAAACTTTCATAACTTTCTCATTTCGTAACCGTTTTTGACGGAACTTGAAAAAAATTGCTTTGCTCTATCCTCTCTTTTTATTATTCCCCTGAGGGTTTCATTCTCTTCCTAGGTCTCTTATATCCTATTTCCTCCTGTATCCTATTTTCCAACAATCCGATGTCCTGGTGGGTCAGTTTACCACACTGACAAAACATTTCATTAATGCTGGTGCCAGTGGTCCTGATTCCAAATTGTCCTATGTTCCCCTTGACTCCTTTTAGTCTATCTTCAAGTGTTTTTTTTCAAATCCCATCGGTCCTGTGTTCTTCTGCCCATGCCCTAGACTAACGTTTCACTGTTCCTTCGTCCCGTAATGGGCGCCAGTGGGGGGGGGGGGGCCACAGTGGGGGTATTCCCCCTATTTCAAAGCTTGTCAGTGATTTTCACCTGAAAAAGCCAGGATCCTGTTTTTTGTTTTGTTTTGTTTTGTTTTTGTTTTTTGTTTTTTGCTGCTGCTCAGGGATTTTGAGGGTAAAAGTAGACACCCGTTGGAAAATTTCTAATTTGTCCCCCTCCAATTAACATATAACAGATTGGTGCCCCTGTGTCCCATTGGTAAATTCATTGGGTAAATCTCATGTTATAGGTAAATAGTTTTCTAGGGGCAATTATCGTCAGGGGTAGTTGCTAGAGGTCAACTACAGTACTGAAGAGGCTACCCTGAGTAAACAAGACATATTATCATTATCATTATTATCATTATCATTATCATCATCATTATCATTATTATTATTATTATCATTATTATCATTGTTATTATCATTATCATTATCATTATTATTATTATCATTATCATTATCATTATAATTATCATCATCATTATCATTATTATCATTATCATTATCATCATCATTATCATTATTATCATTGTTATTATCATTATCATTATTATCATTATCATTATCATTATCATCATCATTATTGTCATTATTATTATCATTATTATTATTATTATCATTATTATCATTATTATCATTACTATCATTATTATTATTATTATCATCATTATTATCATTATTATTATTAGTAGTATTAGTATTATCATTATTATTATTATAGTAAGCTTATAGGGCCTAAGGGGTGATGTCCGAGGGTGAAAGTCCGGTCTAAATGCCCGGAGATGAAACATAATAAGGGACCTACCGCAAACACTGCACTGTGCCATATTCTCGACTGCACACTGATCGTGACTGCCGAGTCGGCACCGGTAGCGAGCGAGTTGAGGGGGCACTGAATCACCAAGCACTCTCGCAGTGCATCACAATCGGCCCATAATGTGTAGATAGTAGCGTTATTCTCGACGTCTTCAAATTCAGTGATATTATTCTGTTAGATGAGCAAATAAAAAATACAAAAACATGCAAATAGGTCAAAGATGAATTACAAGTGCCTCTAATTGATTTATAGATATATATCAGCCGTTATCTTAATCATTACATGAAAAATATAGGCATCCCCCATTTTTGGCTGAGAATATGGTGTATATGGACAAAGGATGTCAATGCCACTCTGAGGCTCGAATCCACGACCTTCGCATTCCCAATGAAGTGCTTGAATCACTTCACTTTAATGCCAGCACTTTACTCTACTACACATAGTTACGGGGTACTATGAAATCTCAATTGTTCAGTGATGGAAGTCTGTTATTTCATATACATAGCCTGTCAACGATCTTTTTTTTTCTTTTTTTTGCTGGTGGAAAGAGACAGGATTCAATAGAAAGAAGAGGAGCAGACAAAAGCTGCTATTTTTATTGTTATTTCTTAAATCATCGAGTTTTTATCTTCCAAAAAAAAAATACTTACCTGATTAGGACTGTTTTCATTGATCCTGGGA
>CM057167.1:8769163-8784163 GCA_029962745.1 Echinometra lucunter
GTAGAAGTTTAGCCATAAGTGAACAGTTTGCAGATGCTTTTAGTGTGGTGATTGATGTAAGCACGATTTATTGTCTGCTTGTTTTGCTTTCACACGGAAAAGAATTGTATACTATACCATTTGATATCCTCTTTTTGATGTGAAAAGAAAATTTAGACAATGAATAGATTGTCTTCTTGAACTAAAAGGAACATAGAAAAAAGTTAGTGGTGTAGGATATAAAGAAAATATATCAGAGCTATGATACATTAGGTTTGATAAATCCTTTAACCCATTCGTGACAGAGGTCCACATTTTGTGGTTTGGCCTAACATCTTTTGATGCAAAGCCCTAAAAATCATACCAAATACATGAGCAGAAAGAGCAAAAAATTCTACACAAACTGTGCCCATTTTGGTTCTGTCAATATTCGTTGTTTGATGCTGAAAAGTTTTTAAAGGAATGTATGCATTAAAATCCTTAAATTGGCAATGTGATAGAAAGTTTAAAATCACCATTTTCCCCTGCGAATTGGCAACTTTTTGACTTCTTATCATAATTTCTGTCAATTTACATTCATTTCAGATACATGATGTTTTATAAGAAAACTGTAGCAATAAAATAAAAATGTTGGTGTTGCCAATTTGAAGAATAAAAGCTGATCAAATTAGGCTTTAAATAATTCCTGTCACGAAATGGGTTAAAACTATGATAAGACAGAATTGTGTGAATTTCTACATGGTGCAAAGTGTAGGCTAGGAATGGAGACTGGATTTAGGAAATCCTGCAGCAGAAGAAATATGAATGACACCTGATTTGTGTGGATATGTCACCGGACTGTAGATCTCGTGGTCCGAGTTCAAATCCCGGCGCGGCACTAATGTCCTTTGGCAAGATATGAATCTACATTTGCCACTCTCCACCCAGGTGTTAAGTGGGTACCCGGTAGGATGCGAAAGTCACTGTGATTTGTTTAGCAAAAGGCGCCTGGCTGGAATGCTCCCTAGGGAGTGGAGAAGGTGCATGCATTGTATGTGGGCAAGCCTGAATCCGATGACCGGGGTAATAATATTTCTGTAAAGCGCTTAGAGACTCTCTTGGAGATGTATTAGGCGCTATATAAATCCAGAATATTGTTATTATTATTATTTATGTATTATTATGTTGTAGGAACTAAGCAGCATCAATCAAGATGTAGAAGCTATGAATAACAGTTGTCAAGATATGACCAAGAGACTCAAGGTAAGAAATCTTTGTCTATCTCTCTCTCTCTTTCTCTCATTCTTTCTCTCTCTTTTCATGTCTGCATCTGCTCCTCACAATTATTTGTGCTTTTTCCTTGTATCTCCCTCTAAGTATATTTTTCCCCGCTCTCTGGCTCTTTTCTCTTCCTCCCCTTTAACATTTTTTTCATTGCATTTTATTTCACCAAGAGTTTATCAAGTATACACATATCACAGCCTTCACAGGCATGATATCTTCCCATTGGTTTTGCAAATAGATTTGATATTTTGTTAGTTTTATTTGATAAATGTTAAAGAAGTTGTCATGGAAGAAATGTGAAACATCTTCACTTCCAACCTGAAAACAAGTTCTTGTGCTTAAAAAATTAATCACCCTTGAGCTGAAACAAGATCTTCCTCTTATCCTTTTATCTTGCTAGGTAACACTGTGGATTGATGTGCATGAACTATTCTGTGAATTATAACACGCAGAGACCCAGGGAGTATATTTCATAATGAATCAGTTGAATTAGACGATGATTTCTTTTCATATTACACCAGAAGAGATACTCAGGCTTTTCTCAATGATTATTTTAATCTAGTGAAACTCTTCCTACTGGTTTTAATCAACAGCTTGCCAGAGACCAAACTGCTGATCTGATAAACAAAACAACAGAGCTTCAGAAGGAAGGGTTAGTCCTGTGTTTTTTTTTGTTTTTTGTTGTTGTTGTTGGTTTGTTTGTTGTTGTTTTCTCTCTATGATACATACATATGGATACATCCAAATATTTTCATGGTGGTTCTCCTTTGATTTTTTTCCATCATATAGTCAAGATATATGCTTAGCTTGTAGGGCAAATGAAGGCCACTTTGTATTAACCCATAGCAGTACAGAGCTTTCTTGAGGTCTAAATTAATCATCTTCAATCCTCAAATTGGCAATACAAATTATGTTTACATAGCTTGAAAAAAATAAATATGGATATAACATAAACCAAAATGAAATATAATTGTAAAATTGAATCAGAACTTGCCAATTTTAACGCAGAAATAGTGATTATATATTATTCACTGTGTTGCCAATTTAAAGAGTTTAATGATTAGTTACACTTAAACTGCTCTAATTCGAGAACGCCACACCATACAGCTATGGGAATGGGGTAAAATTTGTCTGTGCATTTTTCTCTTTCTGCTCATGTATGATATGTACTGCCCAACATTTTGGACCAACAGATACTGCAAAAGCTTCTCCTAAAGGTGACACTGTACCTCTATGGGTTAGCAATGAATGAACACTTCGCAGTTTTGTTCCAAAACTTATTCCTCCATTTGTTTTGTTACTGTCTTTTCATCAGACAGTTATCCATGAAAATTCCTCTAATTATAGTATAGTATAGTATAATATTTATTGGTCCAGTGTACTCAAACATGGATATTTGTTTTGCCCACAATAAAGGCATACATATCATTAAACTCGTGAATTATTTCAAAAGATATTTTTTCATAAGTATGGTTATGGCCTTATAGTTGATTGCTGATTGTTTTGTTTTTGCTTTACAGGCAGAGACTAGACATGAGGGCTCGAGTAGCCGATGCTTTCTTAGCCAAATACCAACTGAAACCAGAGGAAGCAAGAGTGTTAAGGGGAACAAGAGATGGGCAACTACAAGAGGTGAAATTTGATCTTACATTATCATTGTGATTTCTGTACTGCATATAGATCTCTCCTGTGACATTCATCTCTTCATTGCTAGTAGTATACTGCACTATGACTCGATCTATTTGATGGATGATCCAAATTTACATGTTTTTTAAACCTTCATAGAAAGCCCTGCTAAATATTTTAAAACTGTATTTTGATTTAATTTTGAGAAATTAATAGAATTGAATATTAGAGGTCTGTTGCATATGACCCTCTGCATGTCATGATTTAAACAGGATGTCATTGCACATATA
This sequence comes from Echinometra lucunter, assembly GCA_029962745.1. Taxonomy (NCBI): domain Eukaryota; kingdom Metazoa; phylum Echinodermata; class Echinoidea; order Camarodonta; family Echinometridae; genus Echinometra; species Echinometra lucunter. The sequence goes on from CM057167.1 coordinate 8,772,322, forward strand.
CTATAGAAATCAGGGCCCCGTTTCATAATACTTGTTATCAATAACAAGTTGCAATAACTGTTATAAGCTACTGAAATCCTTGCATCTAATTGGCTGATAGCACATTTTTTATGGAAATGTTGCAGTTGTTACTGATAACAAGTTTTATGAAATGGGGGCCCTGACCCCACAGACCTCTACACCCATAACTGGTCATATCAATCCCCATTTTCTATTTATTTTAAAATATTAATCATATCATTTTGTTTCTACACAGGATTTCTTCCACTCCCTGACTAGAATCAAACAGATTCACAATGACTGTAAGGTGTTACTGAGAACCAATCAACAAACAGCAGGGTAAGCACTCTTCTTAACACTGATTAGATTACAGTGACTGTAAGGTGTTACTGAGAACCAATCAATACACAGCAGGGTAAGCACTCTTCTTAACACTGATTAGATTACAGTGACTGTAAGGTGTTACTGAGAACCAATCAACAAACAGCAGGGTAAGCACTCTTCTTAACACTGATAAGATTACAGTGACTGTAAGGTGTTACTGAGAACCAATCAACAAACAGCAGGGTAAGCACTCTCCTTAACACTGATTAGATTACAGTGACTGTAAGGTGTTACTGAGAACCAATCAACAAACAGTAGGGTAAGCACTCTTCTTAAACACTGAATAGATTACAGTGACTGTAAGGTGTTACTGAGAACCAATCAACAAACAGCAGGGTAAGCACTCTCCTTAACACTGATTAGATTACAGTGACTGTAAGGTGTTACTGAGAACCAATCAACAAACAGTAGGGTAAGCACTCTTCTTAAACACTGAATAGATTACAGTGACTGTAAGGTGTTACTGAGAACCAATCAACAAACAGCAGGGTAAGCACTCTCCTTAACACTGATTAGATTACAGTGACTGTAAGGTGTTACTGAGAACCAATCAACAAACAGTAGGGTAAGCACTCTTCTTAAACACTGAATAGATTACAGTGACTGTAAGGTGTTACTGAGAACCAATCAACAAACAGCAGGGTAAGCACTCTCCTTAACACTGATTAGATTACAGTGACTGTAAGGTGTTACTGAGAACCAATCAACAAACAGTAGGGTAAGCACTCTTCTTAAACACTGAATAGATTACAGTGACTGTACATAAGGTGTTAGTGAGAACTGTTATGGAGTACATACATTTATTTAGTGTAACTGCTATATCACCATGCCCATTCTCCAAATGCTTTTTTTAATGAAAAGACAGATGTTATATATGTAACCGTACTCTGTTGAAGATGTTCAAAATTGTATATTTATTGTTCAGTATAGACAGTACTGTAAAAAATCGGTGGTATTTAACCCTGAATATTTGTCTGTCTGTGTATAGCCTAGAGATCATGGAATCAATGGCGTTACATCAGGAAACAGCATACGAGAGATTATATAGATGGACACAAGGTTAGTGCTTACAGTTTTATTTATGTAAGAAAAGATGATAGCCTAATTCTTTTTTGTTTGTTTTCTGATTGTACAGCATATAATTCATGATGAAAAGAAGTTTAGATCCATTTAAGCTTTGTGATGATAATGTCTGAATGTTTTCATGATGGTAACGTACATTGTGACTCTGCTTCATCCAGTTATTTATGTATTTATTAAGTCTTTATTACCCAGGGTGGCTTGATCGGTGGTTCAAACACTGTTTTTCATGAAGGCCCAGCAAATACAGACTAAATCATGAAACAAACATAAACAAAAAACGTATTTTCTTTCTCTCTCTCGCTCTCTCTCTCTCTCTCTCTCTTTCTTTCTCTCTCCTCGATCTCTCCCTTATTTTGCTTTTATATTGCTAATCTGGATATTTTCTTTCTCTTTTTTTTTCCTGTATCTCACCCGGGTGCTTTTATATCACTTATCTGGATATTTTCTCTTTCTCTCCTTCTTCTCAATCTCTCCCTTGTGCTTTTACATCGCTTATCTGGATATTTTCTCCCTCTCTTCTTCTTCTCAATCTCTCCCTTGTGCTTTAACATCGCTTATCTAAATATTTTCTCGTTCTTTCTCGCTCTCTTCTTCTTCTCAATCTCTCCCTTGTGCTTTTACATTGCTTATCTGAATATTGTCTCGTTCTTTCTCTCTCTCTCTCTCTCTCTCTCACACCAGGTGAATGCCGAAGTATGACTGGTGATTCTTTTGAGGTAACTTTGCTTCATTGTAAGGCAATGGAAGCACTTCAAGACAGACCTGTTTTGTTCAGGTAAGATCTTATTTAAGCTTTGACCAACTGTGTTCAACTACGCTCTCTATGAATTCAATATCAATTCATCTGTGGTATGGAGTGAGCTTGCATCATTTAGAAATTTTATGGCATGTCTCCTTTCGATTAATTTCTTTTTATGCCTCCCCCCATCAAAGGTGGTGCCAGAGGCATTATGTTTTTGGGTTGTCCATCTGTCTGTCCATCCTGACTTTTTATTAACGCAATATCTCAAGATTGGAAAGTAGCATTGAACACAGATATACTCAAGCTTTTGGACATGCACAATCGCATGAGTGAACAGAAAGCCGAAATCGAAACAGTATGTAGACGTTAATGAGGGAACAATACGCAGGGAAAAGACGAGCTATGATTGGCTGTCGAGGTTACCCTGATGAGTGCATGTCGAAAAACTTAAGTACGCCTGTGTTCAATGCTATTTTCCAATTTTGCAGTACTAAACACCTATTCAGTAAGTCAAGAATCATTTTGAGATTAAGCTTCGAACTTTGTCCTAGTATGTATCACTGTGGAAAGACAATCTGATCAGATTTTGGGGTTCAAAGGTCAAAGGTTAAATGTCACAAAGGTCAATTGCAAAATTTCTGGTTTTACCTGTGTTAATCGATATCTCAAGAACAATTTTAGGTATGAACTACAACCATGGTGCTAGTATGCATCACCATAGGAAGACAATCTGATCAGATTTTGGGTATGTAGGTTCAAAGGTTAAATGTTACAGAGGTCAATTTCAAAATTTCAGGTTATAGCCTTGCTTAGCAATATCTCAAGAATCTTTGAACCATTCAAAACAAATGATAAACTGAAGCATCAGTTATAATTACCAAATCAGTATTTGTAATTTTTCAGTATGTTTTTATATGTTTGTTACAAAATCTATGTAGTGTTATATTATTCAAAAAAGAAAATTTTAAGAGCGCTTGCTTATCCAACAAAGTTTTATTTGTTGTGTTGGAATTTCCACTATGTGAACAATGAATGAAATTATCAGTTATCAAGTTAAACTGATAAGTGAAAATTGTTGAATGTACTTGTATTTGGTACCAATCTCTCCTTAGGTATGCTTTAGATGAGTTTGGTACAGCTCGGAGAACAGCCATGGTGAGAGGCTTTATTGATGCACTGACCAGAGGAGGTTAGTTTCATATCTCACTCTTTAACCCACAGCAGTACAGAGCTTTCTTGAGGTCTAAATTAATCATCTTCAATCCTCAAATTGGCAACACCTATTATTTTTTTCCACTCTTACATAGTTTAAAAAAAAATAAATATGGATATAACATGAAACAAAATGAATTAAAATTGTAAAATTTAATTGGAAATTGCCAATTTGAACATGTAAATAGTGATTATATACTATTCACTGCATTGCCAATTTAAAGACTTCAATGATAAGTTACAATGAAACTGCTTTAATTCGAGAACGCCGCACCACAAGACATTAGGAATGGACTCAAATTTTTCAGTGAATTTTTCTTTTTCTGCTCATGCATGATATGTACTGCCCAACATTCTGGACCAACAGATACTGCAAAAGTGTCTCCTAAAGGAGACGCTGTACGTCTATGGGTTAAGCCTCATTTATGCATAATGATTAAAAAAGAGCAAAATAAGTTTTAAAAATGTTCAACAAAAAGGCTTTGACATAATTAAATGATGTAAGCTTATGCAATTCAGAATTCTGTATCTTATAACACCCAAATGAATAAGTATGTTTGTAGACTTAGTGTTACGCAGATAATTTTTTTTCTCCATCCCACTCCCACCCTTCATTTAGCATTCATTCATACATTTTAAAAAATTTTTGTTGCAGCAGTTTACCATATAATGCAAGCATTATCTTTCAACCAAATTTTCTTTCCTGCTCTTAACTTCCTATTTTTTTCTCACTTTTCAACTTGCATTTTTTGCTTCTTTCTCATTTTTCTTTTCTTCCTTTAATGTGGTATTTATGTTCTTAAACTTAAGATATAAATATAGATAAAAGATGTTTTCCTGTGTGTGTTCTCTGTTCAGGTCCAGGAGGTACACCTCGGCCCATCGAACTTCATTCCCATGATCCAATGCGTTATGTAGGTGATATGTTGGCATGGTTACATCAAGCTTCAGCATCAGAGAAGGAACATCTTGAAGCCTTGCTTAGACTAGCATCGGCACAGTGTAAGGTTCATACATTATGAGGAATTCATTACATCTTGAAGCCTTGCTTAGACTAGCATCGGCACAATGTAAGGTTTATACATTATCAGGAATTCATTACATCTTGAAATCTTGCTTAGACTAGCATTGGCACAATGTAAGGTTCATACATTATCAGGAATTCATTACATCTTGAAGCCTTGCTTAGACTAGCATCGGCACAGTGTAAGGTTCATACATTATGAGGAATTCATTACCTCTTGAAGCCTTGCTTAGACTAGCATCGGCACAATGCAAGGTTCATACATTATCAGGAATTCATTACCTCTTGAAGCCTTGCTTAGACTAGCATCGGCACAGTGTAAGGTTCATACATTATCAGGAATTCATTACATCTTGAAGCCTTGCTTAGACTAGCATCGGCACAATGTAAGGTTTATACAGTATCAGGAATTCATAACATCTTGAAACCTTGCTTAGACTAGCATTGGCACAATGTAAGGTTCATACATTATCAGGAATTCATTACATCTTGTAGCCTTGCTTAGACTAGCATCGGCACAATGTAAGGTTTATACATTATGAGGAATTCATTACATCTTGAAGCCTTGCTTAGACTAGCATCGGCACAGTGTAAGGTTCATACATTATGAGGAATTCATTACATCTTGAAGCCTTGCTTAGACTAGCATCGGCACAATGTAAGGTTCATACATTATGAGGAATTCATTACATCTTGAAGCCTTGCTTAGACTAGCATCGGCACAGTGTAAGGTTTATACAGTATCAGAAATTCATTACATCTTGAAGAATTGCTTAGACTAGCATCGGCACAGTGTAAGGTTCATACATTATCAGGAATTCATTACATCTTGAAGCCTTGCTTAGACTAGCATCGGCACAATGTAAGGTTCATACATTATCAGGAATTCATTACCTCTTGAAGCCTTGCTTAGACTAGCATCGGCACAATGTAAGGTTCATACATTATCAGGAATTCATTACCTCTTGAAGCCTTGCTTAGACTAGCATCGGCACAATGTAAGGTTCATACATTATCAGGAATTCATTACATCTTGAAGCCTTGCTTAGACTAGTATCGGCACAATGTAAGGTTCATACAGTATGAGGAATTCATTACATCTTGAAACCTTGCTTAGACTAGCATCGGCACAATGTAAGGTTCATACATTATGAGGAATTCATTACATCTTGAAGCCTTGCTTAGACTAGCAGTTGAAATTTAGAGCTTGAACAATTTTTTCACCATGATAAAGGAAAGGTCTAAGGATTAGGAAGAACTGACCCTTTTGAATTTTAGATGTGTTTGCATTTTGAATATTAATTTTGTATTTAGTTGCATTTTAAAATTTGTTTTATTTCTTCAATATCAGCACGAGAAGAAGAAATTCAGGAGATTCTGAGTCATATTACAGAGGGCATCTGCAGGCCATTCAAGGTATATTGTTTTAGTTCACCCTTTCACGGGAACTGGGTGGCCCCCATATTAAGTCTATGGGAGTTTGGGAATTCAGCAGTCAGTGGGTTCATGCTGTCTTGGCTCAAAGATGATGATGTACTGATCATATAGGTCAAGGTTTATTTCCACATTTCCATTAAAAAAAATATATATACATATTTTAAACAAACGAAAACATCCAAAAGAGCATTAAAATTCTTAAAGTAAAGAACAACATAAAAGAGAAGGAAAAAAAATACAATCAAAGATAGTGAAGTAAAAATGCAAGAACAATACATGTTTGAAAATGTGGTGGGATCAAAAGAAGTTAATCAAGAACTTGAAAGATTGACCCCAATTCAACATTGTTTACTACATGAAAGTTTAAAAAAAAAAAAAAGAAGTATATAACAGAAAATACAGATAAAACAAGACAAAAACATGCAACAAGCCCATTATGTTTTGTCAAGTGATCATTTTATCAAATGATTATACAGTTGTATATAATATGCCTAGGGTGATTTTGTAGACTGCTTGTTGGTAAGAATAAAATTCTCTTCAGATTGGCAATTTGACTCAGAGAATATTGTGTTGCAACTTTTGATCTCGGGAAAGAAAGCAATTTCATGAATATGTGCATGTGTATCTGTATAAGTCTTGCAATAAGGTGTATTTGTTGGAATGAATCATTACTTTGTCTTTAAGACCATTTGTAACAAATATGAAAATCAAAGTCCTGTAGAAAAATTACTCTGTTTTCATTACAAATGAAAATTTGTTAATGAAGTTTTACAGTTGATATTATGTTTCAGTTTTAAGAAATTATCAACCTGAAAGTGCCAAGCATTTGTACTAGTTTATTGTAGTCATTTTCAAGAGAGCATTTGATAACAAAGTTCTGAAAAAAATACTTGTCCAAGTTACCAATAAAATCTACTCTGTAGATGTTTGGAAGAGCATATATGTTTGTTTGTCTTTCAGGTTCGTGTAGAGCAAGTTATTGTTGCTGAGCCTGGACCAGTTCTTCTCTATAAACTCACCAACCTACATAAATTTTACAGATATACAATAGGGTGAGTAATAGTAATCTAAATTGATGACTTGACTTAGTTAAGTAGAAAGTCATGACTTAAATTTAGTAGAAAGTCATGACCTGACTTGACTTGAATAAATTTGAAAGTCATGACTTGAATTAAATAGAAAGTCATGATTTGAATTAAGTAGAAAGTCATGACTTGACTTGAATTAAGTAGAAAGTCACGACTTGACTTCACTGAAGTAGAAAGTTATGACTTGAATTGAATGAAGTAGAAAGTCACGACTTGACTTGAATGAAGTAGAAAGTCACGACTTGACTTGAATGAAGTAGAAAGTCACGACTTGACTTGAATTAAGTAGAAAGTCATGACTTGACTTGAATTAAGTAGAAAGTCATGACTTGACTTGAATGAAGTAGAAAGTCATGACTTGACTTGAATTAAGTAGAAAGTCAAGACTTGACTTCACTGAAGTAGAAAGTCACGACTTGACTTGAATGAAGTAGAAAGTCACGACTTGACTTGAATGAAGTAGAAAGTCACGACTTGACTTCAATAAAGTTGAAAGTCATGATTAACTTGAATTATGTAGAAAGTCATGACTTGAATTAAAGTGATTACACAATGGTAAAAAAAATTTGATATATGATCGAGAATAGAATTCTAAGAAAAATTACATTGAAAATATAATGATTTTCAATCGAAATCAATGCATTTTGGCTAATTTTCTCATAAAAAGTCAAGAGTTGACCAAAAAATTTGAGTATGAGGTATGACGTAAAAGTGGGTACCCAGCTTCGCGCATAGCAGTTGTGCTGCGCGCTAGACTGTACAATATGTATTATACCTTGCGCGCATTTTGCTATAAGTGCGCGACAAGGTACCCACTTTGACGTCATTTTGACGTCAAAGTGGGTACCCAGTTGAAACTGGGTCACAGCTGAGGGTCAAAAATATCCTGAAATCTTACCACATTTGGGGGTTTCCTTGGCAACACGACTTTTAAAAAAACTTTAGGCAGATGATTTTCTGCTAATAAAATCATGCTCTTTTAAATGAGCTAACTTTGTTTCAGCATTGGGTATCCCCTTTAAGTAGAAAATCATGACTTGTCTTGAATTAAGTAGAAAGTCATGACTTGAATTAAGTAGAAAGTCATGACTTTACTTGAATAAAGTTGAAAGTCATGATTGACTTGAATTAAGTAGAAAGTCATGACTTGTCTTGAATTAAGTAGAAAGTCATGATTTGAATTAAGTAGAAATGACTTGACTTGAATTAAGTAGACAGTCACGACTTGCCTTGATGAAAATAGAAAGTCATGCAAACAGTGAAGTACTATTTATCCTCATTGAGGTTATAGGTATGTTACCTTGCTTTAAATCATAATGTGACTATACCTTGCTCAACATAATTTGTCAATTCTCTAAACATCCTTTAACCCATTCGTGACAGAGGTCCACATTTTGTGGTTTGGCCTAATATCTTTTGATGCAAAGTCCTAAAAATCATACCAAATACATGAGCAGAAAGAGAAAAAAATTCTACACAAACTGTGCCCATTTTGGTTGCGTTAATATTCGTTGTTTGATGCTGAAATTATTAAAATCCCTAAATTGGCAATGTGATAGAAAGTTTAAAATCACTGTTTTCCCCTGCAAATTGGCAACTTTTTGACTTCTCATCATAATTTCTGTCAATTTATATTCATTTCAGATACAAGACATTTTATAAGAAAAATGTAGCAATAAAATAAAAATGTTGGTGTTGCCAATTTGAAGAATAAAAGCTGATCAAATTAGGCTTTAAATAATTCCTGTCATGAATGGGTTAAACTGCTTTTCAGATAGTCTCCTGTGACATTCATTTCCCTTCTAAAAGAAATAAAGAAAAAAAAAAAAAGAAGAAGATGTATACCTGTGATACTAAAGCCAATATTCTTTTGTTGATCTGCAGTCAGCTGTTGAGTAAGGAAGCATCTTTGTTGGCTACCCTTGAGGAAATGGAGGAGTTTGCACAGAAAGTATTCTTCAATGCCTTGAATGTGATGTCATCAAAACTAGTTGATAAGGTACATGTATTGTAATTTCATTAAGGTTCTATTAAAATTAAGTACATAAATGAACTCACTAGCAAATCAATTACATATTAAAGGTATGATAGAGATGTCTTATTGGCTCTGATTTTTACTATTTTAAATGGAATTAATGTTATCTTTCTGGCAATAAAAAAAAAACACACACAAAAATGAAAATGAATAAACTACTCTTAAACAGCCTTTCATTTGGATTGTATTCTCATGCTATAGTCGATGGTATTTCTTTCCCATTTTGTTCGTTTGTATATGTTTTATCTGTTACTTAAAAAAGAAAAGAAAAAAATTAAAGAATTTTCAAAACATGCCAAGCAGTTAATGACATCGGACTGTTTGTTTTGTAGGTGGAAATCCCTCCGGCTGATCTAGGACCTACTGGTTCACTTACCCATACTCTGAGTCTGCTGCGAGAAATTCTGACTTCCCATGATTCATCTGTAGTTTCCATGGATACAAGACAAGCTGACTTTGCTAAGGTAAGCCCTTGCATGTATTCCTGCATGTATACATTGTGATTGATTAGAGATCTTCATATGTCTGTATCTCATCTCGTTAGACTAACATAACTCTTGTTCACAAATATTTTTATTGCAAAGTATATTTGCAGTACAATTTAATTGAGGTTTATGGGAAATGCAGCCACACTTTGTCCAAACATCAGGAAAAACTTTGGGCATCCCATTTGGCACGTAATATTCAGATCGCTCGTAAAGTCATGCGTAACTTCACAAACAGTTTTAAGAAACACCCCCAATATTCAAGACTGTCTTTAAATCATCAAATATAAACATAATTGATTTTGCCCTTAGATCCTTGGATGTGTGTTGGATCCTTTGCTTCAGATGTGTTCTCTATCAGCTAGTAAGCTGAATCCATCTGATATGGCTGCCTACATGATCAACTGTTTGTATGCCATGCAGACTACACTATCACTCTATGAATATACAGATCAGAGATTGGAGATGCTAGAAGCACAGGTTTGTAGAGATGGTGATGATATTGGTCGTGGTGTTGGTGGTGATGATGATGATGATGATGATGATGATGAGAAAGAGGAAGAGGATTATGATGATGATGATGATGATGACAATGATGATAAAGATGATATTAATGATGATTATGATGATGATGATGATGATGATGATGATGATGATGATAATGATGACAGTGATGATAATGATGATATTGATGATTATGATAATGATGTAAAGATGATGATTTGCATGAAAGTATGATTGAACTGGGTGATGGTTTTCTTCAGTTTTAAAGGATAATAATGTACCGGCCCCCCCCCCCCAAAAAAAAAAAAAGAAAGAAAAAAAAATCTATAAGAGTGATAGTAATCTGTCATGATTTTAAATATTTCTACCAGTGTCATTATCTTGAATACACTGATGATTCTGAGTTGAAGCAATCATTATGCTTCACTAGCACTGATAGTGAGTAGAATAAATTAATCATGTGACATGATTGAAAATGTGTTGATATCTTGATCTCATAATGCATGTCCTTTTCTTAATGCATGACTGGTTTTTTTGTATATTCTCTCATTATTAAAAGAAGAGAAAAGCAATAGATATTATAAAAGAAAATTATTATTTATTGGCAGGTTGATGCTCATGTTGACACATTGGTGAATGAACAGGCATCATTTGTTCTTACAAGAGTTGGGCTCATCCAGATATATAGCATTGCACAGCAACATGTCACTACAGAGGTAAGCAGTTAACCCATTCATGACAGAGGTCCACATTTTGTGGTTTGGCCTAATATCTTTTGATGCAATGCCCTAAAAATCATACCAAATACATGAGCAGAAAGAGCAAAAAATTCTACACAAACTGTGCCCATTTTGGTTGCGTCAATAATCGTTGTTTGATGCTGTAATTTTCTTAAAGGAAAATAAGCATTAAAATCTTAAATTGGCAATGTGATAGAAAGTTTAAAATCACCATTTTCCCCTGCAAATTGGCAACTTTTTGACTTCTCATCATAATTTCTGTCAATTTATATTCATTTCAGATTCATGACCTTTTATAAGAAAAATGTTGGTGTTGCCAATTTGAAGAATAAAAGCTGATTAAATTAGGCTTTAAATAATTCCTGTCACGAATGGGTTAGTGCAGATCTTTTTTCGATTGGGTTCCGTAAAAGAGAGTAATTTCCAGTGCAACTGGTGAGAAGTCGGTCTGAATTCTGCACCGTCCAGTTTCATGGTTGTTTGGGCCAGAGTGTAAACAAACTTGCAAAACACTTGCTAAAAATGACATGCACTAACACAAGATCATAACTGATACTCGGTTATCTTTGACATTTTCTGTCAAGTTAGTTCAGCAAGGATTATTCATTTGTATTTTGTCTCTGAACTTTTCATTGATTTTGATTAATGCCACTCCCTATGACTACCTTTAACCCATTCGTGACAGGAATTATTTAAAGCCTAATTTGATCAGCTTTTATTCTTGAAATTGGCAACACCAACATTTTTATTTTATTGCTACATTTTCCTTATAAAACGTCATGTATCTGAAGTGAATATAAATTGACAGAAATTATGATGAGAAGTCAAAAAGTTGCAAATTTGCAGGGGGAAACGGTGACTTTAAACCTTCTATCACATTGCCAATTTAAGAATTTTAATGCTTATTTTCTTTCAAAAAATTTTCAGCATCAAACAACGAATATCGACGCAACCAAAATGGGCACAGTTTGTGTAGAATTTTTTGCTCTTTCTGCTCATGTATTTGGTATGATTTTTAGGGCTTTGCATCAAAGGATAATAGGCCAAACCACAAAATGTGGACCTCTGTCACGAATGGGTTAACAGTGCTTTAACTTTGATGGCTGAT
>CM057167.1:8786663-8797733 GCA_029962745.1 Echinometra lucunter
TCAGGTTTGGTGTTAATGATAAAAGCCAAAGAGTGGTACTTCATGTTGACATGATAATAATAATAATAATAATATGTAACATTTATATTGCGCTTAATACATTGTTTCTAATATATATATATATATATATATATATAGACATAAAGACATAAAGACATTACAAATTTTTGACTATCTTTCCCAAAACGCAAAGTACTGATGAGTTGATGGCTGACTGAGTTCTTGATATTACTCATTATGTGACACCTGAATAGATCCCTGTCATTTGATTGGTTGTTTGATATTGATCATTTGTCCCATTGCACTATGATGTCATCATTTGTGCAATTGTGGCTCCATTTACCGTGCAATCTTGGATCCATACGATTTGCTCCATTGCACGAACACCGGGAGCCCGGCACACTACGTACGTAAAACGCTTGCGTTTGCAATGTGCATCATGAACAGCACGCTAGCGTATAGCGCTATTGATTTATTGTGATTTGATCTATTTTTAGGTGTCATGTAAAACAAATAATAAATGTTTTTTCATTCATGCAATGGACAGAATATTTCATTCGGTGAAAGATGGATCATTTCATCTTTCACCTCATGAAATATTCTGTCCATTGCACTCATAAACATTCATTATCTGTATACTGAATGATGTTGTAACTGTTTTTAAAGATAAACTGGAGTTCTGGGAAGCGTTTCATGAAGAGTTTTGTCGGTGAAAATCACCGACAAATGTTATAAGCTACTGAAAATCCTCGCATCTGATTGGCTGAAAGCAAATTAGTCAGTGAAAATCACCAACAAAACTATTGAAACGCTCCCCTGGTCATGCAGTCATAATGTGAAAGAAACTGTTCAAAAGCAACTGGGAGAGTTAGATTAGTTGTATATAAATACAGGTGTGTAGTGTGAGATTATTAAATTGGTAATAAAGTCACTTGCTTTCCCCAAAAGGTACTTGCACTGCACAAAGAAATGAGTATATGGGACAACACACAAACGTGGGATGAGTGTTACCCCCAAACTTTTCAGCTTTTTCTTGTCATATTTCCAATATCGGGGCATTTGATGAGCAATTCTTTCTAGGGGACAATTTTTAACTATGATATTCTTCCTATTAAACTGACATGGAAAGAATGAGAAAGTTCACAAATCATTTTTCACCTTTCCTAGAACTCAAGTTTCTCTTTAAGAAATGCTATTTCCATGCAGCCATACTTGACTTTCATTCATTGTGTGTTTATTTCATCGTCATTCTCTCTTATCTGCACTATCTATTTCTTTGTGCATGGATCAGAATCGATTTGATTCATTCCTCGGCTCCCCTGATAGCTTCACACTGCCACAGATCAAGCTTCTACATAGTACAGCAGTGAGGTAAGAACCAGTGGCAGCTCCAGACTTTTTGTAAAATGGGGTCCATTCCTCAAGACACCTGACAAGTTAAAAAAAAAAAAGAATCCATATTCCCCCCCCCAGGCGGTAGGGGTTAGATACCATTAATGGGATCTTACTTGTATTCCTTACAATGATGTGATACGTAGGAAAAAAAAAGAGGGTTTTGACCTTATTCCCAAGATATCTTCAAGACAAGAAAAATGTAAATGAGTAGGTGGGGGTGGGGTCCGGATCCCCATGACGCTGCACCAAAGAAGGGTCTTGGAGGAAAGGAATTGAAATGTAACCCAACAGTTCCTCAAATAACTAATACAGGCGAACCTTGTTATAAGAAACTTCTCCAGACCAAGGAAATTGCCACTTTATATCAAAACCTTGTTATATCAGGCTAAAAAACAATGAAATACAAAGAAGTGGGACCGGCAAATTACCTTGTTTTAAGGAGAGTTTGTCATAACAGTGTTCTTTATAATGAGGTTCCACTGTATGTAGCAAATTCAACAATGGAGCAGTGAGGCAAGGAGGGGGGGAGGGGGGTCGATTGATCTCTCTATTTGAATGTCATTGATTGATCTTTCTTTAAAATGATATAAGATTAGATTTGAATGGAATAAATTACATTTGCTCTTATTTCAAATTTTGAAAGCTCTTTTGTTTTCTAAGAAAAACACTTTTTATTATTTTAATTTGAAATTTTTCATGTAATCTGTCTGAAGAAATGAAATGCTTGAACCTCTCATCTCTTCTTATTTCCATAGGGAGAAGATTCACAAGAGATCGGTAACCCTGATCTGCAGTGCCTATGAGCTTCTCTACACAGCCATCTATCATCCTACAAACAACTATAATGATCCTGCATCTATAGTGAAGAGAACTCCAGATCAAATCAAATCTTTAGTTTCTTAAGAAGAGAAAATTAGATTGATGCATTATCAAATGTAAAGAGATCTTGAAATGAAATTGAATCTATAGTTCCCTTAGATGAGATGAGTACACAAGAAGATGTCCTGATGTGGTGGTTACCCGTATGTGACAGAATTCCACATTGTTTGGTTTGGACCAAGAACTTTTGATGGCTAGTCTTATAAAACATACCAACTTACATAAGCAGAAAGAGCAAATATTCCACAGATTTTGGTTGCATCAGTATTTGGTTGCATTTGTATTTGATGCTGAAAAGTTGTTAAAGAAAAATGAGTTTGAAATCCATAAGCGAGCAATTGATAAAAAGTTCCAAATCACTTTCCATGCAAATTAGCAACTATTTAACTTCTCAACTTGTTTTATTTCAATTCCTGTTCATTTCAGATGCATGACTTTTTATCAGAAAATGTAGCATTAAAAGAAAAATGCTGGTGTTGCCAATTTAACCCATTCGTGACAGAGGTCCACAACTTGTGGTTTGGTCTAATAACTTTTGATGCAAAGCCCTAAAAATCATACCAAATACATGAGCAGAAAGAGCAAAAAATTCTACGCAAACTGTGCCCATTTTGGTTGCGTCAATATTCGTTGTTTGATGCTGAAAATTTTTTAAAGGAAAATAAGCATTAAAATCCTTAAATTGGCATTGTGATAGAAGGTTTAAAATCACTGTTTTTCCCTGCAAATTGGCAACTTTTTGACTTCTCATCATAATTTCTGTCAATTTATATTCATTTCAGATACATGACGTTTTATAAGAAAAATGTAGCAATAAAAGAAAAATGTTGGTGTTGCCAATTTGAAGAATGAAAAGCTGATCAAATTAGGCTTTAAATAATTCCTGTAACGAATGGGTTAAAACAAAAACTGATCAAATAAGGGCATCAAATAATTCCTTTCATGAATGGGTTCATTTACTTGACTTTCTATCAAGAGGATGAAAGATCTTTAGCAAGATATTTATCCACATCAGCCACTCTCCACCCTGTGTAGATGGCTACCTGTTGTTTCATGGGTTGTTTCATGAAGCCGTTTGTGAAGTCACTTTACGAATATGGTAAGTCAAATGGGATTCTTAATCATTATAAATCGCATCAGTTAAAGGTGAAATACACAGATGTAGATTAACTTTACTATTGTTTACAAACATTTTTATTGCAAAGTATTATTTTTTTGCCACAATTTAAATTGAGATTATGGGAAATGCAGTCACACTTTGTTAACATGTATGGAAAAACTTTAGGCATCACATTTGGCACTTCATATTCCATTTGTTCGTAAAGTCATGCTTAAATTTACGAACAGCTTAATGAAACACTGCTGTGTTTGTCACTCGGCTATGACTGGGATAATATCATCAAGTACCAGGTATCACAATGTGACAGAAATAAGCAGTGCCTTGATCAGGAGTATTTTATCAGTGGGCATTTTCATGATGTTCTCACTGCTGTCATTCAAAATGTAAGATAAGTTCTATTGTTTTGCACATGTACATTAAGCTTTTGTTATATTGTATCATGTTCATTCGAAGTATAAGGCATAGATTAACACATGGCGCTCTGAAGCACAGTGGACTATTAAATACAAAACCTCTTAAAAGCTATGCTTTTGGGCTGATTTCCTCTCATTTCTCTTACAAGTTTTGTTTTGTCTATTATCAAATTTCAGTAGTTGAGATATTTATTATCCATTGTGTATATTGTTATGTATTTCTGTCGTGTGGATATATGTATTTCATTCCTTTGTACTTTGCTATATTGAGAAATGAATAAACTTAGATATAAAAAACAAAAAAAACCCACAGATTTTAACTTAATCCACCTCTCTGAATACAAGCCATTGTAAATCAGCTAGAGTTAGTGTGAAATACATGCACAGAAAAGTGGTATGGACTGTCATTCAAAGATAATGTATTCTTCTGACATACCAGGTAATGTAGGGAAAATGTACTGTGCATTTACTATGTGACAGAGGAGAGAATATAGAATATATGATTTTTATATAATTTTTATGAGAATATAGTTGATGAATGTTTATTGTATTAGTGTCAGGCTGTTTTACTTTACAGTGTTAAGAAGATATTCAGATTGTGCAACCTTTTTGAAAGCCTGTATAAAGAGGAAAATAAAAACATTCAAAATGGCATGGTTAGCAGGCAATTGTGTCTTTATTTCAGGATACATGTACATGTAAGTCATGAATAGATCTATTCAAATAGAAAATTAAAATGTACTTTAATAATGTAATGTATTAACAAGCTGAATAACTGAAAGGAAACCAAAGCCCTGGAGTCAAGTAGTTTTTGAATCAAAACTAAGACAGAATAAAACAGATCAATGAAAATTTGAACGAAATCGGATTCCTGAATAAGGAAGTTAAGCCTATGAGAAACTCAGTTTTTTACATAATTTGTAGACAACACTCATGTTTTGTACACAGAATTTCACATGCTTTATTTCATCAAAGAATATGTTTTCATTGTCCTAATCACAATTGATATGTTGTGCAGAAAACACTCCTACATTGAGTTTTATTTAAGAAAATGTAGTGCTGAAACAATGTTAGCTCATTTGAAAGAGCATGGTTTTGTTAGCAGAAAATCATCTACCTAAAGTTTTTTTAAAAGTCGTGTTGCCAAGGAAACCCCCAAATGTGGTAAGATTTCGGGATATTTTTTACCCCTCAGCTGTGACCCAGTTTCAACTGGGTACCCACTTTGACGTCAAAATGACGTCAAAGTGGGTACCTTGTCGCGCACTTATAGCAAAATGCGCGCAAGGTATAATACATATTGTACAGTCTAGCGCGCAGCACAACTGCAATGCGCGAAGCTGGGTACCCACTTTTACGTCATACCTCATACTCAAATTTTTTGGGGTCAGCTCTTGACTTTTTATGATAAAATTAGCCAAAATGCATTGATTTCGTTTGAAAATTATCATATTTTTAATGTAATGTTTCTTAGAATTCTATTCTTGATCATATATCAAAATATTTTTTACCATTGTGTAATCACTTTAAGCAAAGTGGAAATAGTTAAATGTGTTCAAAACAGATGTTGTTCAAAAAATGATAACTTTATTTTATTTTATTTCAGTTGTCTTCTAGGCGACCCAGGGTCGCCTAGTCAGTGGTTTAGCACTGTTCTTAAGGGCCCTGCAAATGTCATCAGTAGCTATGGTAGTGTCAAAATTTTATACAGAAAATTTCATACCGGGTGTCACAGAAAAAGCGGAACGGTGGATTTTCAGTACTTTACATTAACAAATCAGGTAATCTTTTTACATCACTGGGTAACGCATCGTCCACGAAAGAATATGACACCAAGATCATTGAATTTGGTGAAAAAAATTGTATTCTGTACCCGTTTCTTAAAATGCTGTCATTTTCGATTTTTTGGCGACTGATGAGAGTAACCGTGAGAGTAGCTTTGTGTCGGGATGGTCTTTCATAAAACGCTGATTGAGGGATGTCCATTGATGCATGTCAGCAACAAAACGTGCCATAGACATGCCTTATGGAAGAACATTCCCGACACAATTATGCTCTCCACTGCCGCGAAAAACGCGCGAAATTCGAAAATTACTGTATTTTAAGAAACGGGCATAGAATAAAAATTACTTCACCAAATTCAATGATCTTGGTATCATGCTCTTTGGTAGAAGATACTTCACCTACTAAAGCGAAAAAAGTGGTTTTTTTTAAAGATAAAGTACTGAAAATCCACCGTTCCGTTTTTTCTGGGACACCCGGTATAGCCATAACTTTCTTATTGGGATCTTATTTTGTTAAATTTTTGCTGATCTGTTTTATTCCGTCTTACTCTTAGCTTTGATTTAAAACATTGGCATCAATCTGGGGTTTGAAAATGCGATTAAAAACCAGAAAAGTGGTTATTTTTGGCTCGCTCGCTCGCAAAATAAAAATTGAAATGTGTGCAAGGGGGTCTGTGTGGGTGGGTGAGGGTGTGTGTTATACTTAAGTGTGAGTTCAACAGAAAAAAAAATGGCAAAAAAGTCGATCATCCCCCCCCCCCCCCCCTCCTCCTCAAAATGGATTTTCGCCGGTGATTAAAAACTATTTGATTTGAGGGTTTGGGTTTCATTGAACATTTGATGACAGGAATGTTACAGACACTCATAAATCTTTTTGTAATTTTACAGAAACAATTTCTACTGGGTACATTAATTCAGAATATAAATGTACAAATCAACATCAGTTTAAAAAAGTAATGGTTCTAAGCAGTAGTATACAATATTATAATCCAAGAAGAATACATTTTGTTTAATGATAATAATAGTAATGATAATAATAATAATAATAATAATAATAATAATAATGATAATAATGATAATAATGATGATAATAATAATGATAATAATGATAATAATAATGATAATAATGATAATAATAATAATGATAATGATAATAATAATGATAATAATAATAATAGTAATAACAATGATAATAATAATTACTAATAATAATAATCATAATAACAATAATAATGATAATCGTAATAATAATAGATAATAATCATCATCATAATTATACAGTCTGACTGCTGTAAGAAAGCGCTTTATGGCTCAATGAATTCACGTTCTCCAGTATTTAACTGAAGAGAAATTATCAGTTTAACAGTTGGTGTAGTTTGAATTCTCGATCGACCAGTTTTAAAAACCGGAATAACGCTTGAGCATCATAGCCATGCAAGTACACCTACTGAGCTTTAAAAGCTAAATTTAAGAAGGCAATACATTAGCGATAGACGAAAGGAAAAATACATATACAATCCAATATTTCAGTCATAACTACATAATGATTTTCATTTATTTATTTGCGTTTTCTTGATTATAAGAAGCACTGGCACTCAGGGCCTAATTTGTAGGCACAGACCCTGGTCTGTCAAAAATGGGTCTGAGTTGGAGACTAAAGCAGATCAATGGGGATCTAGGTTCTCTAGACCAACAGACACAGCCACTAGGCACATTTCCTAGACTTCTCTCAAGACCGAAATGTAATTTAGGAAAGTGTCAATTAGGGTCTGTGTCTGTAGACTACTCGGGGCCGCATCGGGGGAGTGTTTCATGAAAGGACTTGTCAGATGTTTTATCCGACAAAGTCTGTTTTATCCGACAGTTGCCATAGTAACGATGCTTCCCAGCCAATCAAAATCAAGGAAAGATGTCAGATCTGACAACTTGTCAGACAACAAATGTTGATGAAACGCCCCCCGGGTGACTGTTTCATGTAAGTTGTCAGCACTGACAAGTTGTCATTCACTGAAAATGACCATAGTAACAGTCAGTGACAGTGTTTCTCAGCCAATCAAAACCAAGGATTTCACTGAAATTGTCAGTGAATGGCAACTTGTCAGTGCTGACAATGACAACTTTCATGAAACGGTGCCCGGGCCTGCTTAATTTACAAGGAGCCCTACTATATAGAACAAGCAGAATACAACATGAAAATAATGTGGTAAATGATAGAATCATAACATCTGAAAGGGGACAAGAAGTACAAATGCCAATAGGCCTACAACCTAGAATTTTGATATAATGATGATACATCATGAGAGATGATAAACAAACGAGCAAAATACGAGAAACGGATTTTTTCAAAAGAAAATGCATATAAACTAAATTAAATTGGATGGTTACAGAATCATTTTAATAAGTCAAGCGGTGATATAGTATTATCTAAGGCGTTTTTTTTTAAAGTGAGGAGAGAAGGGGATGTATGTAAAGTGGTAGAGAATTATAGAGTTTGTTGAAACGTAATATGAGAAAGAGCGCTTTTCTAATTTCATTTTTGGGTTTTGGTTAGATGTAGGCTATATAATCTAAATTTTCTTCATATTTACGTTGAGAAATATTTATATAAAACACAAGAGTATACAGGATTTATATATCAAAGTTAAATCTAAAGGTCCATTGACTGTTTTTCATTAAGAAAATAGAAGAAAAACTGCGGCCGCAAGCTAGAATGAAATTCGAGCTGCCACTATTTCATGGACAAAATGTAACGTGAGTAACCCATATTCCTGTGAAATCTGCAAATTTGATTGGTCCAGTAATTTTCTACTGTCAACCAGTGAAGGTCTCCCCAGCATGGCACTTTGATAAGGGCAAAATCTTTTTTTCAAGAAGCCTCATATTAGGACACTTTTCATTTAAGCCCTCCTTATTACCAAATGCATGTCCAAATTTGGGAACCGACACTTTGGTGCACTGGAAGTAAGTAAAGTTCCTTTTCTATAAGGTTTTGATATATAGGTATACTCCAATATTGTGGTAACTAAAACTAATTAGTGAAAGAATAGGAGCTGAGGATGTAGCTCAATACCTCTCCAAATGTAACTATCATAACCGTGTACGTTTTTAAGTCTTTAGTATGACTCGGCCGGGGATTGCACCCACGACCTCCCGTTCATCGGGCTAAGGCCCGGCGCACACTGCACGATCCGACTAGCTGCGATCCGATTTTAGAACAAATTGCATTTTTAATTTGATATGAAAGTTTAAACAAGTAAAATGATCTTATATGAAGTTCGGAATAATGATAGGAATACTAAAATAAAAAATTTAGTGAACTGCAAGCCTTTTGGTCAGAGTAAAGGCCAAATCGGCTTAACTGAATGGTAGACACCGGGGGTAGACGTCGTGCGATTCAGAATTGACTCCGCTTTTATTCCTACAATGAGACTGGCAATAGCCCGGGATTTCTATTTAAGTATTCATACGATTATTAGGAACTTTGATCATTAAGATTACACACGTTTGAATGGTCATATCAAATCCTATATAACAATTTTTTTTTTCAAAAATCGGATCGCAGACAGATCGTGTGCGCCGGGCTCAACGGCTCAACGGGGGGCACAGTACATTGCTTACACCTTTAATGTGGTAGTGTGCCCTTATTAAATGCAAATGAAGATCTGAAATTACTTCTGAGTATTCTTTATAATCATTAATGCAACTGTATATTCAAAATGAAAATTCATTTCATTAAGTCCTCTCGAGCTGAATAAAATGAACAAACACAAATTTGCAAATATGGGACTATGGTAATTTAAATGGATCTTATTTTTTCAATAGTCACTTTTCCGAAATTTTTCTTTAATTTAGTCAATTCTAATGGACCATTCTAACCAAACTTAATGTAGGGCAGTTTATGACTGAAAAAAAATTAGCAAGGTAAATAGTGCGGAGGGTCAGAGTTTACGGTTTTACAGCCACAGTGTTACATTACAAAAAGTTGATTAGGATGTCGAGTTAACATAACACGTTTTTTTATATTCATGTTTTATCTTGGACAAGTCTACTATATGAAACCAAATTGCTGAACTTATCAGGGGATCGTTTCATGAAACAATTAGTCGGTGGTTTTCACCGACTAATTTGCTTTCAGCCAATCAGATGCGAGTATTTTCAGTAGCTTATAACATTTGTCGGTGATTTTCACCGGCAAAACTCTTCATGAAACGCTCCCCAGATCTTTTGTAAGTTCACAGATTTTTGACCATTCATGAATGGGGAAAAAAGGGCATGTCTTTTTCACCGTCAGAGTGTTACAGTGGATATTGCATGTCTCAAATCTGAAGGATATTTCCCCCATTTTCCTCTGCAAATATAATGTTGTGAAGGAAGTAACAGATCCAGAATGAAAAGTGTTCAGCAGTTTGGAACTGTATTTATGTTTTTATGCAACGGGGCCTAGTTGAAGCGTCACGGTGTTACGGAAGCAGCGAGGCCTAGCGTATAGCTGACGTTTTACTATAAAACGAGGCTGGACTAAAATGGTAACTATATTCTTCATCGTCATCATCATTACCGTCATCAGTTTCTTCATCATCACTTTCATAACCACTGGCGTACTGGAGGGGGGCTTGGGGCGTCAGCCCCCCAAATAAATTTCAACCATTGTTTATTTTCAAGTTTATATTAGTGATATCACGCGAATTTCATTACTTCTCCCTATAGACTCCCTTTCTACTGTTAAGTAACGCATTCACAATTTCCAAAATAGCATGCATAGCAAGGCAGAAAACACGCATAATATCAATACTAATGTGTTTTATGATATAACACTTGGATTTATCTGTTTATCTGACAATGGATTCAAACTTTGATAATGAATATTCTTAGATTTACCAAAACTAGACACGGGCTTTAAGTTTGTAGTCCCAAATAGTGTTTTTTTTACAGAGTTGCAAACCATCAATACTGCAAAAAGCTCCTTTGCCATGGGAGTGCACTTGCTTAGCCAGGGGGGGGGGGGCGATGGGGCGGTCACCCCCTCCAAAACGCCAACAAAAAAGAAAGAAAAAGGTAGAAGGAAAAAAAAAAAACGCTTCGCGTGCTCACTTCCGCCCCACTAAAATGAAATCCTAGCTACGCCACTGTGGGGGTGAAACCCTGGTACCCCACCGCATCACACCCTCTCCATGCTCGTCCCTTTTATTTCGTAGTGTCTTTGTCTGTATTATTATCATAAGTAATAAAGTATTTTGTGTAACGCTGGTATTTGTTTGAAACTTACGAAGATTATTTGGGCTGCATGTTTTCATAATCATGTTTCCAAGTTCATGAAAAAAATCCTTTTCCGGTCGGTAGATTCATGACACGCTTATCCATAATAGTACATGTCATCAAAATAATTTGATGCTTCATACTGCATTCTACTTTAAATGTTTATTTTTCATAATATTTACTTCTTTTGTTGGAAATGAGAAAAAATAAAAATTGAACTGAA